>JBBDHG010000040.1:5632500-5959119 GCA_037951165.1 Lophius americanus | reverse complement strand
TGGTTCTATGAGCATTCCCTTATGTGTGTTTGTGTGTGCGTGCGTGCGTATGTGTGTGCGTGTGTGTGTGTGCGTATGTGTGTCTGAGAGGGGGATTATTTCTATCTGAGCTCCAAAGCCTCCTAAACAGGGCTTAGAGAGACGGCCCAGGGCAGCAGCTAAAGCCGTGGGGTATAGCTCTCTCTCCCTCTCCCCCGCTCTCTCTCTGTGCCATTTCTCCCTGCCCTGATCCATTGCCTTAATACACAGACACTCCTACACACAAACATGCTCTTGTTTTTGGCCCTCATCTGGTAGCACACGCTCACACAAACACGCACACGCAGTCGCACGCCACACACCATTTTAATCTTTTCCAAATGCACACTGGTAAATGTGTTAATTCGATGCCAGCTGTTGCGAATTGAAATGGGAAAGCGCTCCTACTTATCCTCGCGCACACATGCATGGCCGAGTTATTATACATCATTTTACCACCTCTCTCTCTCTCTCTCTCTCTCTCTCTCTCTCTCTCTCTCTCTCTCTCTCTCTCTCTCTCTCTCTCTCTCTCTCTCTCTCTCTCTCTCTCTCTCTCTCTCCCCCCCCCTTTGCCCTCATTTGGCAACAGAAAAGTAGCACCAGACACTCGCACCTTCGCACTTATTCCTCCTCTTCCTCCTCCCGATCGCGCTCTCTCCCTCTTTGTCCTTCTTTTCCCTCCTTCTCTGCCACTTCACTCTCTCAGTTCTTTGCATGTTTGTGTATGTGTGTGTAAGCACTACTGGGGCATAACTAGAGTTTTCACAGTCTTCTTCTCACATCGCCTCCCCTGTGTGTTTTATGGTGTGGGTGTGTGTTTGTTTACAAGGCTTGTCTAGATTCCTACTGTGCGCGCCTGTACGCCTGTTTGCATAAATAAGCCGTCTCCTCGGAACCTAGCTGCTGATCTCTGTGGCGCGTCGCAGCTTGATGTGCTTCTCCTGGATAGCCTGCTCGTCATTTACAAGCACCTCTTTTTGCTGTTCTTTACTCTTCCACCCCCGACCCCGAACCCCCAACTCCCCAAGACACATACTCTCCTGTACGGCGGCAGAGAGGTCGGGGTTACTGGCCCTGCAGTGGGGTGCTTCACACGGACGGATTGTCCCTGGCAGCAGGCCGTGATCCGGTGATGTGTCTGTAACCTTGACTTCACCCTGTCGCTCCAGGAGGCAGCTTGCATCATCCTGGTTATTCCTGGACTCCCTGGATACTGCGTGTGGGTTTCTTGTTGTGTGCAGGCCTATACGTACATGCAGGGGATTTTTGGATGGGCTCCCTACAGCGCCTAAGTCCCCCCACCCTCCTCCCGCCTTTCTATAGAGGAGATCTGATTTCCCTGTTCCAGGCAAGCAAGAACAAGACAGTGTGTGTGTGTGTGCGTCTGTGTTTGCCTCATCAGTGTCTGCGCTTCAGTGTGTGCGCACACTTGCAACCCGGGCCAGGCAGACCTTCCCCATCTCCGTTCTGCACTTTGAAAAACGAGGGAGGAAATCTCAGAGCAGCAGTTATTATTCATCCCTCAAAGCAAACAGGGAGGAGGCAGAGAAGAAGGGAGGGAGGGATATAGGGAGGAAGAAAGAGAGAGAGCCAAACGGGAGGGATGAAGAGGGAGGTGGGGGGGATACATTAACTCTTATCTAACTGTATTTGGCATTGTGCATCCCAGGATGCACTCTTTCTTTCTCTCTCTCACACACACTCCAGCTTTCCCTTCCCTTTCTACACTCCTTTCCTTCCGCTCCTGCATCGACGCCTCTCAGAATATCTTGCATTCAATGTAGGCCGGTGTGCGGTTTGAACCCTGTACCCTAATATCTTTTACTGTGTTTTATTTACTTGTACAAGCGAGCTCCTCGGGTGCTAGAAGGCAGTGTGTGCAAGGTTCCAACTTTCCAACTCTTCCATGAGATTGGTAGAAAGTTTCGAACTTGATCTAGCTTGCAGGTAATGGATGCGTCTTTCTTCAGATTTGTAGGCAATACAAATCTCTTGTGCCCGTCTCTGTCAATTTGATCACTGATCTTTGTGGAAGTGATTCCAAGACTCCAGGGTGTATTGCTTAGTCATAATCAGCCAAATTTGAGTATTATTTGTTTATCACATTCAGTGGCGCAGGAAGTGACTAGTGTAACTATCAGATTTGAGGTCTTCATTATTTAGGCCTTTTCTCTCTTATTTGCCCACTGTTAACAAAAGTCTTTATTAATCAAAGCTGTCTGCGGTCTCAGATGTCACGCTCTTTGAACACCCTGTGCGATAGCACAGCCACATGAGGTTGAGATAATGATTGGGTGGATATATGACCACGCTCTCTGTGTGTGCCCATGTGCGTGCACTCATGCTTCTGCATCTCAGGTAGTGTTCGGTGTGTAACGGAAGACAGAGAGCCCCGTAGCCATTCATCTCCCGTTGAGCAGCAGTGGCGCTCTGCTATTCATCCCCATTTAGCGAGACAGAGAGTTTGGCCTACAGGTCTGTGTGAAGTGCAAACACACACAGGGCAGGTGCTCGGGTCCTGGCGGGACACGCACACACAAACACACCCTCTCTGGATTTAATACCATAGTGAACATATATATACAGTAATATACATGTGTTTGAATGCATTTACTGTACGCCAGTATGCACAATTATATTTACACATATTTACCAAATGTTCATGGCCATACACAGACACGCACAAAAACATATAAGTCCCTATATATTCACATAGAGTATATGCCGTAGATACGTATACTAGGGACAGGCACATATAGGCACGTTTATACACTCATATACATGTGGTATATGGGCAAGCTCACACAAATGGTAAAGGAGATACCAGATAACCTCCCTCACACACTTTCAGGGATGTGCGCACACAATCACGGGCGCGTGCACACGGAAAACGCACGCACACGCCCTGTTCCCCCTCCCTCTGCTCTTTGAGGCACATCTTTAAATATTCATCACTCTGGCTGCTCTGAGAGTGCCGTAAACGCTGCCTCACACTCCAGGGAATCGCTAAAGCCTACTCTATCATCTGCTCTTGCTCCCTCCTCCCTGTCTCTCTCTCTCTCTCTCTCTCTCTCTCCTCTCTCTCTCTCTCTCTCTCTCTCTCTCTCTCTCTCTCTCTCTCTCTCTCTCTCTCTCTCTCTCTCTCTCTCTTCTCTCTCTCTCTCTCTCATCTCTCTCTCTCTCTCTCTCTCTCTCTCTCTCTCTCTTTCCCTGACACACATATACACACTTACCTCGAGCCGTAGCCACTCAAAAGGATAAACTCGCGTGCGCCGACACTCAAAGACACAGCCAGGGGCATGGCTGGACACAGACACACACCCGAACATGAACCAGGCCGCACTGAAACACACGCAGAGCGATGTAGAATGATCAGATTTTGCGTTTGTGTGTATGGGTGCGTACTGTCTGCTCCCAGCATAGAGGTTTGAGTGGTGTTGTGTTCCAGGAAACAGGATGTCTCTTTGTTTGGGTTTTATTCTGTTGGTGCGCGTTAGCAGCCTTGGCCCCCAGGGTCTGAATGTGCCTCTTTGTCTTCTGGCGAACGGGTACACATGTTTGTGTGTATCTGTTTGTCTGTCTCAGCCTTATTCCAGAAGTATTTGACGAGGGTTGACCGATACAAATGTGTGTGCGCTTTGCGTCTTCGGGTGCTTTTTTAATAGAAGTCAAACTCTTGCAGAGATTTTTCGAGCAAACACGAGTGTGAGGTGCATCACAAATTGCACATCTGAGATGAAATGGAGCATTCTGAGGCTACCTGAGTCGGGAAAAATGACCGTTCCTTTTGTGTTCTTGTTCATTCAATCCATCTTTATCTGCTTTCAGTACCATCTTCATCATCTTTGTTTAAGCAGAAAAACTTCTGCCTTGCTCAGTACTTGGCTATCTTCAGCATTGTACCGTAGCTGAAAGATCACAAGTGTGCGAGAATCTGGTTCTCTGTCAAACTGGTCCCATATATGCGTTAAATACAACAATACGGCATCTATGTGTTGAACTCATTACTGCAATAACCATTTTTTTTCTTTTGCGTTCTGTGTCTGCGTCGTGAATGCTATCAGAGGTGTGTCGATATAATATAGTGGACCTAATTTTTACCTGTATGGTCAGCGAACTTTTGCCTGCCTTGTCACTGTTTTTATCTACCCACATTCCTTACAGGGATAGGCCCCGCTCCTTGATGTCCTACACCTGAAATTTTTGCCTCGGCTGCCCTGTCAAAGTATGGGTTTAAATAGAGATGTAACAAAATGAGCCACTTTCGCGCATCAGTGTCTCTGACACAATATGGGGGCCTCGGGTGGGTAACCAAGATGGTGCAGTTGACTAATGAACCTCAAACCGGACAGCAGGGCTACATGAAATCAAAGCTCCCAGCCAACTGGTACTTTTTGATTATTACTGTATATGTTATTGTATCGTTTGACACATTGATTTATGGTTTTCTTTTATATTTTCTACAAGAAAAGATCAGGTTAAGGAAGATGACATGTGTATAATGGCATCATGAAGAATAAGACTGAAATCAGCATTTTGGTTTAAATGGTGGACAACAAAAATAAGAGGGAGTTGCGGCTCCATTCTCTGTTTTTTAAAAATCCCCAGCTTCTCTACGAGCCTATGAAGGTTATTCCCATGGTGTACCATGTTCTCAAACCAAGTCATTCCCACAGAGTATACAATATTCCTGCAGATGCTTCATAAGCATTACAGTTTATGCACATCTGAATGACTTATCACATGTTGTCACCGAACAATGAAAGGGTCTGTTCGTGATGCTACACATGCACACAGACAACAAGATGTTTTCTACTTAAGGTCAAATTTATAGCTTTGTTGCCTCTTATCGTGCCTTCAGTGATTTTGGATTCATTATGTCTTCACATTTAATTGAAGAATATCAAGCCAGCATGAAGCGTAATTAGACTTATATAAACCCGTAAAAAAATTCCTTCTCCGTCCATCTGTACTTTACAGGAAATAAACCACCCACATCTCAAAATCAGCTGAAGAAAATCTATAAAAATGTCATAGGTCCTGTGTGGAGACCTAAAAGTGTGCAACCCATAATGTGTTTCTACTTTTTTTTAATTTCTAGGCACATTTGATCATTGTTGATTTGATTTCAGTTTGCTCACATTCACTAGGAAGACACAGGACATAGTCAATCCACATCCGCATTGGCGGGTGAATCTGTGTCCCTGGACAGAAATTTTCCCTTAACCACTTGTAATTTTTTTTAATCAGAATTCTCTTTCTCTAATTTGGCATACATTTGGTTGTGATTTGCATTCAAACCATCTCGATAGAACTCAAAACTTTAATTTAGGCATAACGGCAATCTTTTCTAGAATTGAACTTTGACTATCTTTAAGTTGTTCATGTCTCAGAAAAAACTTAAGCGTATAAAAGGGTCTGAATCACATCATGGCCTTACAGAGAGACACAGGATTACACTCACTTTGACAAAATTATCCCTTCTAGAGCAAGAAAAGTTCCGATTTGCTGTCAGCAGCAGCAGCACTCAAGCCTTATTTTGGCATAGCGAGGCATGTGATTTGTCTTGATGGCGTGGAGAAAAAAGTCGGGCAGTCTGTCGAAGAGAGGAGGAAGTGCGATCAGGGTCAGGACGACTTCTCTGTCGTGGTCGCCCTCCACTCTTGAAAACTAATCCAAGCTGTTACAGTAACGGCTCTGGGGAAGTTCAAAACTACAATTAGAGGCATTGAAAAGGTGAACCTCCAGTGGTGGGAGGTGGTAAATTGATGACTCGAAAGTGGTATAGATTGGCAGGGGGGATATTGGAAGAGATAGGAAACACCATAGGATGAAGCGTTTTGCACAGAATCTGGCAGATGAGAGAGAGACGGGGTTTAAAGAGTGAGTGACAGCATGAATAGATGGAAGGGCTGAATAAGTGAGCGAGGCTCGGTGACGCCGTGCGAGTGCTAATGATTCGCTGCGTGCTTACAGGTGGCAGCCAACCTAGACTAAACATGTCTGCTTATATGTGTGTGCGTGTCTGTGTGTGTTTATTGTTTCTGATCATTTGCTCCTGAGTCATACAGTATACACAATATCATCCCTGTTGTCAGCTGACTCGGGGACTCGCTCAGCTCCGCCGCGCACACAAAAACCGTGTCAAACACACAAAGACACACACACACACAGACACACACACACACAGCGGCGGCTCAGCCAGGCATCGCCCGCAGCCACACTCTCCTTCCCACCACAGCCTCCCTCATTCATCTTTCATTAGCCCGCCTCACACAGGAGAAACAGCCTGCGCCCCCTTCTCCTCTACACGCCTCCACCCGTCTCTCCATTTCTCCCCTCTCTCTCTCTCTCTCTAACCTCCATGCCCCCCCTCCTTCCCAAGTCTTATCTTGGTTTCACTCGCATGTAATCTATTTTGTTTGTCTCGCTCATGTCTCGCAATCTGTCTTTTTGGATATCTCTCCTCCTTCCACTCCTCACTCTCTGCCTCCTCTGCTTTTTAGCCTTCTCTATTTGGCCTTTTCCCCTCTGTCCCTCTCCCCCTCCTCCTCCTCCTTCATTGCTTTCGGCCCTGGTTCCCCTTCACAGCCTCCCTCGTGCACATTCTCAGCTCTTTATCGTGTTCTCCTTTCCTCTTCCACTCTCTCTCTCTCTCCTTCCTGTGCAGTGCTGTTTCTCTGCCCTCCACCATCCCCACTCCCACCCTTCCTGTCTCTCTCTCTCTCTCTCTCTCTCTCTCTCTCTCTCTCACTCGCCTGCTCTTTCTTTCTTTCTTTCATTTCGCTCTCCGTCTCTTCCTCGATGGAGGGGAAAGGCTCTTCGCCTCTAATTGCGGCTGTTCCGTTGCCATGGCGCGTGTTGCTCGGCACTGCGAGGTGCTGTGTGCATTTGTGTGTGTGTGTGCGCGTGTGTGTGTGGCAGGCAGATGATTGCTTGCTGCCAGCTCTCGTTTCCCGGACGCCGATCGCATTTCTTTGCGGCAGCAGGAGAAAAAAAATGAGACGCCAGAAATAGCCCCCCTTCACACAGAACCACTCACTCTCACCGCTGCGCTATCAGAGAAACACACACTCACACGCAGGCATATGCACGCACAAACACATATTCACTGCTTTTTCTCCCAACCTGACATCCTCTGCGCATATGGCCTAGGTTATACTGTGTGTGCACACCTCGCCATGCAGGCAGCAATGTGCGTGTTTATGCCTGTCTCCATGTGTCTGACTTTCTACCCGTGCATGTATATATGTGTGTTGCTCGGGTCCCTAAGGAGGTTGTGTGGGGATTCCTGATTTATTTCACCTTTAATGGGAAGTGAAATGAATGTGAGCAGCAGCTGGTCTGGTCCGTGGAGATATAGTGGTAGGCTCACCCAGAAAATAGGCATAGTTGCTCTGAAGCGGTCCTCAGTCTGGTAAACGCAAGGATACACCACTATATGCTCCACCAAGTTTTATTTTTCACTGCTTTAGATGACATCCAGACTCAAAGTGACCAACAACAGGCAGGTTTGCTCGGCCTAACCTGTGGTTTTCCTCCATGTCACGACTTTTAAAAGATGGCTGTAAAGTAAATGGAGACAGATTACTACCAAATAACCCGTACAGCATCATACTGCTAAAGAGGATAAGAGAGGATTATAACCAGATTTGTGGAGGAATCTCCATAATCATCTCTTGCGCGTTTCACCTGCAGAGTCATTGGGGTTTTAAGGGAGGTGAAAAAAACAGATCATAATGATGTGTTTGCTCAGTTTGACATAGTAAGTGTGCCTCTAACCTGCGTGTTTTGTCAATTTATTCCTTCAGACAGGCTTCGATGCATTGTGTAACCCCCTCCGCATAATGCATCTGAAAGCACAATAATCACATCTAACCCAGCATACAAACATCCAATAAAAATCAGTAAGGCCTTTCCTGTATTCTACCCACATGCAGAAATCTGGTGAGGAAAAGTTGCCATGGCAGTTTGAGGGAAAGCTACAGCTTAAGCAAAGATTACATTCAGGCATAAAGCCAAAATAATTAAATTGAATTTAAGCATTGTTATATTAAATAGTGGAAACTGGTAATGAAAGCAAACAATTGTCCCAGGAGCTACAACAGAAAAAATGGCAATGAAAAAGTAATGATAGACAACTTGACAAACTTGTTTCAGATTAAATGTGTTAGACAAGCCTATTCACTGTAAAGTCCTGCTTGTTTGTCCTTGTTTCAACAATTGAGAATTAGGGTCATTGCCTGCCTGCTAAAGGTCTTAGTGTATATTATTAAAAATCATTTGGAGAGGTATTCATACTAAATTGGTGTGGTGATGGCGGATTATGTGTGCAAACCATAACCAGTAGACTTAAAGTGCAGCTAGAAGCAGTTAGCAGATTATTCAAAGGAGAAGAAAATCAACCAAAAACATGTTATAATCAGGGAGGCGGTGTGTGAGGACTGGGAGCTCCATAGCAGAACAAGATCAACCGGTAACCGTATTTGTCATGTCATTTTCTTGTTTAAAAAGTGCTGCTTCATGTCGTAGAATGGAACGTTATTTTTTTTCAGTCTATATTGACACGGGCGGCTTAAAAAGGGGGCTTCGTTTTGGCAATGCAAATCGTACAAATGTTTTTATGAAAAGGACTTGTCGATGTTTCAGCTTGTTCCACCCCAACTTTCCAAATGTGAAACCTCCCTTGGACCAAGGTCCGGATTAGACAGCTGTACTGACAAAAAGAGGTGGTCTTAGGCCAGGTCAAACTGTACCACGGTACACGGTATACAGTGTAAAAAAGCACTTTATGGATAGTTTGGACTTTCGGAACATTTACAGGATGAAACAGTGGACTGGCATTGAAGATAAACAGAAGAAAAACAATCGTAGGAAGGTAGAAGTTAAAAATCAGCCGCGGTTGTGCACAAGGAGGAGAAGACATGAGATCTACTGATCTGATGAAGATCGCATAAGTCATTTGGAAAAATGCATAAAAACACTGAAATGTTTGATATATTTTCTGCTCATTTATAGCTTCAACAGCATGCATATGTTTATTTATTTTTATGCATATAGGCCAAATTCATAACGTACTGACATGAATCGAATGCAAGGCTACTAGCCAAACAGTCATCAAGTATAGGGAGAAGCAGCCCAAGTAAACAAAGACAACAGGAGGTAGAAATTTCATAATGTCATAAAATGTCCTTCGTCCACTTGCACAATGTGAAACCCAACCTAACCCGATCAAAGGTACATGATGTCACCAAAACCTGAAATCAAGTAAGGAACTTTTGCTCCTGGACTTAATCAGTCAGATGTAAATCAACTTTCAATATGCCAGCCTTTACATAGAAATGTTATAATAATAAAATATTCACTCAAATCTTGACGCAAACAGAAAGAAACATGGCTTGCTGTTGGCCTGAAAGTCCGTCGATCTGTGTTGAGAGCAACACAAGAAGCCTTGGATAATACATGGACACTCAATTCTTTTCCTGTTCATAACAATCTAGCACAATTTTTATCATTAAGGGCGTGTGCAAGCTGAATTAGTACCTTAGCTCAAGCAACATCACCCTACCTTTAAACCCTTTGTTTTCTGCAAGATTCTAAGGCTTCATATCTGCTGAAATAAACTCTCCTGTAATTATAGTGTGCTGCATGGAGAAGTTCTGTCTTGGCTCCCAGGCCCGACACACCGTGTGATGTCACATCAAATCCACACCACTGCTTCCTGTGCATCTTTTCACTGCACCGATATTAAGAAATGATTACTCCACAAAGTTGTGGCACAAGTGGCACTAAAATTATGTTGCACACTATTATTACTTTGCCACTGATCCGTAGTACAAACGCAGTTCAAACTGTTTGGGGCAGTCCGTAGGAATAAGCTTGGGTACATTACACCAGAACTATGGTGGCATCATCAGACGTTCTGTCAAAGTCATTATCATTTAAATAAGTGGGGACATGTCTCAGCCTCGGACTCTGCCATTCACTGAAAGATAAGGGACTGTGGTGTCTGACCTGACGGCTCATGACAACACAGTGGATCAGTCTCTCAAACAGTTGATTTTGTATCCTCCCTCTCTGTGGGGCACACGTAGCTCGGTGACGACTTTCTAAACCCTGAGGTCAACCACCATGGCCACTTAGTTTACTCTGCGCCCCTCAGCGCAGGACACACTGCACACGTGGAAAACGCTGTGAGCTGTGCGCCGTTGGATTCTCTCTCTAATAGATCAATAAAAGACATTAGCTGTGGGCTAACCGGACAAGCAGCGCTAATACAGGGTTAATCCAGGGTTAATGGCCGAGCAGCATCATTCTCAGGAGCAGCCATTAGTTTGCAGCCACCGCCACCACCACGCGATATCAGGTTCTCCTGCTCGTCGTGCTCCAGGCTCATGGAAAGATAGAAAGGTTTGGGAATTGGAAAGAAAAGGGTGGAGGTGCGCCATCAAAAGTCAAGATGAAAATTAGATATTCAGCAGATGAATCTGAATGCAAAGAAATGGGAGCGATATCGGCGAAGGAGGGAAGTGGTGTGCGGGGCACGTGCGTGGAATGAAAAAGACGTAGAAGAGGGGACAGTGAATCTGTGGAGATGCAGGAAACTGAAATGAGAGAGAAGGAGAGAAGGGGAGTTGAGCGCTACTTCTCCCTGTCCTTGTAAAGTGCTGCGTGCTGTCGAAGCGGCAGCCAAGAATGTGTCAGCCCAGCCGTCTCACGCTGCCTAATGGGCTCTTAAACGCTGATATAAAGCTCACTCGCTCTTTCACCCTCCCCTTTTCCTCTCTCCCCACCTTGCTCCCATTACCTCTCATTCTCACCCTGTCCCTCACCCTGTCACTCACTTGTCCTCTCCCTCACTTTCACCCTCCTTCTGCTGCGCTGTCTATCAACCTCTTGCTCCCCTGTTTATCCCTTTTTTCCCCTCACGCCGTCTCTCCACTCCCTCGAACTTCTCTTTCAATGACTAACCCCTCCAGTTCTATTGCAGGTTGTCTATTTATTTGCAACTTTTTATGGATGAACGGAACACTTTTGTCTCTCTTCGAACAGGCTCCATAATGCCGTCTACCCTCAGGATCCGTCCTTCTCGCTCACCCTGTTGCACGTTTTCTCGGCACCCCTCCACGGCTTGGCCAATGCTTTTGTCTTTGGCTTGGATAGGGAGTGGTGGAGCCTACTGACTCCAACTGGCATGCAGGTACAGCTACTGCACACACACACACATCTCTAGCCTTGCTCACATACACACACATCTCTAACCCTGCACAGACTTGCTAAGACTCCCTCTCAATTTAACACATTGATCGTGTCCGTATACAGCCTCAATTTATATTTCCATAAAAGCCATTATGTTAATCCGAATGTGTCGGACATGCAAACATTTCCATCACACTTCTATTTACGGAGATATTTGCTTGTCAATAACATGGAGAGTTAACAACCACACTTGTGGCTCTGTGTGGTTTTGAATTAATTACCAATATCGTGTTGACAATTCGAACATGCTCACGTTTAGCAAGTATAACATTTGCCATGTCTTATTTTGGTGTGTGTTTGAGCACGATTAGCAGGAGCAAAATTACAAAACGGATGTATTTTGTCCAACCAATCAGTGTCATCCAACATTACCTTTAAAAGCCAGACGTATGTGCATCTGGCACCTTGCTTTAAAAACTGCCGCCCTCTGCTTCTGTGAGGGTCAGGTATACACCGATCAGCCATAAGATGTTAACCACCAGCCTAATATTGTGTAGGTCCCCAATCTGCTGCCAACCAGCTCAGCGAAGGACCGTGTGTACTGACAACTTTCTATCAGAGCCAGCATGAACTTCTTTAATTATTTTTGCCACAGTTGCTTCTTCAAAGAGCAATGTGCATCCATGACCCTGTTGCAGTTCACCAGTTGTCCTTAAACAGTCAGACTTAAACAGAGTTTTTTTGTTTTTTTACAATATAAACCTTTTTCAACTTAAATAAACAGAATAAAAAAAGTACAGACACTTTAACAAAGGAAGGGTGTTTTGGGAAACATACATTTCTCACTGCTCCCAAATGTCTTCAAATTGAATTACTCATTTTTGTCCCAAATATGGTGTCTAATCTGTGTGAATCTTGCACCTAAAAGTGATCAATTACAAGCCAAGAATTTATGCTAGTGGTCAGCTTCCTAGCAGCCACAATTTCTCCAGCAGCTGGAAGATCCTAAACGATGACACTTCTGAACAGGTGTGATAAAATATCTTTTAAGACTTTTCCAGCCAAACCATCTCAATGTCGTTAAGATTTATATCTCCCATTGAAATTCAAAATGTTTTACCCAGACTTCATCTGGAATGCAAGTGTTAATTTTCCCATGTCATGGCTGATCGGCGTACTGCACAGTGGTAATAATGTTATGAATGAATATATGCATTTATAAGCATAGTTGTTGGCTGGCGGACCCTCGGTCCCTCCCATATCAAAAATGTTCTCACCAATCAGCAACTACATTCAAGTGAATTTAAGATCATAAAGTCAAATGCAGTCAAATGATCTTTGCATGGTAGATTTAAAAAGCTGCTAGCCGTAGTTACTAGCAAAGTCAAAGAAGAAAAAAACTAAAATGTCTCCTAACCGGGAGGAGAAGAACAGTATATGATTGTTAATATGTTATTTGTTTTTTTTTAGAAATCACTGTTAGGTGATTTTAGATACTAGCCATGCATCCAAGCGCCATTATGATATTAGGATTCTGTTTTTTGTTGAGTGTAAATAAACAAAGGGGGTGCTGAGAAGGGTCTTATTTGCAGCATTATTGCAAGTTTTCCATATAAAAACGGATTATGTGACAGCCTGCAACACCACTGAAGCTAAAGAGCCTTAATTTTAGCAGGTATAGTTAGCCGGCTAATCTATACCTCCTCTAAAAAGGCTTTATAAACCTGAGTGCTGATCACAATGCCGCCGTGTTCCAGTGCTTACCTCTGTCAGGGTCACTGGTATACAGTGCCTATCCCACTATGCTTTGGATGAAAAGCCTTTGACGGTGTTCTGTCCTTGTATTTTTGAATTGCTGAAATCCACCTATGGGGATGCTGGAGTTCTGTCTGTTTTGCAAGATCGAAAGTTGAATATCTTTGGGTTACGGACTGTTGATCAAGCCATCTAATTTAGATTTTACTGGATTCTTCTCTCTGTTTATAAGAGTGACTGAGAAAATAATCTGCTGCTTTATAGAAAATGTACTGTTGGTAGCGCTCAACAACCTGAAACCTCAAATTAACACGTGCTGATCCCATGAAGAGTTTTTTTTTTAGCTTACTTCCTAGTAAGAAATAATCACTTCAGAATTTGATATTTGCTGTGTTGAGTTAATTTCTCCGGACCCAGAAACAGAACAAGAGCAAGGTCAACACCAATGTTTAAACAGTTTATTGAATGTGCCTCTGGGTAAGATTATGAACCGTAGTCTTTCAGAGAGGAGTGGCTAGCATCAGAGTTGGCGTGACAGGATGACAGATAGTGGACGATGGCCGTGCAGAGCTGAATTTACTGGCCGAGAGCAGTGCAGCTGGCAGGGAGCAATGAGTCCAGGCTGACGAGGAGCAGAGTGTATCAGGACCACGAACCTGAGACACTGGGTTAGGCAAGTACCAGATAAAAACAAGATTTTCAAAAAGTCACCTTTGGCTACCACGTTTGTAGGCGGAACAATCTGTCAGAGAATGGAGTGCAGTGCCAGAGAACATACAATAGGTAGCAGAGGCTTGAGAAGTCCATTGGTCTCAGCTCTGCAAGAGAGCAGACGACATAATAATAATAATAAACAGATACTTTGAAAAACTCTTTCCAGGATGAAGACTTTTAGAGTATCTGTTTGGAGGGTCGGACATGTGGATGGGATAAATGGGTATATACGAGGCTGGCGGCATGAAACGCTGTGATGTGATTTCCAACTATGGCAGATAAAATAGTGTTGTTTTAGCCTTGCAAGGTGGACTGTTAATGTTTACACTTTAAAGTAAGTTTCTCTTCCAGTATAGCGAGGATCAGAGGAGTGTGAATGCTGTACCGAGGATTTTTTTCTGGCTTCTGATTGCTCATACATAACATTCAACAGAGATTTGCGGTTGTAGCGATGTCGCCCCCTGTTTGCTTGGCATACTCTCGCTTGTCCGTGCGAGTGAATCTTCTCCTGTGGATGGAGATACGTTTAATCTGTGCATATGTGGACGCGATGTCTTTCCACCACAAAAGGAGAATTCTTGTTTTTGAAAAATACCCATAAACACTTGGACTTGAGACGAAAAATCGTCTCATTTCAAGAAAAAAAGAAAAATCTTTATATTCTCTCACTTTTACAAAATGATATTTTTATGGAAATATAAAGTAGACAAATAACCTGAGCGGTGATTTGAGCAGCAAACCTTATTTGTTGCATATCAATAAACCCCACAATTAATGCATTTATCCACAGATTTGTCTCAATCTTCAAATATTGACAGAATCTGTATATATGAGTCAGAGCTGATAATGAAGCACAATGAAAAAAAATCTCTTTGGCCGTAGTTCATTGGTATACACACACACATATGTTGTCACCTACTCGGTATCACCAACCGCACTGATAACAGGTCATGAGCGCGGCGTGGAAGAGTGGAATGTGTGGTATGACCTTCAACCCAAATGTCAATGTTTCACTTTGTGGAGTTGGGGGAGAGAGACTCAGAGAGGGAAATGGAATCTGAATGTGTTCGTAAATCAAAGAGAAAATGCTGTTTGTGCGTATGTCGGAGAGAAAGAGAGAGATGGTGAGACGGAGAGAGAGAGAGAGAGAGGCGGCGTGTGTGTTCATGCTCTATCGTGACTAACAGCCGGTTGTTATTCATCTTGGCATGCGACTCCCAGAAGCCCTCACACATCAGGTGTGAGATTGGTGCGGGAGCTGAGGGGTAAGAGAACCACGGAGGTGGTAATGGTGGGGAGGGGGGTTGTAACAGCATCAAAGTGTTCCTCCCTCTACGTAACAAATCTGTTCTTTCGTACCAGAAGCCCCCCTCTTGCCCAAATGATGCTCCTTCCTCTCGCTCGCTCGCCAGCTCTCTCCGTCTCTCTCGCTGTTTGCCTGTGGTACATCCGCATGCATTTGAAGGGATTGGCTCAGAATTTTCCAAGTCAGTCGTGACCCACGACAAATACGCCTGTGTACAATGAAAGCGTTGGTTCTTCCTCATCACATTTGCCATTAGAACCCAGACCCATTTCTGCTTATAGGCAAATTAAAGGGGGATATTAACCAGCTGTTTAGGAATGCCTCTTTTCTTCTCAATTCTCCAACATATATATCAAAGTTAAACTTTAAGTTAGGTTTTACAGTGCGAACTGATTGATAATAAAGTTCCCTCATAATGGACGGTTTGTCAACAGACATAAACTGAGTTAAACTAGAAATCTTAGCACCGGACTAATTTAGTAAACTTTGGAACAGCACCCTCTTCGAACCACTGACAGTTTTTCCCCCAGTGAAACAAAGACGCAGATCACATTTGTCGCAGAGAGCAATGGTTGCATTGATCTTTCAGAATTTACACCGACCAAGCTTTTCACGTTTGACAGGACCGTGTGCAACCTGCTTAGTGCAAACATCGTCTGGATCTCAAAACAAACTTTGTTGGATGGTGGTGGAGGAAATGCGGTAGATATAACTTACTTAACCAGGCCTACGCTGTCGTCCCTGACAGCATGGCTATATCCTTTAAAGCCCTCTGAAGAAAAAAAAAAGACAAATAGAAGTTAGATCTCATTTAGTCGATTTATTTGCACCAAATTGGAACTAAATCCTCAGAGGCGTGTGAAAGTTGTACCGAGGATTTTTTTCTGGCTTCTCTTTATTTCACTCTTTTCAGAGAGGAATTTCTTGGGGGAGAAATTACTATCTGAAAACTTTTGTTGATAAATCTCCACCTAGTGTCAGGAACATGCAACTTATCTTTACGATAATCAATCCAATTCTTCCTCGCACTACGATCTACGGGGGTAGAAAATTTGAAAATGATCCATGAAATAAGTTTTGAGTTATTACGTTAAAGCTGCAATGGAAGCGAATGCTGACGCGGCAATGACGATTTTCAGAATAATATAAAGTGGCACAGTGGGTTCTTATATGCTAAGAGATGCCCTCCTAATTGGACAACGCCGTTGGAGTTTGATGATCCATTGTCCAGCCTACAGGGATTAGATTTATGTATTTATTCAATTATACAAAATCTGCACCTGTCGCCGTTTCTCAGATGTCTGTGTCACTGCCAACATCTACAGAATACATTATGATGGGTGATTTGGATACATGTGGTACTGTGGAAAGCCGCTTTTTCTTACAGTCAGAGACACCAGCCTTAAAAACAGGAACGTCATCCTTCTACCAGTGAAATGGTGGAAAGTAACTGAGATCTTTCATTTGTTGATGCTCAAGCAGAAGTCATCAACTTTCTTTCCAGATTATTTCGGTTTTTCCAAAAGAAAAAAAGCATCAAACACCCACACACTTTTCTCCTCCTTAATGTCAGTTATGTTTCATGCTGCAGTTCAGCAGACTACAAACATTACTGAATGTTTGGCACCAAAGTAAGAGCTTAAATTTACAGAGCTGTTAGGAAGCAGCTCCTTGTCTCAAACTAAACCGTGTCGGATTTAAGGCGACCTCAGTAAACACAAAGCACAGGTTTTAAATATATTTAATCAGGCCAAGGTTAGTCAACACCTAAATCAACAGCATGAAAAAACAAATTGTTTTTTATAACAACTTAATCAACTTAATAATTGTTGATCCACCTTCAAAAGCATCAAATTCAAACCAACACTCCTGATAACTGGAGATCTATGTGACGTCGCTTTTCTATGCAGAACTTCGTCATTGCAGCCACATTGGAGCATGAACTGGCCTTTACAGGTCCCAGCACAGCACCTAGATGGTTTCAGGTGTGAGCTTTGTCTAGGCTACTCCAAAACTTTTAAGTCTTTCAGAGTTCGACTTAATGTCTTGCTAGGTAAGCCAGTTATATATGAGTTTAACTGAGGGACTGATGACCTGACATTCTCCTTCTGGATTGTCTGGTAGACAACAGAAATGGTGTCTCCTTCAACTGCGGCTGTCTATGCCCTAAAGCAGTAAAAGCATCACCCCACCACTCTATATATAATAATGTTCTATTCAAGGTTTTACACCAACCAATGTCATCTGAACAGTTTAATTTTCCTTAGCAGCGGCTTTAACCTAGCAACTTTTCTATGGATGCCATTTTTGCTCAGTGTATTTCGAGTGGAGAAGCAATGAACGCTGACCTTTACTGAGGTGAGAGAGCCCGGCACTGTCTTGGATGTTTTCTATGGATCTTTTGTGATGTTTTGAATGAGCCTTTGCCGTGGTCTTGGAGGAATTTTGGAAGGTCAAACTCGTATTGTGTATGTGTTTCAGGTAGCCTTTGTTTCATGTTGAATTTTGTTTGATGCTCCGACACAGTGTGAAAAAAGCAGAAGAGATCAGGAGGGGGTTTATACGGCGCTGTAGTGTCCCTTCTCTGTTGAATTAAGAATGAAATCATGGCGACAAATCAAAATCAAAGATTCAGGCTTAGTTTTGTTTTTGTTTTCTCTCAGTGACCTTCTGCGTCTATTGAAGGATTTTATTACCAGGCTCCTTCAATCTACATAAATGCGTCGTCTAATAACCTGTGTTACTGGATTTATGTCAGTAACCTGCCGTCTCAGCTGTCTCTCTGCTCTGTATCTCTTGCTTTATCTAGACTATAATAGTTTTTTCCCTCTCTTCCTAAGCAGTCTTTAACTCTTTTCCTCCTCCTCCTCCTCCTCCTCCACCTCCTCCTCTCAGTCCCTCTGTACTGTATGCGTGTCCGTTCTCTCGCCTTCTCTGTTCTCTCTACCCGTTACGATATCACTGAAATTTATCTCTCCCACATTATTTCTGCCACTCTCCTTTGTGTAGCTTCTCCCTCCCACCTGTGTACTCTCCCTCTCGATCACTCTTCCCGTCTCGCGCTCGCTACCTCCCAGATATTGATCTGCATTCTAGCCATACAGCCGAAGCGCCCGTGGCTCTGCAATGAGCTCACCTCTCACTTCTTCCGTGTACATGCAGGAAAAGGGTGCTCCCCGGCCCTTTATGTCTCAGCATTGCTGCAATCTTAAGCTCATTTTGCACAGCCTGTTCAAAGCAACAAACTCTTTCACCTTCATTGTGCCTCACTGTTCTATATCAGCATTAGAGAGGTATAATGGGGGTCACTGTTTTTCCGCCTCTGAGCTGGCAGTGGAGGTAGCGGCAGCAGCGAGTTGATGTCTTTATTAATGGGGGTAGCCGATGAGGGTTGTGACGTATTATGTGTCCGACCCAGGAGATTTAAAAAGCAGCCAGTAACAGGTAGCAGTTAACTCAAAGAGGAAGGAAATCAAACCAAATTACCTTTAAATTGGGTATGAGATCTACGGCTATATAACAGGGAAGATAAAATGATTGCCACATTATGCTGTTCTGAGCAAATGTAAAATGTCACATCAGGCGCCGAAGCTGCTGTTATACATTACGTCACTTAACCTCACATAATGCTGTTATGCTGCCTTTGTTTTTGTTTCAGTGTAGAGAAGGGGTTCTATCTCATGATCTGTGTCAAAAATAGTTTCGGACCAAGTCTTGCCTTTTAAAATTGACCATTAAAGCCTTCCCACGTACTTTTTGTGAACATCTTTTTCTCCCTATTTTAGCCAGCAAAGATCGTCGCATGAATTCAGTAGATGAAAGCACAGCACGGTTTTTCCTCTGAGTCTCAGCTGCTGGACTATTCTGCCCACTCTCTGTGGTCCCTTCAGCTGATTAAAATATTCAAAATCAATTCTTCAGTTTTTTTCTCATTTACATGTTCTTGTTTTGTTTTTTTGTTTTCAGACAGCTGAAGGGGCATGAAATTGTGATAAGGTTAATACATTTTAACTTAACCAGGTGGCAAGCAGTCCCTGCGCTGTTGCACTGAGATGTCAATCAAATAATTGATGTATGATAACAAAGTAATATGACAAAATCAGTAGAAATCCAAATTGATGATGATAGTTTCACAGTGTGATTGGCATGTATGAGATTTAAGATAAGTGATGTAAGACAAAAATGAAACGCACGGCACTCACTAAAGGTGTCTGCTTACTTTACCATGTTTAAATTCCCAGTTCACACATGAATACCAAGTAACAGGGTTCTGACTATGTGAAAAAAGGGCCTAGTATGTAGGATAGCTGGTCCTACCATTCTATAAAGGCTATAATGTTAATAGTTTTTCCAAATGGACATGGTCTGACAAACCTGCCATCCCACCTCACCTCATCACTAGTCAGAGTGCCGTAGGTGTTGGGTTGCTCTGGGCAATCTTTTAACATTATTTTACTTCTTACATTGATATGCTTAATGAACAATTATGTATTTTTTGCTATTTATTTACACAGTCAGCAAAGTTCTCTGAGAAGTTCCGCGCTGCAAATATGCAAAACAATTAATGTTCTCTTGCCACTGAAAGAGTTCATATCTTTAAAGTGTTTCTCTTTTCTGAGGTCCTTTGCAGAAAACTTTTTTCTCAGGGCCAGTGCAATCTTTTCAGACATATAATCATCTGGAAACCATGCTGTCTCAAGGCATCATTTGAGCAGCTTCGATTCATTGTCAACACAGTGTTCTGTAAGACTGTAATTCTGTTCCGTCGTCCCACCTGACCAGACATCAGAAATGGCTGCAAAGTATTGAACAGGTTTTTGTTCGGCAGCTACATTCTCACCACATGTCTCATTGGGAAAAGCAGTTTGGGAAACACATTTTAGTGATGGCACAGCACAACTTTTGGCGTCTTGAGCCATGCACTCTTCATGTACGGCTGTGTGATTATATTGCAGGTGATTAAACAAATTGGTGCTGTAACCTATGACTGCTGACATAGTTTTTCTGCAGTATTTAGATCTGACTTATATGGAGCCAAAATGTGTCCAGATGAAGGACACAGCATTCTTTTCAGTTTCATGCTCCACTGGTTGACACATGCTGCTCTGCATGCAGAACCTACCTTTGGTTGGACTGAGCAGGATAAGGTTACTTAAGGTGATGTGAAATTGAGGAAAGTGTTGCTTTTTTATTCATTTAATTTTACCTTTCATTGTTTTACTTTTGATGAATTGCTCAGCCAAAGCTTGGCTTCTCTAACATTTTTTGCACTCTGGACCAGTTTTTTATTGACAATGTTCTGGCATAATAGGGTGGGTTCTAATCTTAACGGGATTATATGTTTGCGTATGTTTATATTTATATAAATCATCCATACCTAAATAATAATATCAAACGTTATAACTGTCCTTGCATGATATAAAATCCTTACAACTCACCAAAGTCACTGAATCAGAGGGAGACCTTGGGTAACATAATAACGCAGTCCCATGAAATGATTTCCGGTGTCTGGTACACAGGAGACCAGTATATTCCGCTGTTTAATTTTCATTGCTTCAGTGATGTTTTGGAAATGTAAGAAACATTGTCTGTGCTTTCCTGATTATCTTAGAATATTCAGCCTTGACTCTGATCCAGAATCCCGGCAGAGACAATACATCAAACATCATTTTCAGCCCACTGACATTTGCAAGTTGGAGAAGTTGATCTTCTCCCACTCTGACACGGATGATTTGACAGGGACATTCACAAACGGGTCACGGATCCATTCCTTTGCACTTCATGGGTCATCTGCGCTGGAGGAGTAACTCTCAGATACTGTTGACAGCAGAACCTGGTGACTGCTCACCGGCTGCGATAAGGACGGCCTCTCCCAAAACCCCAGCTTAAGTTTGCAATTATTTAAATAATGCCCTGTGCTGGGTCCTTGGGTCCAAGATGGTGAGGAAGTTCTTCATTGCCTCATTTGACAGTTTATCCCACCATATCACATGCAGCGAGCCTGGGCACACAAATTATCAGTTGCAGCATAGTTTCCATATTTCACATTAAAGAAAACTTTTGTTTTTCATTACTGTCTTGGCTAATCAAACGACAGACAAAGCGATGCAAATAGGGGAGTTCAGCACATACGAGCTATTTTAAATGAAAACACACATGTTCCACTATGATTATTGCCAGCTATAAGTGATGGTAACAAAAGGTAAAGACAAACAAAGGAGCCTTCAGAAAAACAGTGTCACCCCTGGATTGTTCATTTTAGACAGAGTCTTCCCCATCATCACAGTCATTCAGATAACTTCACAACACATATTACACATTGGATTGATTATTGATGAACCAGTCATTCTTCATGACTTAACCAATGTCTAATTGGAAAAAACCCTAATGCAGACACTATAGTCTATATGTTATTAAAAAACACGTATTATAGAAATCATAAATGCGTCACTGTCCTAGAAATTGATGTGGACTAAATTTCCGAAGAAAGATCGCACGTTTCTACGAACTAATTCCCTTGGCAGACATAAGACACAGACTATTTCTCTGGTCAGATTCACTGTCCTTCACCAGTAAGTCTCAAACTGGTTGTAGGCTTTCAAACTCTTTAAAGCTTGGAAATTAGTTTGTAGCACTTTGAGATTTGATCCAAATGTAAAGTGCATTACAAATTAAATGTATTATTATTATTATAATTATTATTATTATATTCCCTTGAACTCAATGCTTTATAACCAAGTCATTTATTGTGTTGAATTATGTCATATGAGTTAGACGCTATGTTTACTGAGCAGTCATCTTCACACGATATCTCACCGTCATATTTGGGTTAAATTTGTCAATATAGCATAATTTCAGAACTTTCCATGACTGAGAAATGCAATTGTGCTCACTAGCCATTGTTCTCACCACCAACGCTCGCAATTGATTTTGCACTTTTGCCCACTGTAATGGCGAATGACTGAAGGACTGTATGGCGTCAAAGTGAGAATTTGGAAAAATGTGAAATTGGGGAAGTAAACTATAGCGCTAGATATGACGTTAAACTTGGCAGTTGGCATTGGTGATCATTTGTGTTTCTCTCCTGTATGTCAGAGGACTGGAGCATGATGTGTTTAACACTTCTCAAATTCTCCAGCTTGGCGCAGCAAGTTTTGACTTGATCACAGTAGGCAAGACTATGATTTTATTTGGAGGTTCAGTTCTCCGCCACATGTGTCTGATCAGGTATTTAAACACAATCAGGAGACTGATCTCAATGTGTTAAACACCAACTAAATATGAATTGATAGTCAGATTTCTTCCAGATTTCATCCTGTGTAACTTCATGCTCTTTGTCTGTGGGTGCTTGGTGTGTGTGTGTGTGTGTGTGTGTGTGTGTGTGTGTGTGTGTGTGTGTGTGTGTGTGTGTGTGTGTGTGTGTGTGTATTTTCTAGTTATCTCTGCAGTCACGACTGTGTGACAGGACTCGGATCGGAGAGTACCACCCTGGGGCAGTCCGGTACACGCAGGCTGACCTGGTTGACCTCAGTGATGACGACGATGACACCAATGTGCTCTTCTACTCTCCTGACATGATCCTGAAAGACCGAGGGCCCTGAGACCGAGCTAGAGAGAGAGAGAGAGAGAGAGGGACGGGGAGAGAGAGAACTGGAGGAAAGGAGAACAAAGGAGGGTCACAGCTATGGAGAAACTCACAGGATTAGAAACTGAGAAGGAGGAACAAGAGGTAGGGAGGAATGGAAGGTAAGATTGGGGGGACAGTGAGGCAGATAGAAGCCGGAGATGAGCTGTCAGGTTCCATTATTAATACCCTTCCTTTACTATTTAATATCCTCAAGTAACACGCACAGACACACACACACACACACACAGCAGCACTGCACTTACCTGCAATGCTACCGACAGGGAGAAGCAAGAAAAGAGCAAATCGAACGATCCTCCTAATGTTGGAGACATTTGTTGCATCCCAAATATCCAAAAACGATTTCCCACTGTGCACTGCCTTCTTGGTTCCGGCTCTTTGTGAATGAAAAAAAAAAAGAACAGAAATCATAAGAGGGTGTTTGTTTTGCATTTTGCAGCAATTATCCGTTCACTTCTCTGCCGCTGAAAAACAGGCCGTTTTAAAAAAGCATCCTGTGTGCGGGGCGTGCAAGCATCTGCATCCACGCAGAGATCGATGCCGCTACCAAACCGTGTTCCATCTGATAGAGGGCTGTTAGGGCACAGTGGAAATACCAGAGGGGGTTTTAAAACGGTGACAATGATGGAGTTGGGCAAATAAATCCCAAAGCACGAATGTCACAAGCAGGGAGTCTCTCCCTTTCCCAGACAGTATTTGGTTTTTCTATTTTCTCTTTGCAGAAGTATTCTTTTGAAACATTATTTGTTTTTTTATAAGTATAAACTTTGTTTTACTGTATTTATAACGGATCAATGTACTATATATATGTATAAGTGTACAGTCTATTTTTGTATGTGCCTGAAAAGTGTCGATATGTTTGCCCATTTTGACCCAAATGTGCTTGTTTCACATAACAACTCAGCAGAACATGCTGCAGTATGTTCTATTTATCCACTGTGCTGAAAAAGTATTTAACCTCCTCTGGGTTTCTTTCCTTTTTGTGTATGTATTACTCAATTGTGTCAGCTCTTCAGAAAGAAATAACTACAACAATGTCAAATATAATAATAAATGAAAAAACAGATAATAAATAAAAACATTTCAAATAATTAATGAAATGAAGTCAACCTGAGTAAATGTTGAATACAGATTTTAAATAATTGTATTTCTTGAATCAAACATGATCTTTGCCAATTGCCTTAAAATGTGGATTAGACTGATTAGGACCAGACCTGTCCAATCAAATCATCATAAATAAACCATTAACTGAAGCATGGAGTTTGCTAGTAAATCTCACTAGTAGCACACTATGCCAAAATCAAAAGAAAATGCATGATGCAGAAGAATAGGATTGAAAAACAGTCTGGGGAGGATTCCATAGCCATTTCTAAGGCTGTGACTCAAATTGAAAAGACATGGTGAACATAGACATAGACTTAGTGAACCTTACCCTAGTGGCAGTACTTAAAAAATCAGTCCAAGAGCACAGCGAAGGGTCATTCACAAAATAGCAAATCGTCCAAGGACCTGCAGGCCTCGCTGACCTCAGTAAAAGTTGATGTTCATTGCTCCACGAATTAAAAGACTCTGGGGGAAACAGAAAATTGGCCATGCAATGCTGCTGCGAACCCAGGAAAACATTAAAGCTCATCCAAATTATGCCAGAACACACATTGATGACCATCTGAGCTTTTGGCTAAATATTCTATGGACTGACGAGTCATGCGTTGAATTTTGTTACATCGGGCATAAACCAAATACAGCATCTGCCAATAAGAATTTTAAACCTACAGTCAAGCATGGAACTGGCAGTGTATGGGGGAAATGCTTTGCTGGTTCAATGGTGGGTAGACTCGAAATTTTGGTAGAAATACTGAGGGAGAATGTCTGGTCATCAGTCTGAGAGTTCTAGCTAAATGCAACTGGGTCTTGAAACAAGACAATTACCAAATTGGTAAAAGAGAATTATCTTATTTTCACCTAGAAACATAAGGATTGGTACAAATGTTTATCATATCCGGATCTACCAAAAAGTATTTTGCTGCCATGGCGCCAACCTAACAGGAAGTCGGCCATTTTTACTTGAATGATATTAAGGTTTTTTTGGGCGTTTTGAACAAACTCCTAGAGTTTTGACCCGATCAACTTCAAAAAAATTTAGTGACATCTTGAAGCCATAATGACTAAAAAAATATATCAAAAGCTTGATTTTCCGTTTGACGGTTCTGGATGGAATAGGGCGCGTCTTATTGTGACTCGACCATAAAAAATGAAATCCCCTTACCTCTGCAATCCATCGTCTGATCTGCCCCAAATTCCACAAGTAGGATTAAAGTCTGGCTTTGAAGGGGCCTGCGTGAAAAAAAGGCAGCTTTTGTCATAGCGCCACCTAGCAATGACAATCAGGTTTTATTATTTGACCCATTACTCCAAGGCTATAAATCCCAAACAGTTCAAAGTTGGATCAGGAGAGCCACGACAAGTTGGAGATCCACTGTTGTGGAGGATGTGCGTGTTTGAATATCCGTGTGGCGTGGCTGGGGGGCAGACATTGATCACTCGCTGCAAAGCCTAAGTTCATCATAACTCCACTGTACGGAGGCCAATCTCCACCAAACCTCTCATGATGGGTAAAAGTCCCGTCCTGAGGAGGTCTGAATGAAAAAAGTTATTTTTTTCCATTGCGCCACCTACTGGAAATAAGAAGTTATCGATTCATACTTTGATTAATTACTACCTTATTCTTTCACCTGGAAACACCATTCAACCTTTAAAACTTAGCTATGTTCGTCATCTTTAACATGAACACTCAACCATTTATGTACCGTTCATAGTTTGCCTTCAATCACGCCTTAAGCACGGTGAGATATAGAGAAATAGTCCTGAAAAGACATCTGACCTCGTTATCTCAGAGGGCGACCAGATTTAAGAAGAACACTGAACGACTGCGAACAAATCGCCATAAATCCCACAAATTGAACTCCACAGCCATAATTTTGGAATCAAAATGTAGTTAAATTTTTTCCTGCTTCATATAATGCCAGAGTGGAACCAAAGAACCTTATCGTTTGGGCTGAGGAGGGCCTAAAGCACCAAGCGGCCCTCCTCCCGGCGCCATTCAAAAATATGGTCCTCCAGACCTAAACGATATGTATTTTTTAACTCGCTCAAAAGGTATCATTTTCTTCACTTAGTCTGGACAAACTATAGACCACTGCGATCAGCCGGTTCTTGTGGTCGCTTTGGTGCCCTTTTTTCCGGAATAGGACCTACGGTGTGAGTGTGAGCCTTAGTATTTTGGGCCTTTGCCTCCCAGCCCTGCCAGCCTGAAGGAGACATTCTGCAGCTCCTGGTTCATGAGCGGCTAACTTGAGCAGAGAGAAAGGGAAGGGAGGGGCTGTTAAAGGGGTAATCCGTGGAATAGATGAATCTGTCTATCCATCCATCCATGACCGCTGACTAGACTCTAATGCTATGTAATTATGACCATCCGACACACTCTGGACGATCTGCCAAATCATTACAACCACTGACTGCATAGCCTCAGCTATGACATTGTGACTTTCTGGATTAAGCAGCCAAAACATGACCACTGACAAAACAGCCTCAGCTATGACATCATAAATGCTGGTCGATTAGCCAAATTGTTATAACCATACACAAAATAACCTCAGATAGGCCATCAGTTTTGATGTCATATCAGCCAAATCATCTTAACCACTGACTAAATACTAAATACGAAAAAATGATCAAAGGTTCATCCAAAGCTAGGAAGGCATGGCCATGGTTGAGTGAAACTCGCCATTTAACCCGTGAGCTCAAAATGACACTTTCCATTGTCCAATCTATCTCAAACGCCATATGTTGTCTGTGAGTCCTGTCCTCATGATGCCCATGTGACTATAGTCGGTTACAGTGACAGTGCCACCTGCTGGCATCAGGAAGTGAGACTCAAATGAAAATGAGTGAGTCTCGTTTTCACGAGACAACCATCGAGGTGCGACGACCCTTCATTGCTTGCGGTTTTAATTGATTTTGTATTGGTTTGCAGGTTGGCTTCTTTTTATCTGAAACCTTTTCTTTTTTTTATCCAATCGTTTATGATGATTTACACACAAGCAGGACTAAATTAGGAGGGCATCCAATCCTTTTTCACACCTCTGAATAATTAATACAGCCTTATGAACAACTAAAAATGACATGTAGTGGTTGAAAAACCTGCTCTCACCAATGTGCCTGTCTAAACAGGTCGAATTAATCGACACACAGCCTTGTAACACCTAACAATATTTAATCCTCTTCAGTTGTGGTTTGATTGGCAGGATGATGGGGTTCCTTGACATTCATCATCAGCCTCTTAGGCTTACTCCTCATCAAGGTGCTTCCATCACTGCTGCCAGCTCTCAACCGCCTCTCCGACAAGTTGAACTAATGAACCCACACACAAACTTTTCTGCTGGGCAACTAAAGTTGAAGGTTCACCGAGCCCCACCTTTGTATCGCACCTGCACGCTATCGCACCGTGCCCCTACCCTTCTTTTGGCACTGATTTTTTATTTGACTGTGCAGTCCATCAAATAAATGAGCAGCAGAGACATTTCATAACAAAGCTGAGACTGGGCGTGTTTATTTCATTTTCACATTGATGCAATCCGTCACGGCCCTGCTCGGTCTCCTGTGAAGTGTGTGTCCTTGTGCTTGTGTGTGTGCATGTGGATATTTGTCTTTCAGATCTGCTGCATTAATAATGAATATCAATTATTGGCTGGACCAAGCTGGTCCCTGCCATGTGTCCAAATCTGGTTAACTGGATTTTGATTAATGAAAATCTGTGCTCCAGAAAACCAGACCTCCACTCATCTGCCCAGCTCTCCCAAAGACTCTTGATCATCCCGAGCCCCGCACCCTCTCCATATAAAGAGCCCAGGAAATAAGCGAATCTCCCTGTCATGGAAGAAGAATTATTATTCTCCCCCCTGATATCGTCGCCTGCACCATAATTGGATACAATTTAACACCCAAGGCCCACGGGCATGTCGGCAGGCTCGCTGCCTACTATTAGCTTGCCTCGCCACCCTATCTATGTCAGATCTGCGTCTGAGCGCTCCTGGAGCCTGTGTGTGTTTGTTCACACGCACATGGCTCCAGAAACCGGAGCCATTGTTGGAGTCCGGCCATGACCTAGCGATGACGCACAGACACAGTGGGAGGGAGAGATATGGAGAGAGGCGACAGCAGCGGCAGCCCAGACGCTGAAAAACAAGCGGGTGCTCTGTCACCTCTGAGGAAAAGCGAGGCAGGCCTGATGGGTGTTTGAGGCTCTCTGCGCACCTTCCAGCGGGAGGGAGCCTGCTCTGCTGTTTATTAGAGCACTAACCGTGTTTACGGTACAGGCACTGATGTGGCTCAGGGTAAAACCCTTCCTAGACTCAGCCCACCCTCCGCTTACAGTAAATATAAGACCGGAGAAGGTTAATGGGGAGATTACAGCCAGCATGATTAATGTCTTAAAAGCAGGAGCACTGCGAGACATAAAATTCAACGGGGGGCACAAGCCACCATTACTCAAACCACGTTTTTTTTTTTTTTTCTTGAATTCCTGCCATTTGGGAAATGTGCTGTACGTTGCATCAACAACCATTGCATAGACCGACAGCACTGCCAACAAACTAAAAATAACATCAAGGTAAAAATGTGGAGAGATTTATCTTGAGGAAAATATTTACTCCACTATAAATTATGAGCTTTCTCAAAAGTTTTTTTATTGGGTATAAGTCGTGTAAATAATAGGAAAAAAACCAGCTCGCGTGATTAAACTATTTCCATTTGTAAAAGCAGACAATTTCTCACTTGAACAATCAGTGAGTGATCTACAGTTATAGCTATGATATAGTTATAATATAGGCTACATATAGATTCATATAGATAAAATCAAGAAGAGAACAAAATGTTCCATATGACTTTGAGTTGCCGCTTTTACCCAAACATAGTTGGGTCTGTATTAAACTGCTGACACTATGAAGAAAAGGAATGACTCTTTGGAAGTTTTATTTTTTTTTAATCATGGAAGCTATTTTCACGTGATTAAATGGGTTTCTTCCGGTATTACCCAATTGTGCTGATCTAACTTTATAAACTTCGGCTGGGTCAAAGAATTATAGGGAGAGCAGCAGCTGCACCGCAAGAGACCAAGAGACCGACTTCTGGAGCCAGACTTGAGAGGAGAGTGTCTGATGGCTTGACCTTTGACCTGAATAAACTGCTGGTGGGCCCACCACCAGGAGGCATAGGCATTGGAGTTGGATGCAATGCCAGCTTGGTGGCAGGCAATGGAGGGAGCCTAAGTGTATTGACTTCTGGCATAAAGGTGCAATTGGCATTAGAAATGTTTTTCAACAACCTCTCTATTGAATTACAGAGATAAGTTAGCGAGCTAACCAGCAACTCTTTCATGATCAAAGTCAAATACATAGAAATAGCATAGGACGTGTTTGTACTGCCACTTTTTTACAGTTACTGCAGTACAAAGTGCTTCACAAATGACTGAAGGGTCAGTAAAACAGAATATGGGGAATTAAAGTTGTGAGCGAACAGTGATAGATGCTATGTCAAAGCCCTGTGATGAACTGGTAAATTATCATATGTTAGCTGGGAAAGGCTCTAGCCCCCGCGGAATAAGCGGCTGCAAAAAATAAGTGGATGGAGTATAGATGATGACCATGCAATAAAATAGATTTAAAAGCCATAATAACAGTTGAAGTATAGAAATAGAATGATTTTTTTTTTTTAAATTATGGGATGATCACAAAACTGAAATTGGCTATAATAGAATAAAATAAAAAGCCATAATTATTACAACTGAAGCTTGAAATTGTTTTAAGGTTCTTTTATGAATCTGTATAAGGACTGGGGGGAGAACAGATGATTATTGATTCCTCGGATGTGAGTTGTAGGCTGTGTTTCAACTTGGACAAATCTGCATGTTAAATATAAATGTTTGGATCAAAACGTCACTCTGGCTCCTTCTCGTTAAAAATTCCTCCCTGTACAGATTTCTGCATTCTTCTTCTAGAGATGCAGCTATTATTTTACATTCATGGCCAAAGCCAGGATTATCAGAAAAATTTCAGCTCAAATACCCGCAGCAGAACCTCCCACCTAGGAAAAATTCAACGAGTCACGAGCCAAACACAGAGCCTACACATCTCTGAGAATTCTTATATTTTCTGTATATTCTGGCTACAATTATTTCCACTTTTAATTAATCTGATGAATATTTTCTCAATGAATGTGTAATATTTGGCCGAAAAATGCAAATGGAACATACCCAATTCCTAAGGTGGCATATTATACATACGTATACAGACATGCATGATTTAAGTAATTTAGTTTACTATAATACAAAACGCATATTCAGAGTTGAAAGTTGAAATGGTTGAAGCAGCTTGGAAAAACTTTGAAATGGTTTATCAATTATCAAAATACTTTAATTCGTTATCAATCATCCTGATTGATTAACCAATCCTAAGAGCCAGCTTTGTGATATGCTGTGTATAATTGTGTAATAACACTCTGAAATATACCGAGAGTGTAATCCATGACTGTGTTTAGGTATTCTTTTAGAATAAATAATAATAATTAGCTGCTAATTATCTTGATTGATTAATCAATCTTAAGAGCCTGGTTTGTAATAGGCTGTTTATAACTGCGTAATAGCCCCCTTGGAATAAACTGACGGAATGATATAGTTGGCTACGTCTGGGCTTGGGTATTTTTTTACATTTTTTTAGAATATTTAATGTCTTTCTTTCTCCCTTCATCCCCTCTAATAATAACAGCTCTGCTGCTGTTGCCTGAGCGGAGAGCGCGGAGCTCCGAGCGCTGCGATGCGCCTCGAAAGGGTTAAATTAATCTCTCTCCCTCTCGCTCTCTCTCTCAACCCTCTCTCTCTCTCAACACACACACAGCCTGCCACCGCCCCAGATAACAGAGGGGCGCCTCTCCCCAGCCAGCCAGCCTCCGCTAATCGCAGTGGCAGGGGGGGGGAGTGGAGTGCCGGCGGCCTCTCACAGCGCTGGGCTTTTTATTGACGCTGCCTGCCTGCCTGTGTGTCATCTGTGTGTGTGCGCGCGTGTGTGTGTGTGCGTGTGTGTGTGTGTGTGCAGGGCTGTGCATGCTTGTGGGTGCTTGTCAGAGCGAGCGAGAGAGCTATAAAGAGCTGGGTGTGTGTCTCCCGCTGTACGTGTGTCAGTGCGCGCGTGTGTTTGTGTGTGTGCGTACGTGCACGCTCCCCGCCAGCAGCGGAAAGCAGGGAGAGGCGGGGAAATGGGAGGGTGGGTGGCGAGGTTATGAGCGGAACTCGACAGAGGCCGACAGACGAGAGGGAAGGAGGGGAAGGAGGGGAAGGAGGAGGGAGGAGGAGGGAGGGGGGATCTTTCTTGTGCTGCGCTGAGGGCCGCCACCGTTTCTCCTTCCTCTCAGATAAGGTTCGTTTGAAGGTTTTCATCTTTATTTAAAAAAAAAAAAAGACGCCAGCGCTCAACATTTCTCTCAGCGCTCTAGAAGGGAGGATTATGATTCCGCCCAAGGTCGGAATAAGACAAGTGACGGCTGGTTATTTAACGTCACAGGCCAGCTGATTGATCATATTGATGAATTTAGTAATTTATTGATTAGGATTTAATCTAAGGTATGCATGCATGTCTGTCACCTCGTCAATCATCTCTCTCTCTCTCTCTCTCTCTCTCTCTCTCGCTCTCTCTCTCTCTCTCTCTCTCTGTCTCTCAGCGTGTCGGGCTGTAATTATCCCCGGTGCGGCCGCGCTAACGCAGCGTGGCGCGCTTGTGGGGATAGCCCTGCAACACAGATGGGGGTGTAGAGGCGCGTGCGTCAGTGTGATTCTATAGATGAGTGGAACGGTGAGGGTGAAAATTGTGATCTGCTTGCCTTTTTCGGAACATCTCCAAGTCCCCACATGAACCTCAGTCAGAGATTGATTTTAGATTGGAAAATCGATTTAAAACGACATATCCTTCCATTTTATGTCCCAATTAAGTTCTTCTTCTCAACAGGCCCTTACTTTGGGTTCTACCTATAGTTTTTGTAAATTATTTTTAAGCACAATCTAGATTTTAATATAAACATTGATTTATGTCACAGCCAAAAGTTGTACAATGAGTATAAAATTCCCCCTAGTGGACACAAGTGGTGCTTTACAGCCAAACTCCCTCCCTGGGATCAAAACCCCATTTTTGACTATCCAAATGTGCCAAATGAGAGTCTGCCCGGTCTTAGACCACAAAGTGATATTAAAGCCTTTTAATCTAAAGAAAAATCAGCTGAGGATAGAACAATTTCTATTTTAAAAACATGATCAAAGATTACTCATACATAGTAACAGGTACCATGTTACTGACAATGTAATTAAATGGTTTTAGGTCTTACCTGTCCAGACACAAAGGCTGTGCAAACACACCTGATAGATGTGGAGCTGTTAGAAGTTTATTTTGGGGGTTTATCACCAGGCAAGGCTTAACTTGAATAACCAATCAGCCGAACAGGTAATGAGTCCTAATAATCATATTATAATAAGCTGATTTTCACAGTAACTTATGGAATTTTCTAACATCATGAGTGTGCGTGGATTCGAGTATATTGCGAGCCTTTGCGTGCTATTGAGCGTTCTGGCGAGTTTGTGTGTGTGTGTGTGTGTGTGTGTGTGTGTGTGTGTGTGTGTGTGTGTGTGTGTGTGTGTGTGTGTTTGTGTGTGTGTGCGAATGTAAGGCTGTGTGTGTTGCAGTAAGCGATCCATAACGATCTGCAGGTGGATTGTGCTGATTAGTACCGGCTGCTGTGGACTGAGCTGCGTGCAAAGAGCTTCCTGCAATCTGAGCCAGCCGACAAAGTACGCGCGCGCGCGCTCGCCGGTTTGTGTGTGAATGCAACATCGTGCTCCCTTGTGATGGCAGGCAGCTCTTTGAAAATGTGTGTCTGCCCAGCGCTATGTCTGCTCAGAGGACAGCTACCCACATGTGTGTGTGTGCGTGTGTGTGTTTGTGTGGTTAAACGCGTGCTTTTGTGCACATTTGAACTTGCGTGTTTGTCAGGCCTCTGCTTTATTGTGTGATTACAATAACAGATGGCTGAATCCCCGTGACCTCCCAGAGAGAGGCTCATTCGAAGCCAAGGTGTGAGTGTGTTTTGGTATATACATAACGCACGCGCACACCGTAACACACACTCATATGCGTGAGTCCCTGACGGGAGGACGGTTAAGAGGACGCACCGCAGATTAGATTTGACCGTATTTTTCATCACCGTTATTCAGCGCGAGTCCTCTCCAAAGCACATGCTGTTCTCGGTGGGGCTTTTCCAAACCACAAAGTTCACACAGAGCTGTAAAAGTGCTGCCATAAAAGAAAAGCATGTGCCCACTCTCCAGCCCGGCATGTTTTTGCGTCTCCCTCAGTCTCAGTTTTTTTTTCTAAAACCATGTGTTGTTATGTTGAGCAGTCAGAAACTCAGCTTGTCCCTCGGTTCTTCAGAGCAATATTCATCCCAATCCAATTTTCCAGCTAGTGATGGAGAGAGCCATTGGAGGGGGAGGCCTGAGAGGATTTTTTTTCCCTTTCCAACGCCCATCGGAACTTTAACCATCGTTATTATTGTGAGACGTCAACTGCAAAAGATCTCACTTGATCTCAATATTATGGGAGTTTTGTTAATCGAACTAATCATATTTTGCCAACCCTGACAGCAAGGGTATATCCCTGAAAAGGAGCAGAAATCGCCTGCTTTGTAGAAGCACACTCCCAAATTAAATGTGATGTTTTTGATAAAAAGAAAAAAAGCCCAGTCAATGCTGAGTAAAGTATGAACTATTAGAGTATACTACCACATACGCTATACGATATATATGATATGTACTATATATACAAGATAGATCTCCTCAAGTTGCTTCATATGCACCAAATTTGGACTAAATTGGACGAATGGTTTTAGATTTATGTCCGAAAAACAGTGTTTTTCGTAATAAAGCGCCGCCTTTTAAATAAAATGTGAACTATTAGAATGAAATATGGTATAAACAATGTAAACTTCCTCGAGATGATACACATGCACCAAATTTGAACTAAATAGGACCAAAAGCTGAGAAATTACAGTCAGAGAACTTTTTCAGATAAAGGGCCCCCATTGGTAAAAATAATCGACTAACATTCCCAAAAATCCAGTCCAGTTCTTCCTTGCACTAAGGCCTATGTGGCTATAACAATTGAAAATGATCCACGACACACTTTTTAAATTATGCGTTAACATAAAGGATCTGCGACGGACGCAACGATGATCCCCTAATATCACAAACTTTTCTTGGATGTAATCCTATTTTTGAAGACTGCTGAGCTAAAATGTCTCTTTTTCCAGCAGTGTGTGCTTGGGTTGGGTTACCAGGTGGGATCTTACCTGCACATGGTGCAGGGGTTTTTAATTGGTCAGGTACCTAAAGCCTACACAGATGGTATGCTTCAGGGGCGTGGTCATGGTTCTACAAGCAAGAGAAGACTCCAGATCCATGAGCTCATGCTGGTGGCGTGAGTGCACTCCATTGTACGCCAGATGCCATTGTTCCACGAATAAATGGAAATTAGTTGCACTGATCTCTCTCTCTGTTCTCGTCTGTTCTCCTCTCATCTTGTGGTCATCTTCCTCTAATGCATGCACAGCGTGGAGTCTCGGCTTTTAGTTGAAGTTTGTTGGGTTTGTTGATGCTGTTACCTTAAGGATTCCAAATCCTTAATCGTGGGAGTGAAAATAAGCATAGCAGAATATATGAAAATACATGAGGCAAGGTTTTTTTTTTGGTTTTTTTTCAAGTGGTTTAAAAATGCACCACACTGTGTTTACTTACGTGTTTACTTGGAACTTTGTGTCATATGGAAATAAACCAAACTCTGTTCCTTATTAACTTTTAATGACTGTCTTGATTTAATAAAAAGACAAAAGCATGTAACAAGAACCACACCAAACACCTAATGCACCATACTTTTCTCAGTTGGTACACCTGGAGGACAACAATTTACACAATCAATAATTAGTAGTGTCGCCCCGATCAGTACTCACCAATCCTCTTCCTCGTGGACTGGCAAGATCTTTATGATGAAACGGATGTGTCTAGATTATTACATGTGGAGGAGAAGGAGGCTCAGGGTTGAATGGTGAGCACTCACCGGCACGGGATCTTAAATTCCTTGAGTTTATATTATAGATATTACTTATGGAGTGGGCGTGTTCATTCACATCCATTGGCTCCTTCTTGAAACCTTCAGTCTCTCTGCATGGCCATTTCTTAAAGTCTAGAAAATAGAATAGAATAGAATTGTAAGCTTTTATTTTCAATACACATAGTACGGGGGAATTAACAATGCTTTCCCTTACGGTGCATGACAATTGAAGCTCAACATTCACACTATGTCATACATACAGTGCAAAAAATGGAGATGGTGAAAGAAAGTGTTGAATAAGGTTTTGTTTGTCCTTGTTCTGATGGACCTGAAGAGCTTGCCAGGGGGCAACGGGTCAAACTGGGGTGTCCATGCTTTTATTACGTGGCTTTTTCTTTACTGAACTGAAGTTTTTGAATCAGATTGCTGACCATGTATTCCAATGTCAATGTCAATGGATGAAATATAGCATTTGAAGAACACTGACCTAAACCCGAGTCTGGAATCCACAACCGTTTATTTGGGTATAGATGCAACTTTCTGCTGGAAATCCCATTGAAAACACGAGTGTCAACCTGCAAACAAGTTGTCATATTATGCTTTTTCAGTGATCTGGAGAGAAAACATGGTGATAATAGTGAGTTTGGCTTATTTGAAACAGCAGTATGTGATGATGAAGAGATCTATATCCACAACCTGAATTTTATTGTTGGCGGCAGCACACAGTTTTCTAGATTTCAAACGAGCACACATGGGTGAGGAAGTCCTTATCACATGCTAACTGTGTTTTCAGATAGGGCTTAAGTTGCCTTGTAGCTTAGTGGGAAACTTATGAGACTGATGAGAGCAAACACGGAAATATCAAATTCAAGTTTTGAAGAAAGGCCTTTGAAAATGACTCGTTGCCAAAAACAGAGATTTCTTTCAGACTCTTGGGATTTTGCTCTCATGAATACACCCACCCTTATTCCCATTCGTTCCAGATCGCAGACCTCTTCTTCTTCCTCTATTCTCTCCTCACTTCCTTTGTGCCTCTGTTTCCAAACTTTTGGACAACTTGCCCTCTAACACAGGCTTTTTTTTAACACACCCATATGCGCATGCTTGTGTGCGAGCGTCTGGTTTAACTCCTACTTCCAGCAGCTGTGGCGAATGCAGCCTGACCTTCCATATCCAAGTCCCCCTCTCTTTTCCTACTCCTACTCTGCTTCTGTCTTTCTGTCTGCTCTGTCTCCTCTTCTTCTTCCGCTGCTCCCTCTCTCTCCTACACACACAGGCACGTGATGCGCACACAGACACACAGACACAGACACAGACACAGACACACTCACCTCAGGCTTGATATTCATAGCCTTCTCCTCCTTCACTTGACATGGGAGCCTTAACAGATGTGCCCCAGCCTTGAGCTGCTTCTCCCACTCCCTCATCTCTCCCCCTCCTGTTTGCCTCTTTCAGATTTACTATATCAGTGGTTTTCATAAAAGATGACATTTAATTTGATGCATAGTTTATACATTTTCTCCACAAAATCTTTCAATACTAAAGTGGATTTAATGATTACCATTATTAATAGGATGGATGAACGGCCATGTTTGCAGTGCATTCTGGTCATCCTCCATACACACTCTATTTAAGTCCTATACGGCTAAACAATCTGTTTGAATAGATTTGTATGTGTGTCTTTATTTTTCTCAGCATAACTCTAAACAGTTTTAAATCTTATTTATTACAGATTATCATCATTTGTCATGTTATTATTAATTCATTCTTAATTCTGCTGCAGAAACCTCTCAACATAACTCTAAACATAAAATGTACCTTTTTAGTCACATTATTTTACACAAAGGTTTAAAATATTTACTCCATCATGGCCAAATTGTGTTATTATTGTTGATTCTATCTTCTTTTCTTCCTTATTTCTGCTGCAGAATCTTCTCTGGCACAATTCTAAACATAAAATGTACCTTTTTGTTACATATATTTGATGTATTTGATCTTATTTGAACAAAGTTTAAAATATTTACTCCATTATTATCATTAGTCATGTGATATTAAGGATTCTGCCTTATTTCTGATGCAGCAACTTCAAAGCGTAACCTCAAACGTAAAATATACCTTTTTAGTCACATTTTTTTTCAAAAATATTAAAAAAATGTACTCAATTATTACTATTACTTGTTTTATTATTAAGGTTTCCGCTTTATTACTGCTACAGAAACATATCAGCATAACTCTAAACATTTGCCTTTATAGTCACATAATTTTGCACAGAGATATAAAATATTCACTCCATTATCATCATAAATCGTGTTATCAATGAGCATTCGAGCTTATTTGATGCCTTATTTCCGCTGCAAAAAACACTCCAAACATAAAATTTACCTTGCTGGTCACATTCATTTCATACATTTTATCTTTTTTTGCGCAGGATTTAAGAGCTTTACTGAATTTTTTATCTATATTCGTGTTATTATTGATGATTCCACCTTATTTTCTGCCTTATTTCTGCTGCAGAAACCTCGCCTATTCCTATTTTGGAGTTTCAGCGGAGCCTGTGTGTGTGCGTTGGTGTCTCTGTGTGTCTGTGTGCATATGTGTGTGCGAGCGCGCGCTCAGCCGTTTGTGTGTGCCTCAGTGTGTGCGTGCGCGCGCAGCCAGTGCCGTGCGCTGGAGGCTTATGGTAATTGCGGTCTCCCGACTGGCCTTCTGGGTAGAGTCTGCGCGAGTGGGAGTGGAGCGAGTCGCTCGGTCTCAGAAGCGTTCATCCATTCTGTGCGGCACTCCCCGTACAGCTGTGTGCGTCCTCGCTCCGGACCGGACCGCTCTCTACGATCGTCGAGTTAAACGCGGGAGAGAAAGAAACACGGAATAACCTTCAGCAAACCTCCCAAGACGCGGATTCCGGTGTCGGGGAGGACATGAAGTGACGGAGGACGGGAGAAAGGGGCTTTTTCCGAGGACGGCGTGCTCCGCTGAAACCCAACATGGCGCTGCTGCGAGGTACGGCCGAGCTGAATTAATTTCTCCGCGAGTCCGCCGACCGACCTCGCCACCTGTAATCTTTCGGTGCCCGGACCGCACTGCAAATAGACTCCCCGACTCAACGGAACCTTTCTTTTTGTTTGGTGGATCTTTCGTAACCTGACGTTTGTTTTTCCAGGATCTTTTTCTTGCTTTATGGCTGCCCAAGTGACATTTTCAGCCGCAAAAAAGTCCGACTGAAAAATACAGTAATGGATGAGACTTATTTATAGACAACATAATAAGGAGCAAGGGCTTTAGAACTCAGACTCCTGTTGTTTTGTGACAAGTGGATAACCTGTTAAACACTTTTGGTGTTTTTTTTTTTTCTTTCCCCTTTGGCCGGGATTGCCTGTCTCCTACAGACGGGACCGTAACCGGGTTACGTTCGCACGGATCGCTTTCGTCTCGTTAAGTTGGGGGAAAAACCAAGAAAAAGGCGTGAGTTGACGACGACTTGAGTTGGCACCAATTAACCAGGTGAGGCAATCACTGACAAACTAGAATTTGTTTGCTCTGGCATGATGTGAAATCTGCGTAATAGCAGAAACTGTGTTCTGTATATAATAGTCTTAAAAACAAAAGATCTGTTTTTATATCACCAAAGGTTTTCATAATAATTTATTTTAATTTAAGAGAGGGTCTACTCATAGGGTTAAATCTTAACCCAGTAGTCCAGTGTTGTGCGCAGAGACTGGCAGAGGATCGGCCAGTACTAAGAATAGCGCATAGGGTGGTCTTTGTGCGTTTCGGCGGGGCAGTTGCATGTGGTTGATAAATAACACGCCCGCGCGCGCACACACACTCGCACTGATCCGACCATGAGCTTGGCCTCTTTTTTTTTTTTTTTTTTACAAGGTGAAAAGGACGTCCCGGAGATTAGCGGACTTGAGAGTGGCGCCGTCCTCGATGTTGAATATTCAGGCTTTTCGCACTCGCTTGACTAAGTGTGTGTGGGTGTGTGTGTGAGAGAGAGTGTGTGTATGTGTATGTACGCGTGTGCGTGCGCGCACACGGAGCTTCTGCGCTAAACAAGGTTACGGAATTCAGCCTCGCCCTCACGCACAGTTCAGTTCAGTTGGAGGGCATCCCCGCTGTCTCTGGATGTGTGTGTATGACAGCTGAGTGTGTGTGTTCGTGGGGGAGGTGTGGGGGGCTTTGTTTAGACAGAGTGGACGTTCATCAGTCGTCTCATCAGTCCGCCAAAGGTGTTGTTAAGGAGAGGTGGGGGGTTGGAGTTTCTGGAACCCGTTCTGGCATCGTGCCACCCACCACAAGCACACTTCCTTTCGTGTCTCGCAGGTGTTCTCCGGTGTGACTTTGCGCCATAGTGGGTTGTCTTCCACGCAGTTTTGCTGTGAGCTTTTCATTGCGAGAGAATATCCTTATGCGCACAGCGGATCTAGCCAGATAGGACCCCCCTCTTCCTCCTCCTCCTGCGGGTCCGGGTCCACGCAGCTCTCGTGGACATATTTTTTTTTTTAAAGTATCACTTATTACTGTGGATTATTCACTGCTCGGATACCCCGATGAGCTTTCACGAAATTAAAAACCACTTAGAAATTCTCCATTAATAAATAGACAAAATGTAATCGCAACTTTAAAACTGTGTTTTTGCCACTTCTTCGTGGTGATGTTGTTCACCCCGGACAAGCGTGGGAGGCAGTGATCGGCATAACCCACTTTAAGATTGCTGTTTAATTGAAATAAGTGCCGCAAGGCGTGTTGGATGAGCTCCAAACTTAATCGCATTTCCTATTCCTCTAAAGCTCCTCTGCGGGCTACACAGCCTGCATTTCCAGACCAGCAAAAAAAAAGAAGCAGCGTTTAACCCGAGACATGTCTCGAAACATGACGCTTCAGACCACATTCTCCTCACTCGGGAGATCGCGGGAGTTTTTTTCCCCTTTCCTCGTCCCGCCGCGCGCGCTGCCTGTCCACGAGCCACACGGGCACTAATTAGGGGACGCTCTCTCAGGACGATCGATGAGCCTCATATTGGCTGGCTCCAGCTCATCGACGAGCTCAGTGAGGGAAATGGCCACTAAAAGATCACTCAGGCTCCGGCAGCCAACCCACGCAGGATATGCAGCTGCGAATCGTTAATAAAAGAGAGAGAACAGGGCCTCGTGTTTGGGAACAGGACAGGGTGGGATTAACCTTTGGGGACTATAAGGCAGATTTCAGTGGTGGGAAAAGTATTCAGATCGTTTTCTTGAGTAAAAGTACTAAAACCATACTGTGGAAATACTCCTAGAAGGTATCCTCACTTAAATAAAAGTACTTTGAAAAGAATCCACTCATAGAAAAAGTTGTGTGAAAGTAACCTACTAGGTTCAGCAAAGTGTCCTTAAAGTATCAAAATGAAAGTACTGATTGCGCAGTGGAATGGTCCCTCTCTGTGTTTTGCTATAATTTAAGAGGTTCATTCTTATTCCTGTTGTAAATCAAAGTTGATGGTTGTGGAAAGTAACTAAGTACATTTACTGATGTAGGAATACTGTACTCAACTACAAATTTGAGGTAGTTTCATATCGTATAGGAGTTTTTTTTTAGTAATTTCTCCGCTGCTTTAATATACCTAGCATATAGATGTAAATGGTTCAAGTAATCAAATTACTTTGTTCAAAAAAATATTTAAAACTTGTCTTATCTGAAATGTAACTACAGCAGTTAGACAAATGTAATAGAGTTCAAGTATAAAGCAGCACCAAATGGTAATACTCAAGTACAAGTACCTCAAATTTGAACTTTAGTAAATGTACTCTGTCAATTTCCACCCCTGCTTGTGGATAATGGGTGTTTCCAAAGTGTCCCAATAACACGCAGTACGCAGTCATAGCTGTGATGAAGCTGCTCTAATGTGCCATTTTTCCGCGAAGGCGTGACGTCCGTTCTGCTCAAACCTCACTATAAAAAGTTTTGATTGGCATTCATGGCTGCGTCCTGTGAGTGCATCACTTATAGTAAAAGGGGGTATTAATTTATTATGCTGCTATATTAGAATAATCTGTTGCCTGCGTCTTCTGTCCTCGACCTCTTTAAAACCCACGCACTTCGTGGCGAAGTGGGCCTCAGGAGCTGGCTCTCTAAACTGCACTGTAAGATCTTCTGGTGATAGAGGCTGATCTCTAATTGGTGGAAACGTGAAACAAATACTTATCATTTTGTGTGGGCCGAGTTTATTTATAGTGCACCCCTCTGACTGCTTTCTTCGCGCATCCTTTTTTCCACTGCGTGTCGTGATGTCAGCGTGGGGCTGAGCTATTTTCCAGGTGTTGGAACATGAAGGAGGGAGGGGGGGGTTGCTCACCAAAGATCTTAAGGAAAAGCTCTCACACAATTAGTCGTCATAGAGAGAGTGTGATCCTCAAATAGAATATTATATTCATTAGGCGCTTCTATTAATTATTAGCAATGACCTTTAATTAGTCATGAGCAGAGATGGCTTCATCAGCCGCCGAAGAATCAGCAAAATTGATTGTTTTTGCCAATCAAGCGGCATTTTATGGATAAATTAAATTGTGTGTATGCTGAGGAGGGGGAGGTGCGTTCGAACGGAGCACCAGCCCGTGCCTGCTGGGGCTCATTGTCATGCTGAGTGATGTGTGATAGTGGATGTGTCAGCGTGGTGCTCCGCGGGTTGGCTGTGAAGAGGAGGTGGAGGAGGAGGGGGGTCCGTTGCGTGTATAGGACAGCCACACCACCTCCATTCTAAACCCATTAACCTGCTGTTTGTCCGCTGTCCTGATCAATAGGAACCACGTGGGTCCCAGTAATAACATCACGGGCTCGCGTTTTCCCCTTTCTGCGCCTGGATGAGATTTATCTGAAGAGGCGTTCTTGTTTTATATCCAGTCGGACATGTGAGATCTGTCTTGTTGTTGTCGCGCTTGTTTTTTTTTTTTTTTTCCTCCTCGCTCACGCTTGGATAAATAAAACAAGTGTAGTCGCTGCCGGCGCTGCCGAGGCGAGGTGCACGGGAACAAAAGCGGAGGCACGGCAGAGAGCCGAGGAGAGATCGGTTTTCCAGGCGCTGCGCAGCTCCCGGAGGAGACGTCACGGTTTGATTGAAGCTGTGCTCCGTGCTGGCCTCCCGGGACCTCGCGATGAAACGGGAGAGCCGCCTCCCCTCCCTCCCTCCCTTCCTCTCTCCCCTCCCTCGCTTCCCCTCCCCCCCCTCCCTTCCTCTCTGCCTCCCTCCCCCCCCCCTCCCTTCCTCTCTCCCTCCCTCCCTCTCTCCCTCCCTCCATTCCTTCCTCGCAGCGCTTCACAAAGCTTTTTGTTTCGACAAGATCTGGAGCGCAGGGATCACTTCCCCGCAGAGAGATGTCAGCCTCCTGCACCGTTCCGCCAGCTCAGAACGGTCCGAACGCCGGGCAGAATCTAAAATCATAGAATTAGTCACTTATTCTTTAAGAAATAGGTGTCTGATTTTTTTACTCCGCCCAGGAGGTTAGTTTGTCTGTTTCTTTGTTATCAAGTTTATGGAAAAGAATAGACGGATTTGCATGACATTTTACCTATAGAGGTAGATGTTTGAGGTATCCCAGAGATGATTACATTATGGTGACGTTAAATCCAGGCCCCTCGACGTGACGTCATAAACATTACCATTTCCATTAGGAGATATGCCACTTTACGAGATTTATAAAAACAGCTATGGATTTTTTTTTTTTTTGGAATTTTGGTGACCGTGTCATTTGCAACATGATGTCATAATAACGTTTTTTTAAACTTGCGCAAGATTTGGTGCTTTGGAGAGTTATTTGAAATAACTCGGATTTAGACATAGTTTTTATTATATTCTAGACATTATTACATTTTGTGGATGATATTTCATAACCTGAAAACGTTAGGTGACAAGAACGTTTTCTTTGCGCTTCATGAGTAAATTCTTGTTAAATGACATCTGCATCCAGTGCTGTTAAGTAACTAAGTACATTTACTCCAGTAGTGTACTTTGAGGCACTTGTAATTTACTTGATTATTTCCATATGATGCTACTTTATACTTCTGCCCAACTAAGTTTACTTGAGAGTAGGAGTTACTAGTTACTTTTTCAGTCTTTGCTTCCCTCCTGCCCAGTCCATCCATGCATACACTCAGACTGTGCTGAAGTTGTGTCTGCGAAACCTGAAAGTGTTTCATCATGGCTTGAGAAAATATTCTCAAGTAAATTGGATTATCTAATAAGGGATGCAAAAAGAAAAGATCTTTTATGAAAAGTTGTCACTCTCACGTGTGATACCGCTTTGATCCCAAAAAAAAAAAAGTTATTTAATAGCAAAACACTGACCATTTTACTGCACAATGAGTACTTTCATTTTACGAATACTTTCACATTTTTTTTAAACTAAGGTATTGGATGCAGGTTTTCAACTTGTATTGGAATACTTTTACTCAAGTAATGGAGCTGAATACTGTCTGCAAGCCATTATGCCATTATTAAGTTCTTTGGGACTGTTAAGCCTTTGCCAGCAAATGTTAGATTTACTGATTTGATTTGAAGAGACTGTAAATCTAAACCTCTGATTATGTTTAGTTCTGAACTCTCTCTGGCCTATCGGAAGATTGATTTATCTGTGAGCTGCGATGGCACACTTTACCTCCCCTTTCTGATCCTCTGCAGGCAGAGTCTTGATCAGGCCTGCTCATTTGTTTCTGCCGGTGCCTCGAGCCCTATCTGACGAAATCCCACAGTTTGCAGCGCAGCAGGGTGATGGCGACACAACTTTATTACACCAACCGCCTGCCAAAGAAGGAATGTGTTATCTGGAGGATGGTGGATAGAATATCACCCTGTTATTGCTCTGAAGCTTTTGACCTCTAGCTGGTGATAATCACCAGGCTCCATAGCACCCTGTGGGCGAGACATTTTGAGTTCACAGGGGGAATTCATTTGTATTTTTAACTTATGGGGGTCCACCAGTAGCATTTCATCATGTCAGTGTATAGCATGTGGGACATTTTTAAGAGCTCGACATCTAAGCTATGCCAGAGGTGGGAGAGTTATATTTACCTTCAGCACCTGTTTAAATGAAATCCATTTAGCCTCGATAGTCTTTAGGCACCGCCAATAATTGAGCTTCCTTTCTATGCAGATTATTTATCCATAAGGGGATGAGTTCTTTTAAGCATCACGTGCTTCCATTATGGGAACATCAACACATGAAAGCAGCCCAACATTTCAAAGGAAAAAGTCAAGAAACCGCCAGTAAACGCGGGCTGACTCATGCATGCGCATACCAAGTATAATCAGGTCCTTTGGTGGTATAAAGGCCCATTTAGTCCCCATTTGGCCCGGGATGAATAGAGCCAGTTCAGCAGCCGCCGCCCGAGCCCTGTGACAGCACGGGGGGCCTCACAATGTCGCCGTTGTTGACAGCCGTGCTGCAGAGGGGTGAATTGAACCGTGCACCGACTTGCATGCGGCTGTGCAGCGGCCCGGGAGGACGCAGGGGCCCCTTGTTTACAGCTCGGTGGTTTATAATGTGACAGCTGAAGAGATGCCGCTGATTCCTTCCAGCTCGCTCTCCGTGTCACCGTGGCGTTTATCCCATCTGTCTGTTCAACCTGTAGCCCACACGCTATAACACCCACACGCCGAATGTCAGCCTTCTATAGATGCACTCCGGAGTCCGGATGGTCCGTTCGACCATTTGGCACACTTCAGCCTGAAAATCAATAGCAATTAAAAAGGCCAAGCGGCGCTTTCTCCCTTTTATAATGCAAGGCGTTGGTGCTGGTGCGCGCGGCCCCGAGGCTGATAATGTATTTTATCAGATTTGTTCCTGCTGATTTTATGTCCTGTTTGTCATAAAACACCACTTTAGCGCAAATTGATTACTAGCACATCCTATCTGCCGAAATGCTCTCTCACTGACTGAACAGCGTGTGCTGAATTATTTTTTAGGTGGCACACACACACACACACACACACACACACACACCGTTGCAGCGCTGCGTGTGCGTACTTAATCCGTGTTTATGCCCACCCCCATGCCCACCCCCGTCGCTGCGGAGATTATCCTGCGTCACACTGCATTTTTTTTTTTTAAAGAGCTGATCGCTCCAGAAAGTCTGGCGAAGCTCCAGATTTAAAGAACGAGAGACAGAGTGTCTGCTCTCCCACGTACCGGATTTTCCCACAATTCCACCGGACAATCTTTGGAGATCCACGCGTCCAACAATCAGTACATAACCATTAGAGGTATTATGGCTGATTAACGGTCCTGGAATCTTAATAGGTGGCTCTGTCTGGTTGGTTGAACAACTTGGGGTGGTGGAGGAAGCTGCCATGTTGATCCAATGATCCAACTCCCGGTACGCCCGCAACCTCCGCGCGGCTCAGCCGTGATGAGCGGCGCCGGCGCGTGTTTTACCACAGGTCACGGAGAGTTCAAGTAACAGCCATCAGAAACAGGGAAAAATGAGCAGCAGCAGCAGTTTCCCCATTCTCTCTTCCTCGGTCTGTCCTACACGCCTTGTGTTCCCAGCCTCCCTTAAAAATATAGAAATGCAGCGCCAGAAGAGGTCCCGTTAAAAACACCGGGTGGGTTTCTGTTTAATAGTGCGAGTCAGGGCTCCGCTCCAGTGGTCTGGTTTATACACGGAGCTGCGACCACCGCGCTCCCCCTTCTCTCCCCCCTGTCCCTCCAGCTCCCTTCCCCCGCCTGCCTGCCCGCCCGCCTGCCCCTGTAGAGCAGCGTGATGGATTGGACGGCCGTCGGGACTTGTTTGTTGTGCAAACTATTCTCGGTAGCGGGGATGTCAGCAATCGGCCCTTTTCTCCCGCCCTGCTTCCACCCTGCGTCCTTCCGCACATACACTGTAAAAAAAACAACCCTTTTATGATTTATACATTCAACTGTGATTGCCACAGTTTTGCCATGAGCCTCTATAAGATATAATGGTAAATGATCTTAAAACAGATATTTCAACTTGTTTACAGTTACATGGTTAATGACACAAAACAGTCAATTACTATTTATCCGGACTTTTCATATAACTTGGACATCAACATCATTCCACTTAGCATCTTATTTCTGTAGAAACTATGGTATGCCCTCGCTAAATGGTCAAATATAGTCACTAAACAAGCAAAATTTGTAGTTAAGCCTGAATAACACGTTGAGGGTAATGACTTGCTTGTAACATTTTGGTACTTTCAACATTAATCTTATCGGAAGCTTAAATTTTCACCGTAAAATTCTGCGTTTCAGATATTCTGACCATAAATAATAGTTATAGTTATCAGTTATTTAAAAAAACAAAACTGAAGTGATATACTTCATGACAGTTATTGCAAGTATTTTTGACAGACAATTTTTAAAGTGCACTATGGCATTGTGGTAGGGTTATTTCAATATATTCAAGTTATTGAAAATATAAACTAAATAGTACTCTGATATGAAGTGTTACAACTTGAATTCATCTGTTCCATTAAACTCTTTTTTCCTATTGTATTTCATGACTTCTAAGTACAGTTTCTCTGTTATTACATTTCGTTTGGATCGTACTCAGAGTGCCCCAACAAGATCTAGATCAAATAGAGCATTTACAAAAGGCAGTTTTTTTTGTCGCCAGTAGCAGTGACAGGTTAAGTATTCAAATCTTTGGCTTGAGTAAGAGTACTAATACAACACTGTTAAAATACTAAAAGTAACATACTTGCATCCAAAACCTTAATTAAGAAAAAAATATTGAAGTATTATTAGTAAAATATTCTTAAAGTTCCAATTAGTGTTTCAGTATTACATGGGATGTTTTGGATCACTGTATTAATGTAGAGCCAAATCTATTGCTGCCTATGTGATATAATGAGGTAATCTAACTACTTTATGCTGTTGAGTAGTTCAATTTATCGTCCTAACTAGTTTTTAGCATTTCTTGTCCTGATATCTAAAAAGGTAACTTTTCATAAAGTTGGCCTTCTTTGCAGCTATTTGAAATTCTCCATATACTTTATAAATAGATTATTTACCTTCTTGGGATGAATTGTTTATTGTTTTAAGAGTTAGGAGATAGTTCTAATCCTTCAAATGGGGACACATGAAGTGTGTAAATTACTAGTAACTACAGCTAGCAGACAAATGTAATGAAGTAGAAGGTACAAAATAAAGGTAAAAGTATAAAATGGAAATGCTCAAGTACAAACGCCTCAGATTTGTTCTGAAGTTCAGTACTTGAATAAATGTACTTGGTTTCTATCCACCACAGCAGGGTAGTGATGACAGCCTGCATTTCTGCTGTCGCCACATACCGTCTAACTAACACAAACGTTGCAAGTTGCGTTCAAGATGTGATTTACGATGTAGCACGAACATTATGCAAATCTTAATTAAATCCAACTAATGCTGTGGTTAATTTGCTTTAATATAGATGTTTTGCACGCACAAATGAGAGGACCACTCAAAAAAAAAAGAAAAAAGAATCTTGCATAAATATGATGAAATAGCCTCTCGCAAAAATCAATAACTTAATCAATTCTGTCCAATATAAACTGAGATATGTGAAATACAATGCTGGCTAAATATTGACAACATTTCCCATTACATTTTTAATGAACGCTTTAAAAATGAAAAAAAAAACCCGCTGTCTGGTAAATCAGAGGAGTATAAGAAGATTCCTCATGGATTTTAACATTATTATGCAGGCATACGCACATCAGGCTGCAAAAGCATTACCAGACTGGTCCTGTGGCTTTTTCCTCCGTGCGCAATTTTAAGGAGCTTAGAATGTGCGGATCGTGACCTGAAGCTGCTCATGCATCCAGAAGCCGAGTTTGACTCCCGGCGGTGCGCAAAGTTTCCCGTCAAGTGCTTGATCCTGACCTTGAGCCCGAGGCAGCTTCTGGTCTTTGCAGCAGGACTGACTAGGGCTGTTATTTTTATGGAAATTACAGGTGCCGTGGCCGCACACACTCCGGCCATCTGCACAGCCGCGGGTACACACGGCGAAGGAAGCGATCCTCGGGACCCCGCGCTGCCTCTCCGCTGCGCCGTCGTTTGGTTTCCTCTGGAAACCTTTGGTATTTGTCCCAATGGGTGATGTTGTCGGAAAGTTACGCGGAGGTTAGTTTGGAGAAGGGCTGCTCTTGTGTGCGTGTTGGTGTGCGCGTGAGCGTGAGAACGCACGCGGCGCACGCGTCGCTCCGGGAAACACAGGAAACGGGAATGATGTGATTTCTTAACGATGTCTGTAATCTGCAGAGACGCACACTGGATCCTCGAAGCCACGTTGTGCCGCGTATCTACACGCACGCGCACACACACAAACACTCACACTCTGACACACACGCCGTCTTATACATCGTCAGATGCGGATGTTGTTGGAGCAGTACTGGCCCAGAGGGGCTGGGGGGAGGGGAGCGCAGGGGAGGAGGAGGAGGAGGCGAAGACGTGCCGAGAGGCCCACAACAGGCTGATTAATGGCCCCCGGGTCACGGCAATAAATGTGGCGTGCCAGCGGCGCGGCAGCGAGGCTCAGAGGCGTTTCTGTGCGATGATCGAGGAGCAGAGTCTTTGCTGCTTTCAGCACTACGGATCACAGGGAGGAGGATACAGTTTCACCGTGGAAAGACGCATATTTCTCGGTCTCCCACCTCATTTCCACACCGGTCTCTGTAACCGTTGCCTCGAAGAACTCATCAGCTCTTAATATTCAAACATTTCCGCTTTAGATACAGTTTGCTTAAAAGGAAGGCAAAATAGGTTCACACCCTCTTATTATTTCACCCCTTCAAGGATTTTGAAACGGACATGTAAACCTTAGAAAACGTATTTATTTCCCCTGCCCAGGAGGTCATGTTTTAAAAAAAATAGTTTTTACCTTGGTTAGTTTGTGTGTTTGTTGGCAAGATTACAGAAAAAAACTGGTGGATGGATTTGAATCATTTTACCCAGATGCAGGTTTTAGCGTATCCTGGAGATGGTTACATTTTAGTGATGTTATGTCATCACCTCACAAAATCTTTTCATAACTATTGCAAAATTGGGCAGTTTGGGAGTATTTTTTGCAATAACTCATATGTTAATCGGCTGATCTGCGTGTCATCTTACCCAGAGGCATGTTTAGGCGTATTGTACAGACGACTGAACTTTGGTGACATTATGGCATGAGATTATGATCGGAGTGACTTTGACAAGAGCCAAATTGTGAAGTCTAGATGACTGGGTCAGGGCATCTCCAAAAACTGTCTTACTGCATGTTCCTGATCTGCACCAACCAGTGTATGGAAGGACAACTTGTGTACGGGCAACAGGGTGTCAGTTAAAGAGGGGACTAAGGAATATTCGGCAAGCGGTTTTTAAATTATCACGGAACTGTGTACATTTGTCGTGGGCTACTGACAAAACGCATAACTATACAGAACATCATATACAACCGTTCTAGCTACTTACCCAATTCAGCATAATATTATAGTTCTATACCTAAGTCTTTTTTTTTTACATTTTTATTCTACGACAGCTCCATCAGCATTAGGTAGTTAAAAGCAAAGATTAAATGTTCAGGAGAATTTATTATAATCGTAGTCTCTTAAATTGCAGCATTAACTGATTACCTTTTTGTTTCTCATTCCATATTTCCTTGACGTATAGCGTCTGCTCTGCTCTGTTCTAGTGACCATTTGAAAAGAACTCAAGTGCAGAAGAAAACATTTGCAGATTAAAGGGCATTTTGTGCACAAAGTAATCTTGGTGTTGCTTAATGTCGTCCCGTTTCTTATTTTCATTTTCTGATCCAACAAACGCAATTTCCACTTCCATGGCCATGCTGTTTTTGATCTTCATACCTGTTATACACACTTTTTGGCTGCATCATGGGTTTGAATTTCTTGCACTCTTTATTCTTTCTCTCTTCCATACCATACATTTTCCTGTGTGCATAGGTGTGTATGTTAATCCATGGCTCCCGTTTTGGCGGGCGGTAAATGCTCTCCCGCCGAAGTAGTGGTCTCTGATGTATAATCTTTTCTCGCTTCGCTGGCTGAGGCAGCTAAGAGAGCAGGTCAAAGAGGGCGCAGGGAACCAGTGTGCGAGGAACGTGACTGAATAGATTCAGTCCCACAATGCATGTCTAGTCCACAGGATGGGGGTCAGGGGAGAGGGACAGGAGGATGGGGGGTTTCTGAAGGGTGTTGACGGATGAGCGAGGAGGGGAGCCCACACAGTGCTTTCATCTCTGGTGACTACTTCAGTAGTGTGTGCGTGTGTGTGTGTGTGTGTGTGTGTGAGGAAGGGTGTGATGACTATAGCTAAGAATTCCATTATCTTTCGTCCTTTGTACCTTCCACCTACACAGTCTCATTTCTCTCGCACATCTCTGTGCTATATTTTACAGGTTAATTTATTTAATTTAGCATCCGACACAAATTAAAAAGTAACACTTCATATCTATCATTTCTTTTTTGGAGATTACATAAGTTGTCTTTTTTTGTAGCACACAGGTGTGTGTGTGTGTGTGTGTGTGTGTGTAACAGAGCTAAGGTGATGACTGGTATCTATTCGCCCATCTCCACAGGGAAACATCTGTTCGTGATGTCGGTGCTCAGACACAAACCAACCTGGAACTAAGACAAGGGAACCACATCACACAAAACATGGCAAGTTCTGCTGCAGTTATTACCTTTTACACTTTATTCAGAAATAACACTTGGTCTGTGTCCCTGTTTTCAAACATGCAAGTCACCTAACATAGAGAAATCTTCTTTGTTTAGCAGTAGCCAGTTGATACTTCAATGAAAATAGGACAGTGAAAGCATGAAGGGCCTGATTTCTTTGATAGTGACATTTGTGATGTTGATATCTCATTTTTGCTGCAGGTGGATGCAAGGTTGACACCATTGGCATCTATGGGGCTAGACAGAGGGGCCCTGATGCATGATGGTCTTCGCCTCCATGGTGGTGTTATATATCCCGGGATCAGAGCCTTACCGACAGAGAAGAGCCGTGAGACACAAGGTCTCCCCCTCACGTATAACAGGGATGGTCTGCCAGAACTTATCTACAAGCCTGATGGCTCTATGGACAGTCGTAAGTCCACTAATGGATACATGGGCCTCTACAAAAGCGGCCATCCAAGTCTCCACAAACCGATGCTGGTTCCCGGAGCTGAAGGTCTAGGCTTGGAGCGCAGAGTAGGGCCTGGAGAAAAAGTATCTGAGCTGGGCTTGGTGAGTGCTGGTGGCAGCTACCTGCGCCTGCCATGGCTCAGCCCTTACCACGAAGCGAGCATGTATCCCTTTATGGACACATCAAAGTATGCAGCTCTTAACATGTACAAAGCCTCCTTGCTGAGTCAACCCAACCCCTATCTTCCCCAGCACCTGGCCTACCCTTCCCTCTGTGCAACCCAGGGGGGCAATGTTAACCCTGCTGCAAGTGCTGAGAGACTCTACTACATGCCCCCCTACCCTCCTTCACCCATTTCTTCTCCTCTGGTGGCCCCTCCTGTGAGGATTCCTGCAGTCACCGTGGCCCCAACATCACTGGTGCACTGCCAAGATAAGGGACTTGGTGTTGCATCTCCCTTTGCACAGCAGCTACATCAACCTTCCTCTCATCCTCAGCACCATCAGGCTGGCATAGATCGGGACCGGTCACCAAGCAGGAGCAGCAGACCAAGCAGGCCGCCTTCTAGGAAGTGTTCTAGCAACAACAATAACACCAGTAGCACTAGCGGTAATAGCACCAATGGTGGGAATAATAACAACCTGCCAACCGACTCGTCTCGCCTCCCTCAACCTCCTTCTCTCATTGACAATTCACTGGATTTACAAAGGCCCGTTCCTAGGATAGGTCAACCAACCACTTCATCCACTTCTTCATTGTCTGCCTCCTCTTCATCGACGCAGTCCATTCCTCATCCATTCTCGGTGAGTAGCATGGCTTCAGAGCAGCTCTCTCCTGCCCGGCCAAGCCCCCACAAACCTAGGCAAAGAGATGGGGCTCCTGAGAACAATAGTGTAGGGGCTGAGAGGAGACCAAGCAGGTCACCCTCAAAGCCAAATTTTGAGAGGACAGCTCACCAACCCCAAGCAACCAAAGACTCCGCAGAGAAGCCCTTGGATTTATCTGGTAGGATATTGGAGTTTGGGCTGCCCCCCAATGGATATCCAGTTAAGATGGACAATATTGCATCAGGCACACGTTATGGACTACCTCCCAGCAGAGAGCTCCTAAAGGAGAACTTGTCGCTCTCTCCTTCCTCCCATCCTCACTCTGTTGTTAGTAGCACTTCTTCAAAGGTTCCAGTAAGGCCAGAGATGATCAGCACTTTACACTCTGCTTGGGTTGTACCTTCTCCGTCTTCTTCCCATGCACAGCACACACCTGGCTTACCCCCCTCACCGAGGCCTAACACTGACCTGGGCCTCTCACAATCCAAAGGCTCCTCACCCTCTGTCATCAAACACAAGAGTTTGGAGAGGGTGCTCCCTCAGCAACGTAGCTCATCCTGTCCAAGGATAGGGGAGCCCAACCACTATTCCTCCTCCACTCACCACTCCTCTCTGGTAAGCTCCAAGACTCTCTCACCAACCCCCAAAGGTGACTGGGCGAAACACAGCCCCAGCCAATCAGAACATCAACCAGTCATGAGCCACCACAGAGAGGGCAAAGAGAAGCCTTCCCAGACCACAAAGAGAGCTGAAATGACTCCAGATGTGTCATCGTACAAGAGGCCTTGTTTGGAAAATGGTCACACTCCTGCTCATCTTTACCTTCCTCAAAATGATGCTTACCTAAACCACAGTTTGGCATATGCCAATAGATACCTGCACTACCCCATCCCTGATGGTATGGCGCTGCACTCCCTGCCTATTACAGGGAAAGGCCCAGTCTACCCTCATCCGGTATTACTGGGCAGCAATAGCCTTTATCCAACCCATTTAGCAGCAAAACACCCTTTACCCTACCACAACCTCCCAGCTGGTCCAGGAGGGGAATACCTCACTTTTAACTCGCAGGAGATGGCCCACCCCTTGATGCAGACTCACTCGGATAACAAGTTGCCAGAAAGGGGTGATGCAAAGCCCCGTGGACAGGAGAAATCCAGAGGAGCTGCCGAGGAAAGCCGGGCTCACAGGGATGAAAGCGTGGGGAAAGAAATGGGTGAGGGGAGCCAGGTTAAGCTTGATAAGCAAGTAGGAGCACATGGACAGTGTGGAAGTCAAAGCAAAACCCACTCATCCACGGCAACATCCAGAGAAAACATTGTCTGCATTGACCTTGTGCACTCAGACACAGATATTGAGTCTACCCCAACTGTCCACAAACAGATCACTGCTGAGGCCAGCACCAAGGTTAACCAACATGAATGTTGTCAGAGTAACCAAAATCAGAAAAAAAATGACTATGAGCCAAAACACCAACCTCAACAATCATTTTGTAGTGCTCCTCAATCCGGACAGAGCCCGAACCCGAGGCCCAATCACACTGAGAGACGGTCAGAAACCTCCCTAGGCAGATTAAGGGCTATTCAGGATACAGGCTGTCCCAGTACGACACCACCGACCTCTCCGGGTCAGGCCGCCCAAACAGAGGAGATGCTGGAGGAAGCTTGCCCCAGCCCAGACCCTGGAGACCAAGACCAGAGCACTTTGAGCTGCGCTCGCACGTCCGGGGAGCGCAGCTCTGGTAAGGAAAAGGGGGATAGAGACAGCAGAGCGCTTCACTTCACTCAGCACAGCACCGATCTGGTGAAAGAGGCGATGGTGTACGAGAGGGAGACCGAGAAGGAAGACACTTTTGTTGACCTTGGGGAGTCTCACGGAGAAGGTGATGAGGAGGAGGAGGAGGAGGAGGAAGAAGAGGAGGGTAGCCAGACTTCCTCTAAAAGCGCTCGTAGATCTAGTCTGGCCAAACGGATTGCTAACTCCTCAGGCTATGTCGGCGACCGCTTTAAATGTGTCACCACTGAGCTGTATGCTGACTCCAGCAAGCTGAGCCGCGAACAGAGAGCTCTGCAGGTAAGACCATTAACACGTGCTTCTCTGTACAGTAAATAGATTACACAATGTGTTGGGCTAAGGGCTATTGGTGGGCTGGAGGGAGGTCATTATATTTCTTAAGTACAGACGTTTCAAACACTTCCAGTTCTAACGTTCACACAGGAAGAAATCCCCCTAGGGCCACTGTCTTGATTCCCTTACTGCAAAATTCTGAACTGCCTGTAGAGCAAACCCTGCATGTAATTGACAAACTTCCCATTTATAGCACAGCAGAATATAGTGCTGTCATGCAACTGTCCTTGCCTTAGGCTTGACCTTCCCCTTAATGTATCATTGTCTTTGTGAGCGGGTATAAGGCCATTGAGGCCCTCTATCAGGGAGGGCAGTTCAAAGGTTAACCCAGGCTGCCGTATCTGTATGTTGATTAGTGAGCAGCCTCTGTAAAGGTTATATCTGTGCGTGCGTGTTTGTGTGTCCGTAAATGCCTGTCCTTGTGTCAGTGCCTCGGGGGCTAAAGCATGTTGGCAGTGCTGACTGTGCTATAGGGCCACATACTGTCGTTTCAGAGCATGACTGTGGCAACATCACGGTTCACATTGCCTTTGGCTATGCTTAACCTCAAGGTTAGGGCCAGTGGAGGTGCTTGCAGCGTTCTTAAAAACCAGCAGCTGCCCTCTTTGGGGCTCCTCTTAGGCTTTCTGCATGCCCCCGACCAGCGGTCACTATTCCCCCCCCTCCCCTTGGCCTATGCTTCCCTGGCTGGTTGCTGTCCAAGTTGAAAATTCCCCTCAGCCAGCTAAATATGCACAATTACAGCAACGTCTCCTGCTCTTGGCCATAATTCCTTGTCATTCATGCACACTCCCTGATCGATTCGTTTTAGAAGCGTTGTCCCGAGTTCCTTGTGTTCCAGCGTTCAGCGCAGCAACACAAACAGCCTCATACACATTATCTACTGGCTCAGAGGCAGTTAAAGTTAATAGGTTGCACATGTCTGTCTATGTTGTGAACACATCTTAGAAAACTGTGGTTTTGTCTGTGATACGCTTGTCAATGCACAGCTGCAACACAAACTATCAAAATGCCTCATTTCTGGACATTTGAAAAATGAAATGTGGAAGTCTGTTTCCTCAAAAGAAAATGAGACATCTAAAGCTTAAATTAGCATTATCAATCATGCTGAGAATGAGCATATTGTTCAGATCATCTCTGTCTAATGTTGCTCTCGTGCAGCTCAGAAATCACTTGATGGTTTTGATGCAGTGTTAATTGACCTGTTGAGTCACTGTAATTTGACTGTTTTATTGTGGGATTGTGGCTGCCTGTTATGTATAAAAGAAACATGTGGAGAAACGTAACATAAAAAAAACAACTTTTTTTACATAAGAAAAGATGAAATGATGGACAGATATATTGAGCCCCCCCATTCTAATTGCTTAGATGGAAGTCATATCACGAGAGGGGAGTAATATAAGTCAACCTGCAGCTAACTGGGAGGTCAGTTCTTTACATTTCTTATCACATCTGCCTCTGACGGGCTCTGTCTCCTTTGTACTCTGTGTCGCTGCAACTCCTTTTCTCCCCACTTCCTTCTTTCCTCTTTTTGATCTCCTCTCTCTGCCTCAGGGCTTAGATGTTTATGTTTCCTAGCCATGTTTATGTTTCAGGAAGGGAGATGCCAGGACTTAAGCCCCAGAGCGCATGGACTCGCAGTGGCTGCACTAGTCTAATCTGTGTCTTGATGCCATGCTTGTGATTTATCTGTCTACCTTTTTGTCCTGTGTGTGTGTGTGTTTGGGTTAATTTTCCATGGCATTTTCTTTGATTTTTGAGACAATGTGATTTCTGATGCAGTTTTTCGCTTCTGTAGCTGTTGAGGCCAGATTGAGGTTTAGAGATGTGTGTGCGGCGTGGGCAAAGGATGAGTGGTTTTCATGGGTTTTCTCTGCATCTGTGTGTGTGTGTGTGTGTGCGCACAGCGGGCAATGATGCGGTTCTCGGAGCTGGAGCTGAAGGAGAAGGAGGGCGGCGGTGTGTGTGTGTCTGCCTCGGCAGCGGCAGGAGGACGGGAGCTGGCAGACGGCCAGTACAGAGACCGAGTGCTGGAACACTGCCAGCACACCACCAGGCAGGGAGACAGGGAAGGTGAGTAACCACACACACACACTCATAATGCACGCACATACACACTAATGCGTCCATTCTGCAAGGGAGTACTCAGAATGGGACACACAAACAATGTGTGTGCGCACAGACACTTGCATGCACTTGCAGCAAATGCTGAGGCAAGACCAGGTCACACTAAAAAAAGACTTTCCATACAAACACACACACATGCGCGCTCGCTTATTCAAACTAGGCAGCGCAACAGACCGAGGCACGAGAGAGACGGATAGGAGGAGTTATATTTTCAAGAAGTCTGTTGTGCTTATCTACGAAGAGAGAAGATCGAGAGTGAACGCACGAGGACGAGGAGAGGGAGAGATTGCATGAGCGAGAGAGAGCGAATAAAAGCAGGGGGAGAGTTGGTGGGCGAAAGAGGATGGGAAAGCGCAACGGAAAGAGAGAGGGAGGAGGGAGGGGGTTAGTTACATTGGCTGGGAGCCCAGCTGTGTGTTGGAGCGAGGCCGCGGCTGACGTGTGAGCCTAATTATGGCATGGAGAGAGACAGAGAGGCAGAGGGAGTCGGGGAAAGGGGGGGTGGGGGGAGAAGGAGGAGGTAGGGGGTGTAGAGTCACGCTCAGTGTGAGAAGGGCGTGGTACGGTCATGCCGTGGGGGAGGACAGAGAAAGGGGGAGGGAGAGGGATGGGAGTCGCCATGCGAAATGAGTGCGCAGGATGTTTTCTTGCCTCTCCTCGCTGGAGGTGCGAGCAGCTGCACTGAACCGGTCCGCCCGCTGGCTCGGCTCACATCAGATTAAAAAGTCTTTACCCCATCAAAGTTTTATGGCCTGTCTTTAAAGCAGAATAAAAGCTGGCTGGTGTTTAACTGGCATTCTCTCTCCGTCAATCCTCCACCCCGTTTCGCCCCCACCCCTTGTTTCCCCGCTCCCTTTCTGTCTGTCTGTTTGGTTTGCGGTCTGTCTGTCTGCATTCCGTCCCCATGTGTCTGCCACCCCCCCCCCTGTTCGTCTTTCTCTCTGCTTGGCTCAGGTGTCCGCCCGGCGTACACAAACAATAGAGTTCCAGTTCTCCAGAGGTGTGGTGGCCAGAAAGAGCCTTTGTCGCCGGGGCATGGGGCCCGAGATGGTGCCAACCATGCAGGGCTGAAGGATGGAGCCAGGAAGGTGCTGAGGGAGTGTGAGGGAGGTCATTGTGTGCCTCCCATTTTGACACCAGCGAAAGGGTACCCTGGGGAGAAAGTCATCCCTGGCTTTGGACCGAACAGGAAACGCCCACTTGGCCCCAAATCTGAGCAGGAGGACACGGAGAGGGAGGACGGAGAGAGGGTGTCACACCCAGAAAAAAGAGCCAGGATCTCCACAGGTGAGCTGCTTCCTCTTAACCTATTGCCATTTCCATTTACTCAAATCACCTCCCTCTCATGAACTTCATCTGCCGTCCGTGAATATCTCTAATTCTGCACATTCTTACCCCTTCATCCGGTGCTATTCTGAGCCCCGTTTCATCCCGTGCCCTTTTTTTAAAAACACCCTTCTGTTCCTTTTGTCATTTCCTCCTTCCAATCAATTCTATCTGAAAACCGCTCCATCAAAAACGCCCTGTCCTTCTCCCCCTTTACCACTCTCTGTCCCGTCCTTCGCTCTGTGTGGCAGCCAGCTCTGAGAAGTGTTTAATCCTGCCTTTGAGCGGAGAGCGAGAGAAACGAGTAAGAGGGACAGCATTCTCTCTCTTTTTCTCTCTCTCTCTCGGCTGTGGCGTTCCATCGCTGCGCTTACTAACCCACATCAAAGCTTTTCTTTTCATCTCGTTTCGTTCTTCCCTCCTGTTTGGGTTCCCTTTTCTTTTTATTTCTGGCATGCGGTATCGCACTTGCTCTCCCAGGCACTGGCAGACGAGTCAAATTCCTGTCCCCCGTGAATTTCAGGGGGGGAGAATCTCCCTCTGCGTCTCCACTCTTTATTGCTTTGCGTCTCCGCCCGATTCTTGACTGCTCTTCCCCTTTTACTCCGTAATCTGTCTGTTTCACATCCCGTTCCCTGTCTCTCTTGCCTGAGTGCGCGTGTTAAATGTGAGCCTTAGAGGGGATTTTACAAGCCATAAGAATGTAGTGATTAATGGCTTTTGTTCTTCGTGCTCCGGTATTTGCAGGTTTGTCGGTATTAGTTTTGGTTGTCGCAGGTGTGAGTGTTTCAAAAACCTTCACAAATGTCAGTTTAGATACTTAAAGATAAACTGTTGTTTTATTTAAAAGTGAATTTAAAACTTGAAAATCATTTTAACATTTCAAGGTTTTCAGATGACAGCATCCCTTCATGCTAATTAGCTTTATAGGAGAGATGGCTAATGATGCAAATGATGTTTAAATCGTCCAGATGAGCGGGAGCAGGTCAGCCCTGATGAAGACGACGATAACGAGGTGCAGAAGCTCAAAGTCTGCATTGAGCTAAAAGGATTGCGACTCAGCAAGCCTGCTGCGGGTTCAGCTTCACCTGACGGCTCCCAGAACAAACAGGACAGGGCGTGGACCCAGCCCAGATTGGTTTCCCCAACCCAGAGTTTGCGAGAACGGAAGATCAGGGCCTGTGAGCCAGAGGACAGAGCCGCGGCACACAAAGCTGACCTCAACAGGAAATGGGCCTGCGAGAAGCTGCTAAATGGTAAGAATGAACCGCCTGCAGCTGCATCTCCCGAGTTCAGCTCGGGTAACGGAAATGTGTCTCTGGTTCACCTTTCACTTTCTCATTGAGCGGTCTGTCTTTTGGGGGATTTCCCGCGGGTCCTTCGGGGAGGCTGCAGAGGAAATGAGGTTGGGGGTATTTCTTCAACTTAAAGGAGAGGCTGGGGAATCAGAAATGGGAGCTGAGGGCTTAAAACCAAAATGCCCACTCCCCTGTCGGTCTGGGTTTATTGTTCTGCTGGTCTGCAGCCGCCTCTGAGAGCGATGAAAGTGCGAGTGCAGGAAGTGGCTGGTGGAGATACCTGTGGGCAGGTGCAGCGTGCCTAATGCGGGATTAATGATTTTTTCTTTTTCCCCCTACAGACCAGTCACAGGGAAAGGCAGTGAGAGTGTGTGTTTTGATGGAGGGGCTTATTAAAACCAGGGCTTTCCCTTTATTCATGTGCCCAAGCGGAGGTAGAGGGAGGCCCAGACGGAGTGAGAATAAAAGACGGAGAGATTAAAGGAAGTGAATAAAGCAGGGGAGAATTGGGTTTTATGTTTCCTGCAGACACCCCACAGGCCTTGATTGGCCGCTGATTTTTTTTTTGTTGGTGCTTTTACCTTTGTAGATAACATCACCGTGGCAACAGACGTGGGTTGTTATTTTTTGTTTTTTTAACAATGAAAGGGCTGTCTCTTATGCTTTTTTGTTCAAAGATTATGTTAATTTGATAAAAAACATAAATTTTTGGTGTGAATCTGAGCTTTTTTTTTCTTAAACAGGATTAGATTTATTATTTTAACAACTTATTTCACTTTATTCCTAATTTTTTCACAGTTTAGTATTATTTAATGTACCATTCATTCAAGTTATATAACACAAATCAGACTCGAGGCTCTTCGAGCACCATTGGTTTGCGATAAAACTTGTTTCCTTATATTAAAAGTGTTTCTCTTGGAGGACTTTGTTAACACTCTTTAACTCGATAGTCATTCAGCCAATCAAATTTGCATAATTGGACTTCACGGAATTTGTGGCAGCATTTTGCATTCAAGTAGTGCAGTGATGACCATTCGTTTAAACCTGGTAATTTGCAAAAGTTGAAAGACGAAAATTACATATTTGGCCATTCAGAGCGCACTGAGATTTGACGTAAAATAACATGTGCGGAACGTCGCCTTAGAAAACATCTTCAACAAGCGTCCTCAACTGTACAGTACCAAGGGAAGGGTTAAATATGGTAGCGCCAATGACAGAATCATAATTTCAAGAGTAAAGTTTCCAGCTATTATTAAAGATCTTTTGTCCTTCACGATTGTTGGCTCTGTGGAATTGTGGATTGTGTCAATGCCCAAGACCGCAGATATCTAACACCAAGCAGGCGATCATTTCTGTCAAGTATTATCATAACACGTACGTATACAAAGACTGAAGTCATCACAAGTATCAATAGGTCTGCAGAATATTAGACCCTAAATAACTGCTGTTGATTTGATATACATCTTACATATTTGTTATGTATGGTAGATTTTTATCTTTGTTTGACTCTTTGCTGCCCCCTAAAGGACAAATCAATACCAGCGTAAAGGGTGAATTGAAGTACAGTTTGCGGGTATTTAGGGGTATCTTGTTGGATACGGACGTATATATCGTCGTACTCAGACGGAGTATGAATGAGCCCATTACTGGGTAGATAAAAACGCTTTGCAGTAATCCGTAGGAAGACGTGCACGTCCTTTATGCTCCTAAACAGCGTTTTGATGTTGTGGTTTCAAAAGCAGGTTTTATTTTTGGTTTAAATATGAACTATAAGATGAATAAACCAGCCGCTTCCTCATTTCACACACACACACACACACACACACACACACACACACACACACACACACACACACACACTAGTGTGTTTGTCTGTTATTTTTTATTTTCCTGAGCGAGCAGGCATGCTGTGCTCCCAGACAGCTCTGTGCGCTCATTAATAAACCAACAGAGGGTAAGAGATGGCCTTGCAATACCTTCCCATCCTCCCCTTCCACTGAGCTCGCACACCATCAGCCATTCACTCTGCCTCCCTCTTCTCTCTCCCTCTACTCTCTCTCCTCTCCAGGAGTAGCTGCGTCTCCCCTTCCCCCCAGCCAACTGAAGGACAGGGCGCAATCGCTGGGCCCCTTCTCAGGTGACCGTGGCCTCAAGGAGTCCAGGAGGAGCCCCCCTTCCCCGGCCCCACAGCAGCAGTCAGTGGGAGGCACCCCTCCCCTCAAGCCCCGTCGCCATAGTGACACGGACAAACCCAAGGGCAAGCGGCCGTGCAAGACCAAACACACCAGTCAGAGGGAGCGAGAGAAGAGGAAAGAGGCTGCACCTAACAGCCCGGGCCAGCGATGTTCAGCGGAACCAGGAGCAGCTGAAGATGACAAGGTGAGTGCTGATTGGCCGCGATCCGAACATCTGGATGTCTGTAGCGGCCGAGTCTGCTCCAGTGTGCCTGTCGGCGCCTCTGATTATGCAGCTGAGAGGGAGAGGAAGGAAGTATGTTTACAATGTTTAGAGGGCTGCTCGGAGCTTTGACCTCCTCGTGCCCTGACTGACTCCCTGCGGAGCGCCCGCATGCATGTGTGTTTGTCTCTGGCCTTAATTGTCATGCGTGTGTCATCCGTGGCGGTTAGTGTGTAGGTGCATGCCAGGGCCGCGTGTGGCTGCCCGCTTGCGAGCATTCCTGACATAACAACACAACCCTGGAGCAATTATACGTCGCACTCTGCGCGGAACACGAGGCTGCGCACACTCCCTCACTCGCGCAGCGAAGAATGTGGCAGCCACGGCCGAGCGTATGAAGCACCCGAGTTCAAAAGAGGAGGGGGGGGGCTTTGGGAAAAGAGAGGGGAAAAAAAGAGGACTAGTTGTTTTCCGCCTGTGCTGCTCTCCTCCCCTGCTCCTCCTCAGCCTGACAGCTGCTTCAACATGGAATTCCACTGAGAGGGCACACACACTGCACACACACCCACACCCACACACACTGCGCGCACACACACACAAACACACAGACACACAGACAGGCAACTCCCTCTCTCGTGTGCATTCCAAAGGCTGTGTTGGTTTAGCGGTTAAAGAAAAGTGGCGTGCCAACCTGCAGTGTTTTGGGCGTGAACAGTTGGTGTGAAATCTGTGAGCACGTGCGTCTCTCGGTGATGCCGAGCGTGTCTGAAGTACGTAATTATCATACGTAAACACAAATGTTGTTAATGAACTACGTTAAGTTGGATGTAGGTTACGGGAATGGGAGGTATGTTCTGATATTTTGAGGCAAACTCCAATATATTGTAAAATGACGGTATTGAAATGACATGCACATAAAATGGACATAACGCACCATTTTATGTCCATGTCAGTTTTATCGAGAATACTAAAAAGTATGTGATATAAAATGTGAATATTCTTTAGCCTAACTTACGAACTTGGGAGGACTTTGCTTCCGACATTGTAATTTTTAAGTTAACTCAATAGTGGCTGTGCTCTAAACCACTGTTTGACTGCAGAAACATTAGAATATGGGATATCCTGCTGCTGTTGACACAGACACTGTTTCTGATCTCTTCCTCAGATACGATTCAAAGTTATGGTTCAAATATTTTACATAAGTAAACAAAGTTAGTGGGCTTACAAGTGAATGTCTGGTACCTTGTGAATTACCTCGACCGCAGCTATTTGACGTCACCTGTGACATGTTGGTATTGTCAGGATTAGCGTTTGATTGGTGTCGTGTTCTGCAGACTTGAGACTCGTGATCATTTCCATCTTGGTTCCATTGTGAGTTTGTGGTATTATTCTTTCTAAGACATGTTTCCTGCTGGCTGTCATACTCCTGTGGTTCAGTCTGGTGATAAGATCTTGCAATTCTTGGAATTTCTCCAAGGCTGAATATCTTTAATTATGAACCTTCAACTTTGTTCTTCAAGTTCTGTGTCAGTGTTGAGTTGTTTTCTTTGAGCACGGCAAAGGTTTTTGGTGCGACTTCACTTCAATCTTTCCACTTTGCAAATTATCCCTTCTTTAATGGCTTCCCCCACCGTAGTGAAATTAATTCACTCATCACTGGACGAACAAACAGAGACGGACAACTATTCACGCTCACATTCACATCCACGGGCAATTTGGAGTCACCACTTCAGCTATGTTGCACATTTTTGGACCGTAGGAGGAAGCTGGAGTTCCCGGAGTTAACCCACGCGGACACAGGGAGAACATTCTGGGCGACTGTGCTACCAAACGTGCCACCCGGCCATCCATAGGATATTCTTTCAAGCTAAATGTTGCCATGTGCTGATTTTTAAGGACAAATGTATGACATCCAGGGAAAAGATGGAAGTTTTAGTGAAAAGTGAGAGTATCTTCGTTTTTGAAACCGTAAAAACGTATCCACTTGTTTGTCTCCCTGGTATGTATTTGTCTACCAGTTTTATGACCAGTTTCAGTTTATGAAAAAAAAAGACTAAAAAAAAACTTGAGGATTGGAGAAGCTTTTTGGGGGGAGAATAAACATCAATGTTGAGCATATAATTCTTTTTAATTGGATTTGGTCCTTATCGTGGCCACGAACAGATTGTCAAATATAGATGTATGTCTGTATGTATGTAGATTTTGAGAGAAATTACAAATGGACCTCACCACAGACACAGAACATGACGTACTAAGAGATGGGATTAGAATTGCAGATTTCGATCTTCAACATTGACCCAGTTGACCCCCAACAGTAAATGGCTTTCTGACGTAATAAAACAACTACATGCAGAATGTGACCAAGATCGAAGTCTGAAATTTGTGGATTGATACAAGAGTAGATTCATTTTGTACTATTCGCTCATTTCTAAGTCAAATTATTTGTTAAAGCATAACATTCACCACTGTTACTTTTTGACATGTAAATCATAAAGATTCTTATATTATAAATATTATAAAAAATAAATAAATGATGCATTTCCTACTATTTTGTGCATGTTATATCAAAATTATAATTTGCAATATATCACAATACACCAACAAATATCACAATATTATTGCATTACGAAAATTTGCCACAACTCTCAACCATGACATTCTCTGAGTGTGTCCACGGATTCAACGGGTGTCTTTGAGTGCTTATGCTTCCCGTATGTGTTGCGGTGACTGTAACTCTCGATCTCTCTCTCTCCTTCGCTCTCCCTCTCTCTCTCCTCAGCTGAGTGAGCAGCGTGGCGCCCCGAGGAAGGGAGATGTCTCTCCCAATCATTATCCCTGCTCTCCAGTCAGGCCCTGCTCCCCCGCCACGCTCTGTCCACCCTGCCTGCAACCCCAGGCAAACGGCAGAGCGGGCAATGTCCCACCAGAGGCGCCGAGGATGCACAGACTCCCTCCTGCTGAGCCCCCCGCCGTGCGTCCGATCCCCCCAGAGGCGCGCCGGCTGATCGTGAATAAGAATGCCGGGGAGACTCTGCTCCAGCGAGCCGCGCGGCTGGGATACGAGGTAATGCGTTTCCCTCATCCTCCCTTATCGCTCTTTCGTCTCATATTTTTACACTCTCACTCTTAATCTTTTCCAGATCTTCACTCTCTCTGCTTAAATTGAGCTCATTTTCTCCCCCTACTTTGTTCCTGCCTGCGATCCCGGCAGACATAACGGACTTTATTGCATCCAAAAACTTCTCCATTCCTCTCCTGCGTCTGTCATCTCTCAGTTTCTCCCTCCTTTACTTTTCTATCACTTCCCTCTATCTTTTCCTCTCTCGCCCTTACTCACGCTTTGTTCTCGCCACACTCGTCTATTTTTGTTCCTCTGGCCCGCGTCTCTCGTTCTCTCTCAGGTTTCCGCTCCCCCCCACCCCCTTTCCTCTCAGCGCTCTTTCTCTTCCTCTCTTTGTGACTCAGATTGTCGTTGGCACCCCTCCTCTTCCCCCTACCCCCTCCTCCCCGCGAGTACACACAAACGCGCGCCCCCTCCCTCCCCTCCCCTCGCCTCGCTCCGCACTCACATCTCATTAATTTTCCGTGAGGCGAAGTGTGACACACGCAGACACACACAGACACACCCGCACACACACAAACACGCACGCACACACACACACACACACACACGTGCATGCGCAGACAGCATGAGGGATCTGTGGGATCATTATACGGAGACTGAAGCACGCTGCCTCTCCAGCATCGGAAGTTTTCCTTTTTTTCCCTGCCGCTCTTTGTGTGTAGCTGCCGATCATTCGTGGATCCTTCTCCACGCACACAAGAAAGAATCAGACCGGCGTAGACTCCGCCGAATCTCCCAAATCCCACTGCTCTGAAAGCTTTTAATTAAAGTTGGATGGCCCACCGTCTCGTTCTCCCTCATCCCCTATGTTTCTTTTCATGAGTCTAAATGTTCCTCCCCCCGGTGTTGACAGATTTTACAAATTGATTTATTGATCCAAGCGGGTTTAATGCCACTTGAGCACCACATCGAGCAACGTGTGGGTCCATCCACCACTGTTGCCGTGTTTGTGCGTGTGCACGTGACGATTCCTCCTCCTTTATCACCAGCAAAGGTATCTTCACAGAACTGTAAATAGGTGTGGGTATCTTCTGTCGCTCATTAACCACTTGCTTTATGGTTGTGTGTGTTTGTTGCACACATTCACGATGATGAGATTGGTTTGTGTGTGTGTGTGTGCGTGCGAGCGCATGCGAGTCGGAGTGGGAGAGAGCAAGAGTGTGAATGAGAGGTAAGCACTGGGAGTATAATCGCGTTCTAATGGCCCTCTAATGTGCCGTGGTGACTGTGGTTAGCAGTGGCGGCGGCTGTTTTTCTCCCTCTCTCAGACACACACACATGCGCGCACACACACACACACACAGGCAGGGTGCAGCGCAGCAGCAGAGCTCAGTCAGCCATGCTGGAGAGAAGCTGGCTCGTCTCTGATTTATGCATCTTTCTCGAACGTTTTTTCCCTCCCTCCTTTTTTTATCCCCCCCTTCACATTTTTTCCTCTTCTGCGCCCTGCGTGTGGAGGGATGGAGGGAGGAGGGTGGAGAAAACCTGAGACTACACAAACAAGGCGCTGACCGCTGCGCAAACAACACCCCCGCCTTCCCCTTCCCCCCGCTTCTCTCTCCCTCCCTTTCTTTCTCTCTCAGGAAGCTCGTCTCTCACTGCCTGTGTGTGATAAGCCCGGGGCAGACCCCTGGGGCTACCACACACACACACACACACACACTCACACACATGCGCAGAGAAACGGTAATTTATGTATGCCGCCCCGCACGCGCACTCTCACACGCACACACATACACACACACTTGCTTACAAGCCTGTAGACGCACAGAGCACTTGTCTCACGCTGGTGTTTTAGCGCCGCAAGCTCTGGGCTTATCACACACAGGCAGAGAGATATGAGGGCCTGGGAGACGGCGGCATACACACGGAGCTCACATGCTGATCATGAGCGCACACACATACACACAGAAATATGCACAGCGAAACACCCGTTATGACCCAATGAGCACATGCACAGGCATCCTGACTACTCCATATGCTGCTCAGAACTCCACACTCACTCACCTGCACATGCAAATTTAGTATGGCCTCATATGTGCACACAAACATATATAGACACACATATACGGAACCTAAATGCTCACTATAAGCGTGCGCGCATGCACACACTCTCTCGCTCACACACACACACACACACACACACAAACACACACACTTGGTTGGCCCTTCGGTTCTTGTACAGACCTGTACACGCAGGAGTCCCTTCACAGGCACACGCATGTAATTCAACACACGCACGACTATTCTGGGCTGTACTGACGCCTGGCCGACTCTGTGCATATTTCACGTTCGTTTCGTTTTGTGATCCGTGCCTCTGCACACGAAATCCCACTCTCTCTTCCTTCCTTCCTTCCTTCCTCCCTCTCTCTCTCCCTTTTTATTCTCTCGCCCTCCCTCCTCACCGCCTCGCTCTCCGAGCATTTGAAATGGTAATGAGGAGAGATTCTGCGGATGTCTTCATCCCTCTCCCCCTCGTGCTGGGGCTCGGGGCCTCTTGGCTCTGCCCATTGAAAGCTCAGATAAAGGTGCAATCTGTTATTTATTCACCCCAAATTAATCACTTCAAATTTTCCTGCTCAAATCCGTGTACCATTCAAACAAAAGAGAAACTAGTTTGCATTTGACGACCCCAGTCGGGCTGCTAGCTATGAATGCAAGATTTCGGTTGGAAATGCAATTAATAATTGTAGTCAACAGGGATTAAGTACATCTACACTGACTTCTATAGTCAAACTTTAAAGTTGTTTATTGCTCAAATTTTAGCCTATGATGATGAACGATGTCGATCTGGGCGGGAACAGAAATAGTCTAAAATAAAGGACGCCATCTTATTTGCTACATAAATTATTTCAAAGGCTCCACAGTGAAAACAAACATGAGCCCTTAAATGAAAAATAAGAATAAGAACTTAATTTTTTTAAATTGTTGTGGTCAACTGTTGGCTGGCCAAATTTATTGTGAGCAAATAAGCAACAGGTGATAATTCCTTTTTCATCGTTATTCCTTGGCCAGAAAACTGAGTGTGCGTCGGTGTGGTAATGTGATAAGCGCTCAGAGATCATCAGAGGATAGACTGTCGGTCTTCCTCCGGTACCCCAGCGCAGTCATTCAACAAGAGACAAGCTCTCAAACACACCCTCGCAGATATTGAAACATCTAGTACACATTTTACATGTTTAGGCACGCAAACAACTTTCTTCCTCAGACTGTTGCCTCTTTATCACACAGGGGAAGCCACTCATGCATCACCCGTTTCACGTAACACGCATTTATATAGCGGCTTACCCACCTATCTGTGCGAGGAGCGTACAGGCCGCTCTGCAAGGGGTTAAATGTCTGAGTGATGCATTGATTGCAGGCGAGCGCAGGGAAGCATTCTAGAGAGGGAGATTAGAGGACGAGGGGAGGGGGGGTTCTCATTTTACTTCGGAGGAGTGTGTGTGTGTGTGTGCGTTTGTGTGTGTGTGGGGCGGGCAGCCGGGCTCTCCTGCTAAGCTCCTTGCTCTCTCCCAGCGATATTAAACACGGCTTCGGAGCTTTAGCGCTACGCCTCCTCCACAGCCACACACATACTTGTCAGCAGTACGAAAATACACATCTGCACACACAGACACACGCTCTTAGACAAGCCGCATATCAACACTCTCTAGCCGTCAGTCTCTCTAACACTTGCTCTCATTCACTCACGCAGACAATCGCATGCATGCACACACACACAGTGAGCGAGTGGAATTCCCCAGAGGGGAGCTTCAGCACAGCGCTCCCGAATCTCTCTCCAGCAGGCAAACTGTGTTGGCTGCCAGCGAAAACCAGTTGGAGCGTCGTCCCACTCCCCTCGCGTTTCTCTCTTCCCCTCACACTTCTTCCCTCTCGCACTCGCTCACTTGTATATTCTCTATCCCGTTCACCACTACTCTGGCTGTTCCTAACCGCCTCGCCTTCCCGCTCTGTTCGATCGTCCTTCTTTCACCCACCCCCAAACCCACCCCACCCACCCACCAGCCCTCTCTTCACTCTGCCGCCGTCGCCATTCATCTCCTGTTATTATCAGCTGCAGCCCAGAGGACAGCGCCGGCAGATTTCATCCACAGATTCATTAATCTGTCATCTGTGAGGGTGTTGCCTGTCGCCTCTCCCGTCTCTCCTTCCTCTCCAGCCTCTCTTCTCACACCTCCGTCAGTCTGTTTTCTCTCAGTCGCCTGCCTTTCCCCTCCATCCCCGCTGTGCTGAAAGAGAGAGACGGCGGGGAAGAGAGAGATAAACACTTGGACGCGACGGCAGCTTGAATTAGCATAGAAATGGAAGTTTGGAGACATTCTTTAGGTTCAGATGAGTAGCTCGGCACAGGACAGTGCACAAAGCGGAGGATGGTTAAAGAGTGGAGGCTCCGTATGAGTCATACATATGAATACATTAAATAAAGCGCAAAAAAATTAAGCTTCTGCACATTTTTAACCCACAGTTCTGAGACACGCGCTCGTCTGTCTTGAGCGGGCTTCATTTTAATACGCATTGCCGGGCTGCTGCTCTCTGTCCCTTTCCTGTTTATTAGCAGCAGACTCTGCTCTAGTCCAATAAAAACCAGTCTGTCTACTTAGTACCGGGTGCCAAACTGTCACAGCCCAAGACCAGTGGAAACGCTTCCAGCTCTTGAGCGCCGCTATCAAATCTCTTTGTTCCGCTGCCATTATTCTGTGCTTAGAGCCCAACCATCATAACTGTCTGCCACAGTGACGTCCGGGCCCAAACCGTAGCGCACAGACAAACACGTCCACACAAAAATCAGGCAGATTCTGGCGGGCTTAACACAGCTGAGTCACACCTAGTCTCCTCAATATGCGTTGGCGCCAGCTCTTGTATTATAGAGCATTTGTGTGCCTTTGTCCGGCAAGGGAACGCACTCAGTCCCTGCTTTCTGTCATTTCTCTCCCACAGGGACTGTGGAGGGAAGGGCTGCTCACGTTATGTCTCCTTTGGTTGGCTTGTGCGTTTTGTCCTCTGTTGCTTGTTACACAAACACACACAGTCTGTCACGCTAAAACTCTGCTCTCCCTCTGTGTTGGCCGTCTAATTTTAGGAGGTGGTGCTATACTGTCTGGAGAACAGAGTGTGCGAGGTGAACCACAGGGACTACGCCGGTTACTGTGCCCTCCATGAGGCCTGCGCCCGTGGATGGCTCAGTATAGTGCAACACCTGCTGGATTATGGAGCCGACATCAACTGCAGCGCACAGGATGGCACCAGGTAGACACACATGCTCAAACATATGCACACAGAATCGCCTCCTGCTTCCCAGAACAGACATTACAGACATGACTCTGGCTTTTCCTACATCAGTGCATCCATTACTATGTGGCTAGAATTTACTGTCGTGGGCCTGTTCCAGGAACCCGTGCACTGAGTAGCAGTTGAACTTTTATTGAACCACTGAAGCAAAGTATTATTATACAAAAGAGAAACTGCTAGGAATAAAGGCAGCGTCGTACATCTTTGCATTGAAGTTTACTTAATGTCCCACTTGGTCAAAGTTCATTCTAAATCTGAGTCGGTAAAATATATTTCATGGTACAACAGCGTGTCTGAATAACAGATGGTTTACATGAAGCAATATTAGAAACATCCGATGTGCCGCAGGAGAGTTGGGGAAACCTCAATCTGGTAAACTCCACAAGCATGTCTAAATGTTTTCAGCGCTGAAGGCTTTTAAAGAAATGAATGTAATTTTTGTGTGCCCAGACCGATTCATGACGCCGTGGAGAATGATCACCTGGATGTGGTGCGAATCCTGCTGTCGTATGGCGCCGACCCCACTCTGGCCACATATTCTGGCCGTGGTCTCCTCAAGATGACCCACAGTGACGGCATGGATCGCTTCCTCTCTGGTAAGATCCCAGCTGACTTTTCCATCTAGGTATTTATCTGGGTCATTGGTTGGGGTCGGTATCCTCACCCTACTCCCCTCTGGAGAAGACTAGAGCTTGAATTTTTTTCCCTTTTTATCACTATTGTAGGCAGTTTTTTTCCCACCTTCAGTCATCAGATTCATCTTTATTCTCTACCTAGGTCATATTGTTATCAATTGAATCAAATGTCATATCCTGACCACTGCTTGAATGTCAATCAGAAAATAATGTAAATCTTTGTTATTTTTTGTGTCAAAAAAATTGCTGTTTTATGCATTTAGCGGTTTGGCAGCGAACGTGACATTTCTGTTCTTTCTGACTTGCGCGGACAGAGCAAAACGTATAAAGCAGTAAATCAGAATATTAATGTGCCTTTGTCCACAAACATGAACACTGCAAATGCCGAACGGAAAAGACTCAAAAGCCTTGGAGATAGAGGAGTGTTTAGTTAGGAGGTTTATTGAGGTGGGGCAAGAGTAAATTGTTGAAAGGATTGGGCAGCGACCAAGTTCCCAAATGCCCCAGGCTTGGCTCGATTCACTGTTTGCTGTTCTTTCTGTATTCTGACCTCAGTGCAACCTGTTGGTGTGTGTCCCTCTCTGTAAATCCTCACCTTGCCCCTTCCAACCGCCACTACAAGACATGTCTGTCTCTGTCATCCCGTTTCCCCTCTGGTGCACCTCCCTCCACCCTCCCTCCCTCGACCACCTGTTAGACAGGGAGTGTCAGCCCGCCAGGGTGCGTGCTGTTGCCGCTGAGCTCTTCTATCTGGTTACTAAGCAACGCCAACTCTGTTTGCTCAGTGTACGTGCGGAAATGGGCTTCACTCTGGCTGGAGACTCTGCTTTTGAACGCCTGCATGTGACTGCCTGAGTCTCTCTTTTCGCCAGGATGTCACGCTAGAGTCTGATGTGGTCTGGTCTTGGGGGCGTGTATTCTGATTGGGCTCGCCTAAATGTTTACGGCAAAGTCAAGATAACGGGAGTCTGTGTTCAGTAGGAGGAAATGAGAGCGTACACATGCAAGGAAGCTGCTTAATGTTGCATGAATTTCTAATCAGGTAAAAGTGATCATCTGAGACGCACCAGAAGCTTCTTCAGAGACGGGACGCAGGAGAGGAGATGGTGGATCCGGGTGAAAATTAACAGGTGCAAGTTCAGGCGTTGGCAGAGGGGTGAACGCGTTTAGTGCAAAAGCGAGGCTTATAGGTGGAAGGCTGGGAGGGGATGGTGTTGAATTTGAAAAGAGCATGGATGGCTAGATCAATGATCGCTAGACTGACGGAGCGGGAGAGAGAGCGAGATCAAGCACCCAGGGAAAATGCGCGAGAGCAAGTGAATGCTGCCCTCCCTCCACCTGGTCCCACTCATCTGGAGGCTGTTAATCCCTCCAAACACACGCCAGACGCCCCACACCTCAGCACTGGCACAAAGCCCAGCTCTCGCTCTGCGAATGTATGTGTATGCTTGTGTGTGTGTGTGCGTGTTGAATACACACTTTGCTCTCGCTGTGTGCGCTTATCCAGCGCTGAGCGCTTGTTTGTTTCCAGCTCTGTGCGTGTGTGTGTCAGTGACTGTGTGTGGTTCTTGTTTGATTCCTGGCAGCCTTCTGTTGCCCTGCTCTGAACTGAGCCAGGCCTAACCCAGCGGAGACAGTGACTCTCCTCCCCCGTGGTACAGCCGCTGGCCCCTGACCATCACCACCCCACCCCACCCCCACCCCCCAAACATTTGCTCTGTTTGTTTCTCTTTTCCCTCCTGACACAGCCGCGCCTCCCCCTCCTCTTGTATTTCACTGTGCTCTTCATCCATTTTTCTGCTGTGGTCTTAAAGGGCAATTGTATTTGCCTCTTTGCTTGTCCTTAGGGCTCTGTTTCCGCCCGAATAACAGGCTCTGCTCTCCTCCTCTCCATAGATTATTTTGCTGACCTTCAGGGCCGCTCGACTGATGACCCTAGACTTTACTGGGAATTCTACGGCAGCTCTGTGTGCGGTGAGACTTGGATCATCGTTAAAAAGATCTATTCAATCTCCAGAACCTTTTAGCTTTGATGGACACTTGTGTAACTCTCTGTGGGTTTTTCGAGATAATGTGGAAACTCACTAAATCTGCTTTTTGTGTGTGTGTGAATATCAGAGTCAAGTGAAGAGGGCGGTGTCTACGACATCCTGGCTGACCCTCCAGGCCCAGATGAGGAGGATGAGGAGGACAAAAAGGAGGTGTTTGAGTTTGAGTTCTCTGACCGGCCTCTGCTGCCTTGCTACAACATCCAGGTGTCCCTCTCCCAAGGGTGAGCTTTGGTTTCAAAAGAAAGCACACAAAGAAAAAAAGAATGGTTACCTCTGACAGCCCTCATTTCTAAACGTTGCTTGGTTTACTCTTTTAGGCCAAGAAACTGGCTGCTGCTGTCCGATGTGCTACGACGACTGCGAATTTCCGCCCGGGGTTTCCGACAAACCTTCCCCCACATGGAGGTGGTGACGGTAGCAGAAGCAGAGTTCTACCGGCAGGCCTCTCTGTCGCAGCTCTTCTCCTGCCCAGAGGAGCTGGAGGGCTTCCATCCGGACAGCAAGGACCTGTTGGATCTGGTGGAAGACAGCGCCGAGCTGGCCGCTCTTCTGGGCTCCACACTGGAGTGTCTGGACAACCACTGGGACCATCCGGTGGACAAACTGAAGGACAAAATCAAGGCGGTTGGCAAGCTGGGCTCGTCCTGACCACTGAAGCATCTAAAGACAGATTTAGGTCAACACTGACTGCTTTTGCTTTAGAACCAACCCGAGGGTATGATATGCCTTAGCGTGAACTGTAGTTCCCACGTTGCCCTGCTCTGGACCGGCACTGGTCCACTGTACAGACAGACTGACCCGCTGGCTGACTGGGCTGAAATGTTTCCCTCCGTTAACTGAGGATCAATACATTTGTGACTCGATAGACGTAATAATGGTCATATTTTTATAGATTAATATATGTATAAATAAATATATATATAAATATATATGATATTGAGATTTTTTTCCTTTCAGATGCTGCTCACGACTCCTCTGAACGATTGTTTACGGCAAAAGATTGTTGTCGTGTCGTCAGCAATTAGAGGGAGTGTGTGAGCGCACAGCACATTGTGCCTGTGTGTAGCTGTACAGGATCGTACTGAGACTGTACTATTGAATGTGGTATTTGTGTTTATAGGAAGCACGTGATGTCCTGCTCTTTTCTTTTTCTCCTCAGACTTAAGCGCTCGCTCGAGCCTCAGGGGCTATTCTATCGTGTCTTTTTTTTTTTTCTTCAAAATTTTGCTTCCTGTTCAGTCTAATTTAAAATGCAAAACTACAAAATTGTTTGTATAATAAAGTTTGAGGTGTTGATATTCACTCTTCGGCACAGAGCTTGTACATAACAGGGAGGCTACTGCAGTAAAGTCAATTTTGGTGTGTTCATTTTTGTTTTGTTTTAACTTTGTAATTAAAATATCCCATAATTTGTATTTATATTTTACAAAAGAAGTTGCTTTAAAATAAATATACAAACTGCAAGTGAAAAAGTGCCTTCTGCCTTCTTCGTCAGGATATTGTTCATCTGGGTTGTGAGAACTGAAGGTTTGCTTCCTGCCCCGTCGGATTGATCTTTCCTTATGAATGCACGCTTCTCCTGTGGGCCTCAGAAGTGTGAGCAGCAACTCAATCCTACATTGCCATCTCGTGGAATATTTCTTGCCAGGTGTCACGCCATCTGCTGCTTGCAGCCTCTCTGGCCTGCAGCGCCCCCCAGTGTGCAAGAACTGGATTTAAGTGGTTAGTTCAACGGACCTTCCGAGCCAGATTAAATCTTTGTGCGGGTGTTCATTCTTTCTCTGGCAGGAACTAAATATGAAACAATCACCGCAATTTCATAAGCCAGGAAATTTGCGTTATTATTTAACATAAGGGTTTCATCTGAATCGAGGCACAGGCTTTTGGGACCACTAGCTCGGGAGGTAGAGCAGTTGTTCACAGATCAGAAGGTTGTTGGTTCAATTCCAGATATCGCCCTGCATTCTAAATGTTGTAGAGCCCTTGATGAAACCTTGAACCCCAATTTGATCTCTGGCAGCTTCACAGAGGCTGCTTACTGCTCCTCAAGGATGGATCAAATGCTGAGAGCAATATGGTTTTTTGTTTTTTTTATTGTCCATAGCTGAAGGTGATTAATAAATGATTACATTATGGTGTCACTCAGTCTAAACCCAGAAAGATAGAATTAGAAAGTACTACGTAACTGATATATTTCATTCCTCTCTACCAGTCAGCCCATGGCCCCTTCCGGCAAGTTAATGCTATAAATGTATGCATCACAGTCGGAGTATGGTCTGAATGTGTGGATCATGAATGTTTGCAATCAGGTACTGAAGATCCGGACCTCAGCAGGACAATGTGGCTGAGCTAAAAGGGAAAAAAGAAAGACCTCTGAGGTAAAGGGCGGGACCTTTACCTCGGCGCATGAGGCACATAAGCTCTGAAATAAATTCCCAACTGCATTATTTCTCCTGTGCGAAGAGATCCCTGTCAGGCTGCCAGGAGCCAGGGCAGGATCCCAAGGGTGGGTGGGGTGTGGGGTGTGGGGTGAGAATGAGCAGCTAGTTGATCCACAAGCTGTCAATGGAGCTTTATGAAGGGGCATGAGCGATCCAGCCCCTCGGGCCGAAAATAGATCCCCTGAGAAATCATCTGAATAAAGAGAGAAAGCAGACCGAAGTCATTATCAGCCACCGGAATGATCTCGATACGAGATTTAATGCTGCAAATACTACCGAGGATGTGATGCGCGGTTGTTTTATTTATCAGCAAAGTTCAACAGGCTTTATGGGGTGATGTCTGAGCTTCAGCAGCTGCCATCAAAGAGAAGGGGAGCAGCAGGGAAATTATAGCATTACGGTAGAAGTGGAATATAAATTTAAGTACGTCTCATTACTAAAAGAAAAAAATGGGATGAGAAAGTGGGAGAATGCGATTACACCAAGCGGCTCTCCAGGTGAGCACTTGTGCAAAGTATCTAAGTAATGGAGGTCATGGAGCGAGGAGAGGCTGCCAGATTTCAAATTGACACGTTCGCATGCGTAGGTCTGACTTTCTCAGCCTGGAGACTGACGTCATAGATTCATGTCCTGAGGCTAAAGGTGCAGAAGTCACATTTTCTGGATGTAATTTTCGAGATAAAAACATTACCCTGAAATAAGCCTCTAAAAATTACTATCATACTGTATAAATTGAGATGCAGGTTCAAAAATGGCTGTGAATCTTCAAGAGGTGTGTGCAGATTTTTTTTACATGCATAGTCCCCAGACAAATCACTGTGAATGTATTTATTTTCTAAATGTCATTTTAATACACCATATTTGGCATTATGCGATTCATGGTGATTTCCAGTATTACTTCTACATACTCCAGAAAAAACAGTGACTTAAATAAATGCAGTTTAGAAAATCTACCAAACAATATTTTTAGTCATGCAGACTAATGTTCATGAAAATCTGCTGAAATTAGACCAACCAGTCAAAATCAAATCCGATCAGAGTTAAAATAAGTGTATATGTTTGATGTATATCTGAGGTGCTTTACAATATCACAGCAGAGGCACGGTGTGTTGGTATCACATCATCTTTGTTGTTTTCTTCACATAGTCTTCAACCGTTGTTCGCTTTTATGCTGAATGTTAATCGCAGGACTACAGTTTATTAGAAAGGTCTTTTCTGTCTCAGAAAACAGGAGCCCGATTTGTAGTCAAACAACCTGTTACATGATGCCTGATAAAGAAGGAGCATCAGGAAAGGCTTGCATGGATTCTATTTCTTGAAACAGATTTGGTTTGGGTCAATATAATTTAAGGATTAAATCACATGTTGGAATACAAGTAATATAAGAAAATTAACCCAATCAATAAATTGCCTCACAGACATATGAGCCAGGTAAAGCACCTTTTTTTTATATCATACAAATTTGTTCAGAAAACGGAAAACAAACAAGAAGCAATGTCAGTTTCAGCGACAATTAAATGAATCCATACTCTTCTTTGTTATAGAAGAAGAGTATGGACTACACTCACAGCTGGGCTACACTCAAAAAATGTACTTGTTGGAGTTTTTTAATCCACTTATGTCATAAATTTCCACCAAACTGAGATAGATTTAATGAAATAACCCTATTGAGATGAAAAATGACGGATCCCACGTACAACCTACATGACTCGTCTGGGATCTTGCAGCATTATCTGTTAAAAATGGATTATGAGTATCCAGCTCACTGAACTGAGCCATATAAATTAAACAAAATTTCATTTTCTTGTTGCATTACATATCTTTATTCTGCTCCAATGTACTGATTTGATTGTGTGATCCACCCAAACCTGTTAAGTTGTGTCAATTCAATTAACTTTTGTGGTTTTATAACACTCTGTTTTAAGTTACAAATGATAAAGTAGAATACATTTGAAATGCTAATACACATATATTTATTAAATTGAGTATATATGCATTCATTGAATTAATAAACTCACAAAGTTTACTTTTTGAGTGTGATTTAAGAGCCTTTTATTGATATTGAAGATCAGTCAAAAGACTCAAAATTGTCCAAAATGCAGCAACTGAACTTCTATCGAAAATAAAAAAAGAAAACTTAACTCCAGTTTTAATGACCCCCTTTGTTAAGCCTGAGAACCTGCTGATTGTTTCCAGTTCAGATAATGACTGAGGGGTAACAAGCATTTTTCATTGAAGCGCCTCAGCTGGGGAACGACGCACCTGAGAACCTTTACTTTCTAAATCCGCATCTTCTTTTAAATCAATGCTGAAGTCTTATTCACATTGAAAAGCTGCCTGAAAAATTTCTTGTTTATTGGATTTGAGTCTATTGTTACTCATAACTGAGTTACACTGCATATTCATTTTGATAATATTCTTAATCATGTCGCATAGATCCCCTTGTAATCCACTCATTGTTTCCATTTTTGTTCTTTATAATCTGCTCGCAGCTTTAATTATCAGTGATGTTAAGTTTTATTCCTTTATTCCCTTAGTATATATTTTTTCTTATTCCTCAAATGTAGCTGTAATTGTTTTATCTTGTTGTTTATTTCAGTGTAAAGGTATTTATCATGTTGGCTTTCATAAATGTGGGTAGAAAACTCACATGCTCACCCATTCTATAAAATTCCATGAAAACCTGTCTGATATGTAACATAAAATAGATTGACAGAATTAAAAAAGGCACGTCTAAAGGTTAAAGTAAGTGATAAAAAAACATTCTGGACACACCTTATTTATCGAGATGCTCTTCAAAATTTAGTGGAACCCTACATGTCATATGCATATCCTTCTAACAACGTTTCATGATAATCTTTCATGCAGTGTTTGTGTAATTCTGCAAACAGTCAGACCCATACTTTGACACAAACATGGAAACTAGATTATCTATGCATTAATTGTGTAAAACACCTCTATATATTTATCATCCTGTTTTTTGTAATCATGTTGTTGTTAGTGCACTTAACTAGTAAGTTAAAGAAGAAAATAAAAAAAAGAAGATCAGTATCTTGGATGACATTTATCATTTACAGCAGATTCCGCTTTTGGCACCTGTCAGTTGGTCCCGTCATGCTTTGCGGTATTGTGACTTGGGTCACATGATCTCTACGCTAGCAAGGAGAAAGATGGCGTTAACGAACTGTCAAAGGATGGAGGCTGTTTTCGCCGCAGCGTTTGTCCTTAGCCTTGTTGTCTCGACTGGTAAGAACATTTGAACGAAAGCTGTGATTCCTTTACCAGTGTTTTTTAACTTTATAAACCCACCATGAGAGCGTTATTATTCCACTGAATTCCCAAATGATAGCTGTCTACCGTAGCATACATCGGCATCTCTCGTTAGCTTTAGCTTACTTTTGAAATATTATAGTATATTATACGTCTTACCTAAATTATAGAATGAAGTGCGTGGAATAATTTCAACAAACATCGAATAATTTTGTAATGGAACTGCTGGGGCTACCGACAACCGGGTTAAAAACCGAACGCCATAGTGTTAGCTTGTTGGTAACATTAACTCGATGGTAAACTATATACGAAAGCAGTGATGCGAATTTCTAATATTTACTATCGTTGTTTTAAACTAATCGATTTTCTAAGACATACCTAAGCTTCCTTGCTGCTTGTTCCAAATTTACACAATGCTTACCGTCATGTGACAGGCTGTGATCTGGTTGTTCCTCTTTAACATTCATCATCAGGTCTGTCACGAGTTATTCCTCCATCCATGCATGGTGCTCTGATGGTCATGATAATCAAACATTTACAGGCTGAAGGTAGAAATAATGTTGGCTATTAACACCAATTACCACATATGGTACCGGTGCTCCCAAAAACAGAAGTGATGTCGCTTCTTCAGGCTTAAGATACGACTGTCCAAAGCAGCTTGACGTTTCCCATTATTATGACATTGGACACTATTATTTGATTGCAGTTTTTTGTAAATATATCCCTAATAATTATCATTCCGTGCCCAGAGCAACTCCTTATTCAATATAGCTCATCATATAGCCTTTGGCACTTCTTTCCCCCCCAGAATCTACAGTGAAATCGGTTAATTTACTAAATTTAAAGACTTGAACAGCCCGCCCACTTGTCTCAAATTTTAGACATCCTACTGTTCATTTAGATCATGTCTTTGCTGAACTTTAGACATCCTGTTCCTGCTTTTGACCAATCCAGATATTCCAAAATGCTGTTATTGGTGTACGTAGTTAAACTTATGAATTACTGTATGGGTATATGTGTGTGTATTAAAAAAGAAAGAATATAATTATTGTGGTGGGGGAGCCAGTGGGTGGGTTATAACTAAGCTTGGGGGAGCTCTTGTTTGTGGCATGTGAATGTATTGGCTTGTGTTGTTGTTTTTTGTTTAATACTGTACATTTGTGTTTTGAGGACCGCTTGAAACAAGATGTTTTTCATCTAAAGGGGCTCTTGTAAAAATAAAATTACATTTACACATTTCAGTTTACAATTCATCCTAGTGTTGCCAATGAAGCTACCAAATATACATTTGTGACAATTTTTCAGTGGTGGATGCATTATTCAGATGCTTTACTTGAGTAGAACTACTACCACCCTTTACGAAAATACTCCAATACAAGTAAAATAGTTACCCTACATAGGCCTACTGCCCTACTTCAAAATGTACTTTAAGTATTAATAGTACTCATTGTTCTGTTTGGAATACCATCATTGCTACATTAATGTTTAGAGCTATGCTACTGTCATAGAAGTTAAGTAAGCTTATTGCTTTTTGGTGTATGTTAGAATTTATCGTCATCCGTCATGAGAAAATTACATACCTCCCCATAGCTACATACCTATCAAAAAGTCTGATAACCACTGGTCCACCACGGGTACTTAATCACTATCGACGAATTCTTGACATATGAGGGTTTTTTATGCTTATTTTTTGTGTGGTAGGTACTAAGTGAACATATTTTGAAGAGATTGACCACAATACATTTATATTTATCCAACAAATCCCAAATGCGAACTCCGCTGTGACACTAACCTATCCCTATATGAAGACACTAAGATTGGGGACAAACTGACATCTGCAAGGATGACACAACTGGGGGTTGTGTTATTGGTGGGGCGCGGTCCAGAAAAGTTGCCAGTGCGATGAAAATGCATCATTTAAACAGCATTATTTTGCCAGAGGAACATCGACATACTGCCTTGGTCGACCACATGTGATGATGCATGATCAGGAAAGGAGTACCTTCCTGCTGAAACTCAGAAACCATTGAGAACTATATTAGAGTGTGCATTTGGACTCGAAGCAATGAGCTTTGACCTAAACCACATTCAAAAAACTTATGGGTGTGATTGAGCAAGTGAGTGCAATGGTGTGAACATCCCTCCATAGACCTGGCAGCAACTCTTGGCAACCCCATCCTACATTTTGCTATCATGTGGAGGCTAAAATTCCATAGTGTGTAGCTCATAGTTATTTACAGCTGTAGTTTAAAATACTTCGTAAATGGAGTAAAATGTAAAAAATATTACATGCTAAACACTATTTTGACTCAAAGTTTACATTGTTTGAACATGCAAAATTATGCCCGCAAATAATGTTAAAAAGATTAACTATTTTGCAAGTATGTTAGTTTTAGAAAATATTTGTACTTTTTTGCAGAAGTATTTGCACGGTGACTTAGTTATTCTCCATTCTACCTTACTAACAGTCCTCTCATATTATTTCCAGGTGTACATGGAGACAGCTTAACAGTGCTGCAGGCTCCAGAGTTCGTGTCTTTCCAGAAAGGAGACTGGCCTGTTTCTGGGGAAAAGATCCCTGACCTGGTGGCTTTAACCATGGGCTTCTCTGTTCAAGAGGTTTTTTTTGTTATTAAAACTATTTAATTGTCTTTTGTATTTACAAAATTAACTTAGAGTGGCTATAATCAATATGTTTATTAAAGATGTATAAAATTATTGATTATGATGCAAAAACAGTGAAATGCGTACTTACATTTGCTAAAATGAATTGCGTACTTTGAACTTACAAAGAATTTTCACCAGCGTTCCTCTAGGCCTTACAAAACTTTATAGTGAATCTCTTCTTGTTTGTCAAGCTGGCCCGCAACATAACTGCTAGGTTCACCCTTACTGCTGTTATAGCATTGATATTGGGTGGAGGAGACAAATGATTTAATTTTTTCCGATATAAAGCTCCTAAAACCCACTGTTACCTGTCTGCTCAGCTCCAACCTTAAGGCGAATTCTGTTAGAGACTAGCTGGGAAAAAATAGTGCTGCATTTAGCTGCTGAGGATATTGCCCTTTGTAATGGATAAAACCAAAACAGAGTTAATGAATAATATTGGATTCACATTTGTCAATTGCCAAGAAAAACAGACTCCAAATTAATTCCAAAGGAGCTTCATATCTTCTTGATTAAAGTCGCAATGATTCATCAATAGAAAGAAATGCACTTCCATCTATTTTGATCAATGACTTCAGCAATATTTTAAACAAAATGTCAAACAGTTTCTTCTTCAATGAAAGGTTGTGCTGCCTTTCTTTGCCATTTATCAATATAAAAGTTAAGCGTTTGAACCGTTGGTTGGACAAACGATACAATTTGAGGATGTCTCTTTAAGCTAATTGAGAATGTGATAATTATTCTTTCATGATTGACGTTTTATATGCTAAATGCTTCTAAATTAACGTGATTTTCAGATTAATCAATAATTAAAATAATTGTTAGATGCACTCTTTTGCAAGATGTTTTACTAACGTTTTGATGACAAAGATGAGATATCAGTGTTGTGTTCACTACTTCTGTTTCAAGTGACCCAAAAAATGAATTAATGGTGAATTTAGATGAATTATGATTATGCTGACTAAGTCTTATAATATCTATTCTTTTGTACAGGATCTGTCCTGGCCAGGCCTTCAGGCTGGACCATTGTTCCAGCGTCCCCGGGCTAACGTGCTGGTCGTGGTGAGAGGGGTGGATAATCTGAACCTGCCTCCAAGTGTCGCTTCCTACCCCTTGGAGAATGTGAGTCAGACTGTACTTCAGAATGACAGTAATTGCAATCAGACTGCAAGAAGCAGTACATTTAACATTTGTACATTCAAAATAAGTTGTCAGTATTATTATAACAGGGGTCATCTGTAACTAGGCTTTGTTATTCAGTGGGTTTTCTTCTTTGCAGCCAGTACCCTTCACCTTGGATAGTGTTGCTGAGACAGTCCATTCTCTATTTGCTGAAGACACCCCAGTAGTGCTGCAGCTGGCCCCCAGTGAGGAGGTGATGAACATACACTTAGACTGAACAAGATATTCTTAACATCTGTGATTTCACACTTAAGATGCTCAGCTATCAATATTTTATGTTGTCTCCCTCAGAGGCTGTTTATGCTGGGCAAAGCCAATGCTGTGTTTGAGGACCTACCTGTGACCTTGCAGCAGATCCGTGCTCGTCTGTCCCAGGATGGGTCTGTGCTGGCTTCTCTGCCTCTCAACTCCCTCAGCAGGAATGCAGAAGTTAGTTTCAAACAACAGCATTGTACCCAGCAACTCAAGACAATACTGGCTTTAGATTTCACATTCTGTGTTTAGAGATAAATGTGATTTCATTGCTTCACTCCCATCCAACCAGTATTTGTTTACATGTATTTTTAAGATTGTGACAGCCAACGTTACATGATGTCTAAATCGAACTAGAAACTGTTGCGTTATTGCAATTTCCAAATGAGGGTGTTATTGTTATTGTTTATCCGCATTAATATAGGCCTAGAATCAGTAAGATGTGGGAAAATAAAATGTAATCCTCTCCATATTTTAACATTTATGAAACGGCCCAAAGTGAGGTCCAGCTTTCTAAAGTTTGTTTTTGTTTTCTAGGCTGACTTGCTCTTCCTGTCTGAGGTCCAAGTGCTGCATGATATCACAGCTCTTGTAAGTAATCCAGTTTGCCAAACGGCTGTCCTGAGAACAGTGTAGACCTTGCATAGCGGCTCAGATGTCTCTGTCTTGTGCCATTCTTGCAGCTGCAGAGACACAAACATTTGGCCAAGGACCACTCCCCTGACATCTACTCCTTGGAGTTGTCTGGCCTGGAGGAGCTCCAAAAGGTCTACGGCCAAGACTCTGACCAGTACCACGATGCCACCACGATTCTCGCCTCTGTCCTGCAGAAAGTATGGAGACAGACTTATATTCTTAGTGTTCATTGAAGCTCTTCTTAAAATAACACTTCTGTGTTTTGTTTCGTAGTTTGGCGAGGATGTGTACGGTCTATATGGCAACAGCGCTGTGGTGGAGGTTGTTACAGTTAAGGCCTTTGAAGCACCTTTGACCAGGAAGTCTCGTTCAATTCTGGAGACTGAGCAGATTGTAAGTCGGAGCATGACCTATTTATCTGTATGCCAAAAACAAGTTTATTGATTGCTCAAGGATACTAATACAAAGACTAAAATATAAAAAATTAATGATTGAGTAAGTGATCATACATAATGCGCTTTTAAATTAGCTACCTTAATGAGATAACCCTCTTTGAGAGTAGAGTTGTATATTTTAATGGTTATACAAATTTCAGAAAGAAAACTAAAACTGAATAAGCTGTCTATAATAGTCAGTATTTGTCAATGTTTTTAATATTTTGACAAATGCTGACTAGTATTCCGTCTTAAAGATAAGGTTTATTATAAGATTGTTATATTAGACTGAATTAAGTCATGTGTGTCTAATAAGCTGAGCCTAAACATGACGCAGGTGGATGTCAACCTGCAGGTGTAAGCAGAGATTGCTACGTAAGATCCTAAAAACTCTGAACCTTAAAATAAAAAACGAAAGCTCTGCCACAGAATCACTGACTCATAGCAACAGTTCCTCTAAACTGTGGAATGGATTTAATTCTTCACTGGACTAAGCAGTTATTATCATGTTCGATGTAAAATCTACATTTCTTTTCACGGAGAATTTATTTTGTTTGATTGACACAACCAGTTTCCCATGGATACATGGCCGTATGAACAAAGGTAACTAACTAGCTAATGCATCCATCTTTCTGCGTTTGAATCTTCCAGACTAACCCGAGCAACCCTTACAACCTGGCTTACAAGTACAACTTTGAATACGCTGTGATTTTCAACATTGTGCTGTGGCTGATGATCGCTCTGGCCCTCGCCGTCATTGTCGTCTCCTACAACCTGTGGAACATGGACCCTGGATATGACAGCATCATCTACAGGATGACCAATCAGAAGATCAGGATGGACTAGATCCTGACTATCAGCACTCCTGCTGTCCTCTTGAATCCTTCTGGTCAATGTTTGTTTTGTGTGAGGTCTTGTTTAGTGAACTGTGACAGCTTGAAGGGAGGAAGGGTATAATACTGAATCACGTTTTTTGTTTACAAAACAGGTGTGATAATGCTCACACCGAAAAAAAATCAGACTTCCTCCCTTCAACCACATATCATTCCTTATGTTCTTAACTCCACACTAACTAGCTTCATTTGATTTCTTAGTGAAAATAACTGTAAAGAATTATTGTAGTGAAAGAATGATATTTGTCTTGCTGTGTGGCAGTTTTAATTTAAGAGAAGTCTATGTGTATATATTGAAGATATAAGTGTATGAGAAACTGATGTGCTGTATTGTGAAAATATTTGCAAAGAGTTTATTCCAGGTAGGTTTTACGCTGCATTAATTCCAAATGGTAAAAGCATAGTGGACTACAATAATACTGAAATAAGAACAAGGGTAAATGAAGCAATGTAAATGGCTATAAAATGTGTGACAATAAATTATGACATGGATCACCCCCGACTTGTGTTCACTTGCTTCTCTAGTGGACAGTATAATTATATTTAAACATCTCTGCTGGACATAATAGTAGTGTTTCATCATGCAGTGGATGTTTAATTTTACAAAATCAAGATGAATGATTGTAAATGCATGATGGGGAAAGAGCTGCAGATGGATGTAAGACTTTTTTTTTTTTTTTTTTAGAGGTGCAGAATTCTCCTAATTATTTCCACACTAAGCTAATAAATTAGTCATTGGTGCTTCCTGGAGTGGGCTATGAACTGTGGATTGAAAAAAAAAGAAAAGATTTTCAGTATGAATTAATCATCACTTCTGCCAATGAGGTAATTTTCTGCTGAGAGGTTATTTTGATGATCCCGATGACCATATTTTAAGTGTGATATGGGCAATCAAGGATTTTGGTGCTAACTTCCACAGATACTGTTTGAACAAAAGACAAATTTCCATACAAACATGTACCCATATGGTGTTTTTTCTTTTCAGTTTATTGACATAGCAGCAGAAACATCAGGCCTCCTCAGCCTCTGAAGAGAGGTTGGTAAGTTGGCCGTCAAACACTGCAGCCTGTAAATACAGTTATTTCTCATAGTTGGTATGTTGACTTCTACATTCTGGAGCATATTGTTATTGGTGGACCTTACCATTAAACCAAAAATGTAAAGGAGGCATCATCCATGTTATTAGTTGCACCAGTTTTTGGTAAAGTGATGAAAAAATTATGTAACTAATGCTCTTTTGGAGAACATAAAGGCTTATATGTGGACCATTAGCAGCTGGAATGCAATGAAATAATGGTATTTGTCTTGTAGTCCATAAATGCACAATTTCTACCTCTGCCAAGAAGGCTGTGTTTTCACCCATGAACATTTGTTCACTCGCTGGTCAGCAGGTTTACACAATACTACTCTACCAATTTCCATGAAACCTGCTGACCAATTATATTCGTCACCCAGACTCAATTTTATTTCTAGGAATCCGGGTGACGAATAGAATAGAACCCATTCAACTTTATTGCTGATCAGGGTAAATCCCTGGATAAATGCTCTGATGTTTTTCACTTTGCAAGATCAGGCATTTTTCAACATATCTTAGAGAAATAATGTAGTAATCTGTAAATATAATATATAAGGGTTAAGTGACTATGATTAAGGATAAGGATTGAAATAAAGGGGATTTTTGGGCCTTGGTGGTTCGCTAAACTCTACTCAGTATTATCATGTAGAGGGTTCTGTGTTACCATGACACTCCAGTATAGAGTATTACTGAACAGTAAAACAAAAATGCATTTTAAAAAATGTTTCCATTGATGTGACCATGGTGCAGGTGTGTATCATGATGCTTAAGATCAGGAGCCACATTTCTGAACAGCTGTCTCCGAGGACAGCCCTGGGCCTGCTCCTCCAATGATGTCATCATTAGGTATGGAGCCCAGCAGGACCAACGGGGCGTTACTCTTCGACGGCTGTGTCATTTGAGCTAAGAAAAAAGAGACAGTCATGTGAGTCAGAGACAGCATAACGCTCCTCCATAAGCCAACATGCACACTCTTCTTTGTATACCTCTAATCTCAAGGCAGTAACAGCAGGGGTTTCTCACATGACCTCAACACATTTGATAGATTTTAATCATTTCATTTTTTTTAAATTAGACTAATTAAAATGTCCAATTAGGTAACAGAGGGTATGGTTAATCTTTTTTGTTCATCAAGTTAAACAGTAAGCTGGACATCCTGCAAAACAAATAGAAAAAAATAGGTCTAGGTATTTTTGAACTCTAAATCCATTCTGCAGAAGCTGGCAATATCTTACCAATAGCACTACATGGTGTTATAATGGGCTTTTCCTGTTGCTCGCCATCAGAAATGGAAGCCCGGATCTTCCGAACCACGTAGATGCTCGCTGAAATGTGAATAAAAAGACATACTTCAGGTTGAACACCATCTCTAAAGCCTGAGAATATTCTCATGAAGCTGATGTCACTACTACTGGCTGTCTTCATACACACGCACCTGGCATAGCATTATAAACACTGACAGCTAAAATCAGAATATCATCATTGATTACCTTGTTGGCACTTAATGGTGAGTGGGACATATTAGGGAGCAGGTGAACATTATTCTAAAATATAAAGTGTAGGAAGTAGGAAAAATGGTCAACTATAAGAAACTGTCTGACTTTAACAGGGGCTAAATTGTGATGGCTAGATGGCTAGATCAGATCATCAACAGAACTGCAATTCTTGTATGTTGTTCCTGATCTACAGTGGTAAGCACCAACCAAAAGTGGTCAAAGGGATAAAAACTGGTCAAATGTTGCTATTGTAGCATACATTTCATAAAAAATATGGTTGAGATTGAAAGTGTCCTAAGATACAGTGCATCAAAGAGCTGTTTTAGTGGCAAAAACAAAAAACATGACCTGTAAACCTAATATCAGGCTGGCGGTTTTATTGTCATTGCTTATGGGTGTATTTTCCCTGCATAAAAGTATGAAACTATACTATTTGCACTATAAAAAGATAACTATGATGGAAAAATTAGCACATTTAGCTGAACAAGATGGCCAAAAATACACCATTATAGACCATTACATTATTATACATTTCTTATAACTACAAAAAGAGCACTGAAAGAGTGGTAAACAAGGGCCAAGAGCTACCTCTGAACGGACTTTGCTCTTCCTCTCTAAATCAAACATTTTGCATTATGTACCGTTCCACTCCAGCACAAAACATCAAAGTAACCAGGCACAACCGGACCCAATGTTTAGGAAAAACATATGAATTTCTCAATCAACGTCTGAGTCATTTTCAGCCTCTAAATCCATGCACACCTCTAACAAAAACTATTTGGAATCAAAGGAAGGAAGTGCAGCTTCAACAATGGACAGTTTCAAGAGAGCTTCGCCTCACTGTGACACCACGACACCAAATGACTTTACTTTAAATGCTGCAAAACATTTAACATCATCGAAATCTGAAGACCACTAGGTTGCCAAAGCTTACCTCTGGGTAAGAGTTCATGCAAATTCATCGACTCACTTTTCAGTAATGTTGCTGAACGTCACACAGTCTGACAAAATAACAGGGGTGAAAAAAATCTTTCCTTGGTGGAGGTAATGAACCCTCCGCCATTATACACTGTACATACATGTCTACATAGTTACATTCGACCAACCGCTGCATAGCCGTAGACAGATTAGATAGATGCTAGATAGATTATAGATTAAAGATTAGAAAGATAGATAGATGGATAGATTTATTAATACACATAACGAAAGACGACCCTACCCTTTATCAGCAGTCAGACCATGACTGCTCACGTTGTCGGCCGTTTGCTCGATGCAAAGGTGAGAAAACAGATGCCTTTTTAGTTGTGAAAATTATCTACTTTAAACTCCTTTTCGCGTTTACAGTCACTACGGAACTGTTTCTGTTGTTTGTAATATGTGACATAACTTATTATAGCAGGGGCAGGACTTAAAGTCCCCCCGTGCGTTTTGATTGGTTGAGGTGTTACGCAAAGACGAGCAGTGTCACGTGGTCCAAACAAATATAGAGCCTACATGTATTAGTGCGAATCCATAGGTAATAGGATTGATATGACATTTAAACATTTTCAGCAGGCGATTGGCGCATAATAAAAGCTGGATAGGAACCCCATCGCTTACAAATTGTAAAAAAGAAGAATTTTATGTTGCTAATCTAACTACTCAATGTTATTTTCATAACAATGAAGGTTTTATAATCACCCACGTTTGTACTGATATTTCCCCTAAATTTTAAAAAGTTGTAATCAGATACACACATTCATGTATATATTCCATTAACATACTGGCAACCAAAAATAAGTAATTGCTGTGACACATCTCCAAAAGCAAATCTGTCTATAAATGGAGTTAAGCAGTTATTTATTTTTCATTGCATTAACTTCCACCAACCTGTTTTCGGTTTTTGTATTTTAGTTGGCAGGAAGCCATATCCTGCCATCTACTTTCCCATCATTCCCCTGTGGATTATTCCTATAACATAAGGAATTCATACAGAAATAGCAACATTGTAGAGCTGGAGGTCGCAGAGTTGAACGTGTTAAGATGTTCTTTGGCGGTGACAAGGATGGACAGGAGTAGAAAGAAGCACATTGAAGGGGCAGCCCAAGTTAGCTGTTCTGGAGACAAAGACAGGCCAGATTGAGAAGGTTTGGACATATGAAAAGGAGGGATATAGGATGTATTGCAAGAAGGATGATAGAGATTGAACTACCAGGCAGGAGAAAAGGGGGAAGATCAAAGAGGAGGTCTTTGGATTTGGTGAAAGAGGACAGGTGTGACATAGGCAGATGTAGAAGACAGAGGAAGATGGAAACATAGGACCTGAGAAATTCAGAGTGCTTAAAATGGTCTTCATGTATAGGTTAACTATGATGTTGTATCGTGACGCAAAATAAATCGGATAAACACATGATTCAAAATGTAGGTCACAGAGATATGTTATTTACGTCACCTGTTCATTGGTTATAATGTCATGGCTCATCAGATTATGATTTCACTGAATTCAGATTGGTACGAAACTCTCTCTTTTGACAGAAAACATCCATTTATGAGTTTCCATTTCCCCAAACTCCCATCCTATGCCATCAGCGACAACCCACTCCAGCCACTCTTTTCTGCGAAGACTTAGAGCTGGCTTGGATACCACTCGAGCCTCTTTGTGCTCCTCGCGTCTCTTCCGATCCACTTCCGGTGTATACCGGATGTTGGTATGAAACAGTCAAGCGCCTGATAGCTAACGGTGCAGAATCAATCACAGTAAAATGTGAACCTACTGTGTGTTCAAGGTGCTGCTGGGGACATTCTTGGATAAATAGTGGTCTACATTATCCATAAACTCTCTGTTAACTTCACGTGAAGCCCAGGTCAAGGGTAAGCTCCAAGTCTGTTATGTGTAGCTAGCATATTGACAAGGTAGGCTAGCAACAACAATGCTAGCTCCGTGGCTAGTGGCTATCGTGTTTTACTTTGTTTAACGTCCAAGCACACGGAATCAGACTTAAAAATAAAGCACGCAGCTATTCCCGGAGTGTGCATAAATGTTACTACAACACGATTGACCTGTTTTAATTGGTATCAATATACGTTATGTATAAGCAAAATACACAAAAAACATTGCCATCCGACAATCCCTCCAAACATGAGTCATATTTGTTTACATTCGTTCATTGGCTTTCATTAGGGTTACCACATTGTGTTTTTTTATAAACCGGATCTCAACTCTCTTTAAGCATGCAGTGCAGATTTGGACTCAGTTGTTCCACGTTATAGCTCCCTTCCGTAAACAAAAACAACAAGCAACAAATGGAAAACAGTGCATGTATTCTTTTAATTTGCTGTGTAATGACCTTTAATTGACCCAATTTTTTCATAGTAGATTATACATATTATATATTTTATTTTTATTGTATTTGAATTTCAGTACAGGCTACTACGATGTGCGATGATATCAATTCATTCAAGACAGCCGAAAGCTAACGCTGAAGAGGCTGTATCTTCGATTGCTATTTGCCCTCTCGCTTTTTCTTTAGACCAAGGAGATATGAAATTTACGTTCTATAGTAATAACGATACTTCCAATTTTATAATTTGATTTAAGTACATGTTCTTTACACTCAAAATATTTAAGAACACACCACTTTTTTATCTTTTGCCTGCAGATTTTGTATATTTTGAAAATAACAGGTCGCCTTTTGTTCCCCCTTTTCTTTCACTTACTTATTCTTAATTTGATTAGTGGGAAAAACGAGAAATAGCGAAGACAATGAAATGCATTGTAAAGTTATCACAAACGAATACACGTTTGATCCGTTGTTACTGTTACAACTTTATTATCAAATCAGCAAATGTGTCTGCAAAGTAGAGCTCTGCATTCCAAGTACAATTAAACACAATAGATATAAATATTACCCTTTATAAATATAAAACATTCTTTGAGATAATATCTTTTTGAATGCCCTAAAGTAATCTACTAGACAAACAAACATATATTTGTCTTTTATATTATTCTTTCACACCTCTGTCAGAAAGTTAAATGACGAGTTTGGTTTGTTTGTCCAATAACCATACTGCAAGTTTTTAACAAAAGTAAATATATTCCCTATTTATGACAGTAACATATCCCATCCTTTAAAGTCCTCTACACATACTGGAGGCCTCTCTTCTTAACAATGCTATCCATCAGTGGTGTCAACGTGTGCTGCCTTATTGAACCACTTTGCAGGCTAGGCTAGCTGCTAATGCTGCAGAAAGTGACCATTTATATGACCCATGCATCTGGCTTGTCCTGGTAATTTGTTGTTTTCATTGCCTAGACTGTTAGTACTTGATCAACATTTTACAATAATAACACCCCATCCTCAACCGAAGTTCACATCTGACAAACTTTCTTAACTGAGCCAATTATATACTATACTGTACTAGATAAGACAAGACAAGACAAGCCAATACCATAAATATATACTCAGCCAAATCTTTACTTTGGTAATTGTTTTTAGAACAGCTCTTTTTACATATTTTATATGTTTTGAATGCTCCTGACCACACAGTAACACATATTTGACTTGTTATAAACAGAAACAGTCTGTTAAGTCTTATTTCTTTCTTTCAGTGTTCTTGCGTTGCCTTAAAACATAGAGGACCATGATGGAGCGACGAAGAGCCTTAACGTTACCCTTTACACCTATCAAGGACAACTTGGTATGTATGACCCATGTTTTTGAAATATCTATTTTTAATGAAAAACAGCTTGAATGTGACCTTTCGTCTGAAGATGGAATTGCTTGTCACCCTTAGTTAGGCTGGCTTCATTATTGCTGTCATAAATGGTGTTGATCCCAAAGTTGGTGTGATCTGGAATTGCATTAAGACTCTGCTCTGTAGTTGCTCATGTAATCATCATTTTGCTCATCGAGTGAGGCCTTGATTGCCTGAATAAATTAGCCGCTGAACCGCTGGTACTGTGCTGCTCCTGTGCAACAGCATGTCTTTTATGGTGTTCAGGACTGATTGGCCTCGTTCACTGTGTGCTCTGCGGAGGTCTTTACCTCCTCTAAGGAAGGAGGTCATGTTTTCACTCTTGTTATTTTGTCAGTCTCTTTCTTTTGTCAGCAAGATTACAGAAAAACACTAATAAACAGATTTTGATTAAATTGTACCAAGAGGTAGATTTTGACATATTCTACACATGATTAAATGTTGGTGATGTTAATTGTTTCTTAGTATTTAAGATAAAATAAAATAACAATGACAAGCCGTTTGGTGTTGTGACGTCAGAGTATGGCAAGGCTCACTCTTAAAAATGTGTCCATTATTGATCGTTATTGATATTCAGAGGTAGGTCTTGTAACGTGGCGCCGTTTATCATTCTCTGAGTGCTCTTTTTCTAGAAACCTGGGCCAAGGAGGTAATGTTTTCACTTCTGTCCATTTGTCTATCTGTTATGTTGGTTGTGATTGGGATTACAGAAAAACTACAGGATGGAAATTTTCCTCAGAGGTAGTTTTTGGCATAAACAAGAGGTGATTAAATGTTGGTAAAGTTACGTGTTTCATAATTATAATAACAACAAGCAGTTTGGAAAAGTGACGTCACAAGTGTGTCTATTATTCCTTTGATGTTTCTTTTGGGGGGCGTTTTTGGGGGCCCAGTTTCAGAAGTTCCTTTGATTCCTTTGTTGTTCTTTTGGGCGTGGAGCTGGGAGCTCAGTGGGCTGAACAAATACGTTGAAATGGAAGGCGTGGGAGAGGACCGGTAACAGAGTGTTTTGAGAGATACTCAGTTTGTTGGGGTTTTCGATACATTTACAGATGAGAATTGGTAGCACGACAGGGACGAAACCTTTACATTTTGGAGCGGATCCGGATAAAGGTTTGGATTTTTGCTGTTTACGTCTATTATGTATTGATAGATTACCACAAAACCGGATGGGAGGAGGGGAATGTCCCGAAGAAGGAACATTTTAATTTTGGATATTATATTTAGATGATGGAGTGGATGTATTATTTTTCTTTTAAACCGAATCCTGGGTGCAGCCATGTCAATTTTTATGAAATATTTTGTTAGCAACTTGTCATTAGAATTAGCGGAACATGGAATAACTGTTTTCCCTGCTCCAAAATTTAAAAAATGTATCCACGCTATATTTTCCGGGTGTATTTTTTCATAGTGAAATAATCTAAATACAGGTGTATGATATAAACAGTAATGCAACTTGTGGGTCAAAGCAACCCCATGGATGTAATGCTCAGACATAACAGAGATTTGCAATCCCGAAACGCTCTTTATTTTTTCCTCACCGACTTTTTTTGTAACGTAAACTCCCAACCTAGACCATAAATTCAAAAGCCTAAATGTTTATCTCAAGCTTGACATTTTTTACTCATTAAAATTATGGGCAATGTTCAGAAATTCCACATCACAGTTTCTCATCTTTTCAGTAATCATGCAAAAGCCAAAACTTTCACCAAACTCCCTTTTGTTAATTTAACCTTGTCATATAATTCATACTTTTGATTTCATTTGAGTTTGAATTTCATGCAATTTCCAGAAATTCTCAGTGTGTGAAATTTGTGTTTGTTCAAAAAATCTGTTTGGTCTATTGTGCTCTGTTCCACTCAATGTCCATGATTCCAACCTCGAAACATAAGAAAAATTGTGCGGATACTTGTCATGCTTGCAAGCAACCGCACAGACTTGTTGTTTGGGAGACCTTGGGCACCATGATTACCATCCTATTTGTTAAAAGCTAGTATTTTAAGTCACTGTAATATTCAGATTTTGTGTTAATACACACAAATTGAACTTCCACTTGTTTAGCAAGTTCTTGGGATGGTTAGAATGAGGTTATGTCAACGATATGACCTGCAGTTATTATCTTATTCAGAGGTTAGATTTTTTTTTTTTTACAAGCTTCGGGCGGCTGCATGTTATTTATTTTATGTAAACACGGTAACTAACTAGCCTGGATTTTAGATTGCAAGCCCATTCAGACCCCCCGCGACATGTTTTTCATCAGAAAATGGGAAGTCTGAAAAACATGTATATCTCTGTTCTCTGTCTGAGTACTTGCACCATAGTGGTGGTGGTGGTAGTTGTGGTGGTGGTTAGGGGGCTAATATAGCCATGCTGGATCATTCATTAAGACTGTTATTGTTTCTTTTTCTTTTACAGGTTTCTTGGACAGAACCATTAGGCCGGAAACGTCCATTTTGTGATTCACAGCATAGAAATGGAACGATACTATTTAGGCACAATCTTGCAGCTAAGATCGCTTTGGAAATGGCCAGGTAAGTAGGTAGAGACTAGACAGTTTTAATAGAAGAACTTTATATGCTGTTTGTCCAGAGTCAAATAGTAAGTGTTTATTCTGCCCATTGGTTGAATCTCAAAAATATGCTCCGTTCTCTACACTTAACCAGTCTATGCATTTTTCCTTGTTTTTCTTTCTAGATTTAAGACAAAAACAATAGCAGGCTACAGAAGAAATAAAACATTATTAAAATCCCACGCCCGGTTAAAAGATTAAAATAGTTCCAGGGGTAGAAAGTAATAACATGCTTAGTGGGAAATCTATGTGTCATTCTAAGACGCTGCAGTTGGAATGTGGGCCAAGGGACCCGTCTTTACTTAATAATCCTGGCATTCAAAACATTAGGTCAACTTACTTATAGCGATGAGTTAATAGTTATAGTTAGTAAGGGGAAGGAGTGAGCGACGCATGCCTCCATTGAAATGAAAGTCAGTAGTCCGTCATTAAAATGTGGTCGTTGACAGAGATGCGCAAGGATTTTAGAAGGTTTGTTTTATAATTAAAAAACAAAATAAAAACATAGATATGAACGACTATTGTTTTGTCATAAAAATGTTTTTCTGCAGCCTGTTTATAACTGCTGTTAACAAAAGAATAAGCAGAGCGCTTTATAACAACCATTCGCTGTGTGTGGCTGTACAAACAGCAGAGAGAGGCTGCAGCTGTTAAAGACTTCAGTGTGGAACTCTGCTTACACTTACTTTAAAAAAGTAAATGAAAATAATGTGCTGTGCCAATTCTGCCTGGTAAAATTAACCACAGAAACCAAAGAAAAAGCCAACTTACCTCTATATTGAGATGAAATATGTTGATTTCACTGATTATGTATACAGCGTGGAAATGGAAATGATTATAACCATTTATTGAGCAGATACAGGATTTCAATTATGCAACTTTTATTCCATCACTGAGCTTATTTATTTATTATCAGCCCCACTTGTGTCTTAGTAATTACGAATCCAGGTTGTCTAGTGTTTTTTTCCCTGTTTTGTTTGTTTCAGTGAATGTATGATATTAAATGCAGTACTCAAAATCATGTTGCTTAAATAAAGCTTTGCAAATATTTTCCATGACCCAGAACCGAGCTTATCATGAATATTCACATGTCTTATCTACAGCATGTGGTTGAAAAGACGCTGCATTAGGAAGGTGATAAATAAATACTCCTTTCTTTCATCCTGTAGGAAGAAGCCCCGGCTGATCCTGAGAGATGTCCTAAAGACAGAACAGGGCGAGGCTTACATGGAACGAATAAAACAGCGTCGTACCTCGGAGAATAAAGGACAAGTGTCAAGTTCGCAGAGGGAGCATGGCAGCCACATAGAGTCACCTCTGAATTGTAGAGAGAGGAGGTTTATTCAGAGGACAACGAGGAATGATAAAAACACGAATGAAGCTACTAAATGCAACCAGAAGAGCCCCTTTTCACCCTCGCAGAGGTACGTCTAAAGATACGGCCAGAGGAAAGGGTCAACATTAGAGGCTACTTACTGTCTTACAACTGATCACTTTCGTCATCGATTTATCTGGTGAATAAGGACAAATCAATTAAATATTTAGTCGTTAAAATGTAAAAAATTGAAATGCTCATTCAAATTCAAATTGCTTCTTTTGCTCATATTACAGACCAAATCTAAAATTTCCTTTGACATCATAAATGACATATATCAGTAAATGGTTACATTTAAAAGATGAGAACCAGCAGAGATGTGTCACCTTTGCTAGAGCAATGACAGAAATGACTAATTCAAAATAGTCGGTAATTCTTCTTCATCAGATAAGCAGTCGATCGATTCATTGGCAGATCAGAGCTACAATAAGCAAATTAGCTTAGCTTGCACAAATTGTGGGTAAATAGGTTACTGGTTTTGTCCTTATGTAAGGAGATCTGTCAACTAGCCCCTCTATAGACCACCAGTTAACATGTCATCTCCTCAAAGGTTAAATCGGAAGCAACGGGATTTTTCGCAAAAATCTTTTTATTTGTAATTTATCTTATTTATTTATTTTTAATGGCTGCACTCAGCACTCAAGAAAGGGTACGACACAAAACTCAACCTCTGTTTTTTCCTCCAACAATACCCCATCAGTGGATGAGGTATCCTGACATGGCGACCTATTTACACTAGGTGGAGGCTCAGCAGGTGCAAAACTGACACAGATTCTCCCACTTCCTGCTGGAGTTTTATCGACACACTTAACTGCGGTCTTCTGTTGGCTGAGTTTAGCTGACCATCTACATAGCCAGCAAAATCACATTTTAATAATGCTACTACTGTTGGCCTTACTTTAAATTGCAATTACGATAACAATATTCTTTTAAAGGATTAGAATGCTCTGGAGATTTAAAGTCCTCTATGTTTGTCAGACATAAAGTCTCTCTGGCTCCCTGAGAGGGTGAGGCAGCTGCTAGTTCCACCCATGTTTCTGTACAGCTTTTCTTTATTTCTAATGGCAGCACCTCTGCAATAACAATTACTGCAGATATGATATTTATGGAACTCACCAAACTGTGTGTACTTCTTTATCTGGAACAGTCCAATTTCCAGGTAAACATTGCAGAAAATAATTTACATAGATGAGCATCGCAGTACAGCATTGCAGAACAGAATTAGAAAACTGAGAATTGAACTAATTTATGCTAAAATTACGGAATTGGTAGAACATAATCTCATCATGGTGTTCATTGGGTCTTCAGGTCACGATCCAAGAGAAAAGATGTTGATGACGAAATGGAGAAAGAAGAAAAAGACATCCAAGAGGTGATAATAGGCAAGGACGGCAGAGAGGACTACAAATTTGCGCAAGTTGTTGGTATGTAAACATGCAGACACACATGGATATGACGCTGCTTTCATCCTCAGTCATTCATTGATGTTGGTTTTAGTTGAGGCTTTGACTTCCTCACTTCTAATATGACTTCTAAAGCTTAATACAGAGTCCCTCGGTCCACTGTCCTCACAAATGTTCAATGATATTTTAAACATTTTTCCCATTGTTAATGTTAACTGACCCGGTGAAACACCCAGAATAAATGAAATGATTCTAGATCACACTATACCGGTGCAATATATATACCGCAGCAGAATTGACTCAGCAGCAGTAGGAGTCATGTTATCTAGTGCTTTTGTATGTTTTTGTGGTAACATGATCAGTTTCTTTGGCTAATTCAGATTGTGGGCTGTCACTGAGCTGGGAGCCTGCAGAGGATACAGGAGGTTGTGATGAGTTCTCTCCATCTAGCATGAAGGAAAATTGGACTGTTCCAGATAAAGAAGTACAACACAGTTTGGTGAGTTACATAAATACTTTCAGAAGACCTGCGCCTCATATACTTACTTATACTTCCATTAATACAGTATATAAAAGTATACTCTGATCTTTAGCAAATGAATGGATCACATTGTTTATATTTAACAACAGAGACTCGTGTGTCTCTTTCCCTGTAATATAAAAAAAATGGAATATTTTCATTAAAATTAACTTCAATTTAAGTATTGATTGACATTGGCTTGGGTATTTAAAGCTTTTCTTAACAGAGATTGCATTAAACAAATCAGAAAATCAGAAGGCGGAATAGTCCCACCCCTTCTAATAAATGATTGTTTTTTTTTTTCAGTGACACCCTTCTGTAAATATATTTCTATCTCAAAGCATTTATATCAAGGGCATAAAATGTTAATTTGTAAAAGATGCCGACACCATTACCCTATGTTGTCATATTCTGCCGCATTAGCTCTCTCCTCGAAGATGACTAATAAAAATAAGGTACTGGAAAGACGTGCAATGTGGACAAAGGCCTAAAATATAAATCTCTGAGGTCTTTTTTACACTTAAACATCGGAAATGTCTCTGTACTGTCCTGTAATTGTCAGCTTCAATCATATTAATGTTTAAGTGATCTTTTCTGTGCTGCCTCAACAGAAGAAGAAAAGAAAGCATTCAGGGTCCCAGTGCAATGGAGCAGGCAGTCCCAAAAGCCTCCGCGAGAGTGTGCTTCGCCTCACTAAAGACGACGGAGGAGATGGAGGACCAGTCCTTGGTCCCCCAAAACTTAGTCGTTCTGAAGAATGTGGAGAATATTTGGAGAGCCTGGACCGTAGCATTGTACAGTTCACTGTGGGATCAGACGATCCTCCAATTCTGGAACCAATGTTTGACACTAATTTGGAGATTGGACATATTATCAGTACCCACAGACAAAGTCTATCGTCCATCCAGAATGGAAAAACCAAAAACAGACCCTCCGAGCCGAGTGAGTACACCAACACCGGATGGAGTGATTCCTCATATTTACTCTCTGCTTCTGAAACCACGCAGTTGTTTATGAGGAGACAGATGTTCAAAGAGCTTATGCCAATTCCCTTATATGAGTGATAAATTAATCTTGGCCTTCAGGTGTGCTTTGATTATAACTCAATATTGTGGAGTCAGCAAACTAAACAATATGGCATTATACTGCAACGTGTGATTGTACATTGTTCTCTATCCCTCTTATATCAATCAACAACTTAAACCTTTTTTTAAGAAGAACTAACACTTATATTTCACATTCTAGTTTGGTGAATGTAATTTACTGGGAGCTGAGTGTTCTTCTTCCACCTTGTGCAAGCATCTGTTCTTCGTCGTTTTGTATTAATATTTCTGTGTTTCCCCTTTTTGTCCTACTTACATGTCTTGCCAGACTACCACCCTCCCTAAAAGCTCATTATACTTCCTCCATGTTGTGTCAGTCAGTGACATGTTTGGTCTGGGAGTGTGTTCGTCATTGATAACAGTAATGTAGCATTATTCTCATATGAAATCGGGCCTGAAGTGTTCTTCTTGCATCCGTTTCAGTCGTGTTGTCCAGTGACGATGAGGAGAACTGTGCGGACCTTTCTCCGCATAGCAGTCCAGTGGTCCACAAAATGGACAGTGGGAAAGACGCAGACATGCAAGGACAATTTCCACTTGAAGAATTTGCCAAGCAACAGGAAACTTCGGGCATTGAGAACATGGAGGTTGGCAGAATTTGTCCCCGTCTTATGTTTGATCAGAATGGCTTCGATGAAACGTGCAAGCATTTCATCAAAAATCAAGAATTTGAGAAATCATTTTTTCTCAGAACCCTGTTTTCTTCTCATACACACATACTCATACTAAGAAGCTATTTTTATGAGCCACGCTGTAACAAGACACTTCAACTGCACAAAAAAGCCGCAACTCGCATTTCTTTCAACTTTGATGTCATTCTCGGTACTCGCACTAGATGGAGCCCAAGTAAGAGTTGTTAATATCTGGTATGAAGAGGCATTGGAATGTTGAAACTGGAATAATGTTATTATGGAGGACGGAAGGATCCTTTATTGATCCTTTATTGTTCCTTGACAGGAAATTGTTCTGTCGCAGTAGTTACATTCAAGTGACAAAAGATAAATAGAAATATAAGCAAATACATCAAGTAAATTGAAATAAAGTGAAATCTGAGTGCTGCCAAGTTACAATTGGAGGCAGAAATGGCTCTACGATAAATAAATAACTGTAAAGAGTAAGGAACAGTGCTAGTGAGTAAAATATGACTTGATGCATTATGATAAGGCAGTGGGAGAGATAACCAATATAAATAATTGTCAACTGATTAAATAACTGAAGTTGTGCAAGAAAAAAAAGGGTTTGTGCAAATGGTTTGACAAAGTGAAAGACTGTCCGGCAGTATCTTCGATATAAAGATGTCATGGCTTTTATCCAATAAACAGTCTGATGGCCGCTGGCAGGAAAGACTTCCTGCAGCGTTCCGTCCTGCTCTACGATATACTGTTTTAGACATATGGGTTGACCTTAAAACCAGTTTTAGTGTAGCATTGGGGTTGTTGTTATGTGTACAATCTCATAATGCTGACCCACATTTTTTTTTCGTATTGGAACTATTGCAGTTACATGAAGAAGATCTACCTCCAGTGGATGTTTCTCTCATCTCCAATTTAAAATACTCCTGCATGAGCTTGGCCTTCTCCACTGTGTGCTGCGGAGCTCACCGGGGGAAATCAAATGGAGACTTTATGGTAATTATTAAACACACACGTACAAGAAGCATCTTGCTGATGGAACCTCGTTCAGTAAGTCTGACAGATTTCTTTTTCATCTGCTTTACAGATAACAGAAGAAAAAATCCTCCTCCCTCTGAAAGGTAACACTGTGTTTATTTTATTAACTTTATGTCAAAATGTTTGAAGAGCAGCTGTTCTCTGCCTGTGACATTTGGACATTTGCTCCGGGTTATATAGTTAGAGCCAAGATGAGCCCATCTCCTTCTTTTGGTCATGTTCTGCTCACCATCCCATTACAACCTTGTGATCTACTCAGATGCTAAAATGTGTCTGTGTGTTTCTTGTATTAGAACTTCAATTCTGTGAAATCTCCCCCTGAGGGCATGAAGGTGCTTATATATTCATTCATAATTGAGTGTGGTGAGAAAAAAAGTGTTTTTAGTTTTATCACAATGCTGTAAGCTGCTAACCCCTTCAGTAATCTTTTGTCTCCAGATTTTGATGAAGAGGTGGAGGTAATATTAAGCATTGATCGTACAGAGCTGTGGAAGTACAGCGTTTGGGAGCAGCACGAACTCGAGGCCCAGTATCTTCACCTGGGTGACGAGGAGCCCGTCCCTCCAGCTGTTCTCCTGCTTTGTGTGTCAGAAACTGCTGCAGTTGCTGCACAGCGAGACCTCCTCAAGCTGTGTGTCCAACACCATGAAACCACTAACACCGGTGAGAAGATACGAGTTGCGGATACAAGATGAGAGTAGACTTGTTTGAGCAGCTCAGCTGCTCCTTTCTGAATGTTTTCGGAGATTTTAGTAATATATATTTATTACATACCTGTACTTATTTCAATATTGTTTTATAAATTAGTGCTATGATTTCTTTTGTCTTAATAGACAAGGTGAGTCCGTTCATCCTGATAAGTCTGCGAGATCCTCTGGAGGGAATGGAGGGGGCTTTTCTTCGATCCCTCTTAGACCTAGACTGTATCAACGGTCATATGGATGCACAGAATATTTTCTCACACAATTCCTACGGACTGATTGATTTGGAGAACTTCAGCAGTCCTGTTCTCTCTCTGGATGATAGCATAAAGCTGATTACAAGAACTGGGTTGGATCCTCACCTGCTGTCTCTTCTGGGCCTCAATAACACAGTCCCACAGCTTAACTCAGACCAGGATGTTCCACATTCTGATTCAGAAAAAAGTTGCACACCACCCATCCAACTGGACGTTGGTTCACAGACAGAGAAGTTGCAGAAAGAGTCGTTGCAGAAAGAGACATTGCAGAAGGAGACGTTGCAGAAGGAGACGTTGCAGAAGGAGACGTTGCAGAAGGAGACATTGCAGAAGGACACCATACCGAAGGACACCATACCGAAGGACAACATACCGAAAGACACCATACAGAAGGACACCATACCGAAAGACACCATACAGAAGGACAACATACCGAATGACACCATACAGAAGGACAACATACCGAATGACACCATACAGAGGGAGACGATACAGAGGAAAATAAAACCGCAGCCTGATTCAACAGCAGAAGGACTGATAGAAACACAACTCAAACCTGAGGAGGATAAAAAAGAACAAGAACTGGAACAGCCTCATGAGGTAAGATTTTCTTAACGATTTTGACTTGTGTAGTAGTAGTAGTAGTAAGTGTAGTAGTTAAGGGTTTTTATGGTCTGATATTTTCACATGTAATAATAGCTCAGAAAATAGAGTATCACTGTGTATGGTATTTCCCATTAGAATTTACAATGACCCATAAAGGAATGAAAACAGTTATAGTGAAATCGTGAAGTAGTTTTTAAGCACAAGGGTGAATAAAAGTCTTCGGTTAGAAAAAAATGTAATAATTTGTGCTGTTTTAAAATTGACTTTGGAGCAGGTGCTTTAAAAAATTAAATTAATTTTACCAACAGAATGGGAGAGAACAGTGCAAATACTTGTACATTTTCCTGAAATCAGATACCCCTTGCAGCATGTAGTTCCTGACTTTATGTCAGCTGTTAAAAAAATAAACAGAATAATAACCATGATTAAATTATCATGTAACCACAAGATGTGATTCTTTACTGCTAAAACATTTAGCAGCATTGGTGTAGCAAATATCACATGCTTAAAGTTTACATGGAGCTAGTTGAATGGCCAGACAATGCGGATCTGCTGCAACTGTCAGCAGCAATTTATGATCAATATTGTTAAATGGAAAGCTCTGGAATTTGTGTTCAAAAGACAAGATCGAGTGAAATAAGTCCACTACAGGCAGAACATTAAAACGGGCCAAAGTGATACTATGTTACAGAGATGTGCATGTAGATGCAGGTAATAAGCAAATCCTCATATTGTGGGAAATGTATCCACATCAGGGATAAGTAACCTTCAATTATTCACAAAACTCCTCACAAAATCAAATAAAAATATTTGAAGAAAGTCTCAAAAAAAAACCATTGAGGATATCTGTGGATTACATAATTTTTTCCCTTGTGAATAATCTTTTGACACATCAGTTTCTTTTACATCTCCTGACCCTCCTGGTTGTGAGCACCTTATCTTCTGTATATGGTCTGCCAGTCTTCATTTTTCTCCAATGCTATAAATCTCCTCCCGCAGAAGAGAAAGAAGGAAGGACCCACTCCAGTATACACACTGTGCCATCGTAGAACCAAAGAATCCTATTACGTGTCCATGTGTAAACCAGACTCCAGCTGGACCAAATTTAAACATCAGGGCCTGTCTCACAGGCAAGTAACCTACATTATCCCAAATGCAGACAGTTTTTAAGAATAAGAAAAGCCAAAAAAAATGATTGATACCACCTGAACATCTTTTTTTCTGTCTTTGCATAGGTTGATTCAGTTTCCTCCTCCACCTCAAAAAGGAGGTATAACTGTTACAATGGAGGACTTGCAGTGCCTTGACAGTGGCCAGTTCCTCAATGATGTTATCATTGATTTTTACCTTAAGTAAGTAGCATTTTCAATCAAACAATTTCAGGTGTACGGCACCTTGTCTCCATTTAAATTTGCCAAGAAGACACCCACCTTTGATTGCATTGTGCTTGTGCCTTTTTCAAACCAGATACCTCCTCCATAAAGCACCTGCAGTTATGGCCGAGCGCTGCCACATCTTCAGCAGCTTCTTCTACAAGCAGCTGACGCGGAGGGACAACGCCAGTGAGGGCAACGTCAAGGACTCGTAAGTATTGACTATGAGAATGAACGATAAACAAACTTTTGCCGTTGAAACTTTTAGTGTTTGGCGTCTACTGCATCCGCAGCCTTGCTTCCTTGTCTCTGACAACTTCAAAGAGTTACAGAGTAATTTGAGCTTTAAGCAATTTAATGTCTTCTCTTTTCCCCCCTCTAACAGCCGTACGTAGTGCTTCTGCTGCCGGGACTACGAAATACGTTTTAAACTTATGAAAATGCATAATTTCTTTAGTGCTGGATCATGTTTCCTAGTTTTTGTGATTTCCATTAACTCAAACACTTGGTTCATTCAGACCCAGAACTTCCCTACTCTGCTGTAATGTGTGTATGGCTAATTGTTAATCTGGTATCATGCAGAAGAGGATTTATAAAGTTTTATTTTTTTTGGCATTCAGCTGCCAGAGGCAGAGGCGACACCAACGGGTGAAGACATGGACACGCCATGTTGACATCTTCAAAAAGGACTTCCTCTTTGTGCCTGTGAATCAAGAGTGAGTTCATCAGCATAATGAAAGGAAATGTACTGGCGGTTCTTGGTTTATCATATATTTATATAAATGTTTTTTCTGGTGTCTGTACAGGGCTCATTGGTATTTAGTTGTCATTTGCTTTCCTGGATTGGATGAGCCGAAATTGGAGGCCTGGAATGGCCCAAACTCACAGATGGGAAAAATCCACACTGGCACAGGCGAGATACAGGAGCAAGAGGTTCAAGGTTATGAAAGCCCGAATGGTAGCGCAGAGTCACCAGCTACCCCCCCAACAATAAACCAAATTGACAATGTGGACGCAGCAACAGGTAGGTTTCACTGAATGAATGTCATCTGCTACGTCAAGATCAAAACACGCTATTTCATGACAAGTATTCTATAATATGGATTCATTTTTCAAACACCGGATTTATGCATCTTGTGGCTGAAATGCTGATGCTAATGTTTTTTTTTTTCTCTCAGAAAAAGCTCATGAAGAATCTACTAAAGAGCCAAAACCTGGTCCAGTGGTAAATATAAGTCTGGATTCACTTATTTGGAGTCCTGATATTTCTCTTTCATGAAAATTGATTAACATGTTGCCTTTAATTGTTCTACCAAATCTTCTAAGCCTGATTTTGTCTTTTTGCAGACCTGCACAGAGCAAACCTACCAGAAGAAAATAGCTTGCAAAAGGTAAGTTTGACACTATTCCCCTACAACAGTGATTCGCTGATTAATGAGAACAGGTGCATTATCTCAAATTGATGAATGAAGAGTTGGTTTGTTTTCTTTGTTTATCTTGCGTGGTATGGTTTTGCCCTCTCCACTCAGGAAGTTAGCGCAACTAGCGGGTCAGGTTACTAGCTCACCATTCACAGTATAAAATAATGTTTATTTAATTATCATATTAGGTTGAAACTCACAAATATTTTAGCACTCTTCACAAAAATGTACTCAAGTTATATATTATATATATATATGATGGTTTTGGGTCAAATATAAAAATTAAAACCCTTTAAAATAATTTTTGAAGGTTGAATCCAAAGCAACTAGACTTTAAAAATTCAAATACTTTTAAATTTGAGATGAACGTATCCTCTCTGCAGGCCGTGTATTCTTATAATGGATTCCTTGAAACGATCTCTCCACGAGCGAGTCTTCAAACTGATACGGGAGTAAGTAGGACACTAATCCATCTGTGTTAGGAGGCGTATGTGTTTGAAAATGTTTGTGAGAGAATGTGTCTTTGTCCCACAGATACTTGGAGTCAGAATGGGAGGTCCGTCGTGGTTCATCGAGGGACTTTATTGTTGAGCAGATGCAAAGCTCCCACTGCAAAGTTCCCCTTCAGGACAACAGCAGCGACTGTGGTCTCTACCTGCTGCAATACGTGGAGAGTTTTTTGGCGGTAGGGGAGCTCATCAGGGTGCTTTGCTATAGGGTTCACATAGTCTGAGATTAACCCTGAGTAACGATACATTGCCTCTGCTTCTGTTTTCAGGACCCTGTGGTGCACTTTGACCTCCCTCTACAACTTCATCGTTGGTTTCCACGGCAACAGGTGCGGAGGAAACGAGACGGAATAAGGGATCTGATACTAAACCTTTACCGACGTCAGAACCTGGATAGCAACAGAGCAGGTCCGGTCCTTAGTTTATCACATTCCTGTATCCATTAAATATATGTAAATAAATATATATATATATTTATATATATATATATTTCTATCACTGCTCATACTGAGCGACAGACACTTCAGTATGAACTGAAACTATTTCCTTAAATTAGACGCCGTTAATGTTTTATGCTTTAGCTTGAAGAGAACATGTAAACATTTTACTATCCGTGGGTCCTGTGAGTGAAAATGAAGGCACCATTTAATTAGTTCATCCAACAAGAAATTGTTTTTTTTTAAATAAAAAATATCCATAAAAATGATTGTAAAGCCCATGACTTTATACGGATTGTTTTTACGCTGTAATATATTTTCTATAAGGTATTTGTCTTTAATTATCTTTGTAGAATGTCAAACAAGACATTATGTAAAAATGTAAGATCGATTTAAAAAAGTGTTTGTTTGTTTTTTTATAGCAGTTTTTAGTTGTACGTGTAATCAGATGTAGAACAGAGATTTCATGTCCAGGTATTTTCATCATGGATTTTCTCGTCACAACATTTGTGATTCCCCCCTCTTTACCTAAACACACCTGAACTTTACTTTATTTAAAATGGATTCCTATGTTGTTGGCTACACGAGGAGCAAATAACAACTGCTTTTGGTTTTTCATTTGCTCAGTGCCTCACTCAGCCTCTCAGTGCCAGATAAGAGACATAACATAACATTAACCTTCTTTGGAACAAACAGAACTGTTGTGTTCCACCATTTATCTCTGAGACACGATCTATCGTGGCCCCCACCTTCATGATTGGAGACAGTGACGCCTTATATGTACTCTTGCTGCTCACATTAACGGAGTTGGACCAGATTTGGATTCCAGACTATAATTTCAGGCTACTCAGTGTTAATGTTGGATTTGGGAAATACTAAATCACATCTCTGACTTAGGCCTGGAATATATGGTCATTTAGTCTCTTTGGCTTTGTTATTTATTCGTCCATATTAGACACACTGTCTTAGAAAAAGTTCAAGTGTGCACTTACCTGATTAAAAGTCTGCTCTGAAATGTGAGACCTACTTAACTTCAGGCCACCACTACTGTTGCACAAGTTCTCCTCTGCAGAGATCATCACTTTTGATAGTCTTGAAGTTTTACCCATTTTTTATGTTCAGATATTCATGTCTCATTTAACTTTTAATGATGTCCATGCTGACGCGATTTTTTTAGTTGTTTTTTTTAGATAATGTGTCAACTGAATATACCGAAACTGATTTCAAAATGTCTTTGGCTTCAGTTGTGTAATAAAAGTTGTTTGAACAACTCACACTTGTCACTCTGTCTTTGATTTTCCCTTTCTTGTGTTTTAAATTTTCATCTGGGCCCACATTAAGATAGTTGCATTAAAGACCCGCTGTAACGTATTCAATGGTAGATGCCAACTGGACAATATTTTGGGTGTTGTCCCGATTCTTGACCTCTTTTTCTACAAAGTTTCCATTATTAAATGAAGATTAAAGCTCTGTAACCAAAACAGAGACTGGATGTCTGGCTTGTAAATAAAATGATTTATTCCTGTTGATTCATTAGAAGTTTTCTTTCTTTCTTGTAAAAGCTTCTAGTCTATTACAGTTAATAATTCTATTTCTGTCCAGGGGACCCAACGTTGATATTCTCAAGCCTAAGAGGCTTAATTTTGAAAAATGCCTGTATAGAATAATATAATGCTGCTCAGTGTAATCTGTTCAGAGGGTTACACGGCCGGCTAATATATCCTCAAAATTGGACCCTAAGAAATCCCCCTCACATTTTGCATACATAATATCTACGCTTAGTAGCTAATTTAATAGTTTGCCCAATTTCATTCACAGCAAACCCTGTCCAATGTATGAATAAAATATTGTATAGACTCAATTGCTGACCTAGCACCATGAGATGCTGAGGAATGTGTCTCCTAGCATCTGTGAAATATCTCCTCCAGGAATGCACACCTCATGTAAGAAATAGTGAGAGTAAAGCCAGCGCACTCCAGGACTAGTTGGCGGCCCTGCTCACTGTCCATGATCCCACTGTATCGGATCAAGCTCTCTTTGGATTGTATAGATTAACACATAGTCCGACCAGCTGCCACAGCCAGATGTTTGGCAGGGAGCCATCAAGCCAATCAAACTGATTATTTCTTTCTAACTGTAATGTTGAAAGAACCAATTTGGTCCAGATTAAGATGTCCAAACAAAAACTGGATGGATTGCCTTTACATTTTGTCCAAACACACATAGCCCCCAGACAAGGCTAATTATTTTTCCTACCTGCTGACTACTTCTGGCGCCATCGGTTTCTTCATTGCCCCCAGAGGATGTACAGCATACTGACGTGTCAGAATTGAGATTTGTCTGGTACTAATTGTGCTTTGGTCATGTACGAAAATGTGCAAAACCTTGAAATGTACTCTGTCTGGTGCTAATCAGCATCAACACACACATACCTAAGATGGTGTATTGTAAAGATGCTTGCTAAACATCATAATGGTAGCTTACTCACTAAGTAATGTATGTAATTTTAATGCACCGGCTGTAATGACAGCAATAGGATGTTTAAAACTTAATTTAATGTAATGTACAGTCTCACTAAACCTGAAGTTGTTTTGCTCTCATTTTTCTTTTTGTGTACAGAATGCGGCTTTTGGAAGATAACACGAGTAAGGTTTTCCTTTTAAATACAGGATAAGAGAAGAGTTGGGGTCAAAGGTCGATTCCAGGCTAATCCAAAAACTCTCTCTGCCGTCAATCTGTACATACTGACAGGATTTCAACCGCTGCTCCTTAGCTTAATGCCTTAGTGGCTAAACCATCGTTACGCTGAATCACTGTATTTTGTTTTTAGGGAGTGGATGGTTGAGGGGTTGTTTATCATTTAAAAGGATCGTCTCTATACTCTGGCAGGTATCTGTATTGGATTTTTAACCAGAAGTTGCAACTGTATGCTTCAAAGTTCTCTGCACATCCTCTTGGCTTTAAGCTGATGCTTGCTTTAGTAATTTAGAGTTACAGACGCATAATAGTCGTCATAGTATCTAGAGATCGAGTTTGATAATGCTGATTGCTTCGTTGAGACTGTCCTTCAGCTGCAGGTCTAGATCAAGGTTTTCCTTTTGCCCAAAAAACATTGGTCTGCTAATTTCCTACTTTAAAACCCGAGTAAATTCAATAGAAGAACCAAAACTACTGCATGCTTCTATGTTTAAGGCATATTTACCCATGCTGTTGATTCTGTGGCCTTTACTATCTCCTCTCCGTCCACGTTTCCTCAGCACTAATGCCTTCCTAACACATCGCTGCTCCAGTAACTTCTTGTCAAGCTCCTTTAAAGGGCTTAGAGTAAACAGGATTAGAAAGCATTAAAAGATCCCCCTCTCTCCAAGCGCCATCTGGCCGTCTACCTGCCTGATCCTGGAGCTGTCCTCTCAGCACCACGAGACACACCTCTTCTCAGCCGCAGACCAGAGCAGGCCACTGATGTATCAGAGTGTCTTCAGATGATTTCTGCTTGGGCTTCTGTTGTTCCTCTGCTTCTGGAGACTTCTGAACTATGCAAACCTGTAAAACGCTGTTCGAGGTCCTGTTCCACAACTTGAGAAGAACTACATGTCTGCTTGATCCTCGGAAATAGGTGGAATTACGGATTTAACATGAGCATCAAATCTTGTAGATGTGTTAGCTTCTCTCTTGTTGTTAGTTTTGTGGTCATATTTTTGGACATAAGGACAGGTAAGTGTTGGACATATCTCTAAAAATCCTTGTGACCCAATGATAAGTCAAGCATGGAGTTTTAAATATGTTGTTTTTGTGGCACCTTAGATGCAACACTGGAAGGTTCTTCAATGGGTTACCTGAGTCTGCCTCATGATCAGGAACCTGTGGTGTCTCCAGGCGTTGTTCGTCTATCTGAAGTAAAAGTATCTCATGACAACCAGACGGTTATCTCCAGACGGAAACGAAACATTCTTTTCCCCAGTGGAGTTAAACTCTGCGCCCAGGAAAACGGCCAGCAGATTGTTGCAAACCATCTGAGCTACTTTCATCTCAGAGGTAGGCAGGAAAATCAGTGTGCATTAACTGTGTCCCCACTGTCCCCTCCTGTTTCCACATTGTGCAAGAAGTGAATTGGGAGTGATTGTTAGGGATCCTCCTTGGTAAAACAGAACGGTGTCAGCTGCAATAAGGCCTAATGGGATTTGCATTGAGACAGTCTGTCGTATTTCTATAGACGTAGCTTTTTGAGATTTCAGCCCACCCAAACTACAATCATAATCCTCAATAACTCCAGAACATTCAGAACTTTTCTGCTTGCCACCTCACCCATGCTGTCTCTCGTGACCACAGAACCCCTGTCCTCCCGAGCCTCCACTGACTGCCCAACCCACAAATTATCAAGTTTAAACTCTTCCTCACCCACAAAGCCGGAGCTAACTGAGTCTTGCTGCCCCCTCCCACTGTAACCCCCCGCCCCAACACATCAACTGAAGACTCGCCTTATCAGATCGGCTTTTAATGTTTTATCAGTGTTGTGTGATTTCTGTTTAAATTTATATATTTGTCAGTGATGTTTTTTCCCTTTTTCTTTGCCTGTAAAGCGAGTATTTTGAAAAGCATTTATAATTCAACGTGTTATTTATTATCATTATAAATCCTATTTGGTACTAATTAACTTGGTTTCAAGAACAAAATTACACCACCGATTTAAATGTGTAGGATTTATGTTTTTTTGAGGAGAAGGAATAATGTTCATTATCAGGTTTTCATTTGTTAATACAAATTCCAAACTAGTTCCTCAACTGCACTATTTCCATAGCACTATTTTCCGAGACCATTCTTCAATAAACTGTGTTTTCAAGAACAGCTTGGATGCACATAAGATTGGTTCCATTTTGTCACTCAGACAATACATTTACAATGTAATTTCTTCCTAGGTTCCTTTCATAATATCAGAGCAATGATGTTTAGTTTTTAAGTATATGCTTCAGATATAATCTTTTTTTCAAATGTGTTGACATTTGTTTTTACTGTCAAAAAGGTATACAAACAATACCCACAATGCAACTACACCCGCCCCTATGTGATTGACAGGTGTGGTATGCTAGTAGCCGCTAATGTAGCATTGAGCTGCTTGTCTCTTACTTTTTTCTTTTGAGTCCATACTCCCGAACTTTTCAGTTTTTTTTAGTTTTCATCAACAACCGATGCTGACTCAAGTGAAATTATTTGAATTCGTAACATTCCTGAAGCCTGTAAACAGACTTTGAGATGTAAAAAAAATGACAATCTGTCCATCAATCTTTGTTGGGAATACTTTCCTTTGTATTATTTAGTTGTTAAAGCTTGAAAATGCATTATTAAAGGCTGAATAAAATCGGTGGAAAATTTAGTGGCGTAGCAGCAGAAAACTTAGGTGAGTATATCTAAAACTGCCCTCTATAAGATAATTAAAGTATGAACATTTACCATTGTACTGTAAATCAGGGTGTTTGACCTTGGGTATAACCTTTATACGTGATTACATTTCAGAGAAGAATTCTCTATTTTTACCCCACTGCAAATTTCACACAGCTATATTTGCTAGCTTTTATTTATATTACATAATTATAGAGATCAGTAGTATCAATTTCAATATAAAATGTGGTACTTTATGGAATATGCTACAAAACTAAATGTAATTAGTTCCATCTTTACCAAATACAATAATAATTATAATTAATAGTTCTAATTAACTAACAAAATTCATATGCATTGTATCTTCTTTGTGGCCAGCAATTTTCATTATTCAAGTACGAATATGCTGATCATAATTATGTAGTTTAACCAACACATTTAAGATCATATCCCAAAGTTCTTTCTAGGATATAAGTCTCACCTTTATCTGTAAAAAAATATTTTTGCATAGGATGTGTTGAACTAAATATGTTTTTCTATATACTACTACTTAGGTAGATAATCTAGATATTCTTCTGACAACTATCTCTGAAAGAAAGTGAGAAAATAAGTCTACTATGTGATTTTGTTGAATTGGAAACTCAAAACATGAAAATGGGTCCACAGTGGACAGACTACAGATGCGCAGGAGTTTGGGAAACAAACAGTTGTTCTCTGTGAAGGTGAAAAGGTGGGGTTTTTTAGTAAGGTAATTATAGGAGGTCACCAGTTGCCATGTCTCATCGATTTTGGATATGTGCCCAGTAAGGTAACTCGTAACAACTGGTTATGCCATGAAGTTAACATGATAAAGTGGAAGGGCTTGGGTCCTAGGGTCATGGGTCAACTTTAGTTTCTTTGGCGATCACTACATGAATGAACGAATACAAAGTTTAAGTTCCACTGTTGATGAGACAATACAATGATGCTGGTTTCTGGAAGAGAACATCCCAAGATTTAAAACTTCCCCAATACAACTGAGCTCCAACCAAAATTATATTGGAAACCACATCTATGGAAGACGGTTGTGCGTGCTTGCTTTTTAAGTAGATAATGTCCTTTTCTGGTCCGATCAGTGTGCCAGGAGACCGTATGGGAGGCTTTCAAGATCTTCTGGGACCGTCTCCCGGAGCAAGAGGAGTACCAAAGCTGGATGAACAAGTGCCTGGAGGGCACAGTCGGGGCCCAGGATATTGGCAGCTACTTTAGCCAATCAGAGGAGCATCAAGCTCTGGTTAAAATGGTTTGTACATGACTTATTGTTTATCTTGTTAATCTGTCTATCTAACCTTATGAAGCACTCTGCAGGTGGCTTGTATATAAAAACAGTGTACAACTTTTTCTTTCCATGTCTAGAGAATGTCATCGCCCGATGTGAAAAGGTAAGAGAATTCACCTCATTCCAATCATGAATTCATGATGTCATCATTAAGTGTGTGTTTTGTAAATGTGTCATTCTTCCCACTACGTGTAGTGAACCCACCAGGTCATGGCAACGTATGTGCAGGTACGGTTGTCTGGGTTCTTCAACCTTACCTGTTCATATTTCAGCTCATCAGTAACCACACAGGAATGCATGACCATTTGTCTGGGATTGATTTGTGTGTGTTTTCGACTTGGGCACTAATATCCAAGCTTTACTGCATACATTCTGTCTAAATTTAAAAAGTAAAACTGGCTTATAATCATGTCAAGTTTTTTTTTTGTTGTAGAAAAGTTTTTTTGTTTTTTCTAAAGAAATGTGTCTTACTTTGTCTTAATTAGATATTCCAGATAATTTTCAGCTTCAATTTAACCAAATAAAAGATAAGGTCCTGATTCTTAAAATCAAGATACTAAAATAAAAATGTTAACTAAGTCTTAAATAACTGAGTTCTCATTTTTGGGCATTTCTGCCTACAGATGAGTTTCGTTCTAGCTTTTCGCGAACCATGTACATTTAAACACAGAAAGAAGCACATGAAGGCACCCTCCAAAAAACAGATCTGAAGTTATAGAACCATTCAGAGTAAACTACACCAGTCATCAATATCAATATATCCAAACTCTGCAACTAGATGGATGTTTTAAAGCAGTTGGTAGATTTTGGGAACTTTACAGTATATTGCTGAGACTCGGATGACATCACTCCCAAGCCAGTTAAAATCCAAGCCTGTGTGTTTCTTATCCTTATTATTTTTGACCAAGTATTGTGATGCTTATTTTGACTGTACTATCTACTGTTTCACAGTTCTCCAACACCAAACACACCGGAGATTCCTCCTGGAGCTCCTGAGTTAGGTTAGTGCCTTTCCTGTAAGCTGTAGGACACCATATGTGTCTTTAGTTCCACATAAGCGTCCTCTAATATTTAGACATGTTCTCAATCGTCGCTGTTTCTGTGTCGGATCATTATTGTGTTTGCCTTCATGTTAATTTCCCAACGATATTACCAGTTTCAATCTTTCTACATAGTAAGGTAATTAATTGCGTGTATCTTAAACTGCACGTCGGACCCTTTATTTATCTGTTTTGTCACATGTTCTTAAACACACAGAAGACATAGCTGGAGGAGAGGAGGTAGAGCAAGCAGGTGTTATTGTCCAGGAGGCTGAAGAGTATCCAGTGAGCACACATGCAGAGCTTTAACACATTGAGCTTCATAACGGTTTAATGTAGTGCAAACTTTACTGCTGTATTACTCTGTCTCACGGCACAGCTGGACAATGATATTGCTGTGGAGTCTCCCACGCCAACTGTGCTGGAGCAGGTGGTGGAGCTCAGTATCCTGCTGACTGGAGAGATGTACAGCGACAGCCTGGGGAATCCAGCCAGCCTCCAGTACCAAACACTCAGCAGACAACTGGCTGAAAAGGTTTGTCTCTGACTCACAACTCTGTCTCTCTCTCTAAGACTCCCCTCAGTGATTCTCTATCTAGATTAGACTCACTGTATCTGCTGTTGAATTGTTTGTGATGGAATTTCTTGCAGTAGCAATTCAAAAACATAGTTTTCGTGGTTGCGGTGCAAGGAGAGAGCATTTACCCCCTTAGAAACTGAATCCAAAATTCTACCAAACTGCTTTAATAACTGGTTACATTATTTAAATAGAATATTTTCGGAAGCATTACATTACCTGGTAGGTCTCACCAGTTGTACATTGTCAAAATCAAAAGAAATTCCAGAAGAGCTGAGGAGGTAAATGGTTGAACAACAGCCTGAGAAATGATATACTGGAGAAATGGGTTACACTGGTGTTTGTCGACAGTGAGACACATAATCGACAAATGCAGAAGACAGGAACAGAAGTGACACTTTACAGAAGTGTCTAGCCTTACAAAATGTCTCCAAGAAAGAAGGAAGATTAATTTAGGAAGTAACAAAAGATCCAAAGAAATCCTCCACATCGAAGGACATGTAGGCTCCTTTGACCTCACTAAAGGTCGGTGTTCATAGATCCACTATTCAAAAAATGTAAAAATGGTGTCCATGACAGTTTGTTAAGGAGAAATCCACTGATTATCCAGAACATTATTCGGCCTGTTTTGATTTTCCATGTTTTGCCAAAAAAAACAACACGCCTCTTTGCTTAACCGTGCATTGAAGCAGCAGTGGAATTTTGTGGGAATGCCTTGATGCTTCAGGGCCAAAAGGTGTCAATTAGCTAACTTTGTCACCCAATTTTTTCATGCTGGTGGTTTAGGTATCTTGGATAAGCTTTTTTCACATTTTACATTCTGTGTTAACTTAAGTTGCATTTGTTATTTGTTTTTTTTCTTTGAAGATCTAACAGAGTTTAGTATGAAATTGGTTTTAGTGAGAAAAGCGTGTGTTGAAAACACAGATTCATGATATGTCTTTAGAATATAAAATCTTTTGCACATGTTCAAATTTGAACTTACATTTGGCTGCAACCTTAACGGTCCTATAGATACTTGGAAAATTAAGTAAATGTGCGCGGCACTTTCCATTGCAGCCAGTTTGACACACAAGTTGGAGGACACACCGAAGCATACTTATAAGAACGTGCTTGATTTTGTGCAGCTTCTCCCAAATGCTGACCCACTTTTTATTCTCAGTTGAAGTCTGCTATCTGCATTAAATCTGTATGTCTTCATAAAAGTGCCCAAACACACTGTGCCAAGTTCACATGCCTTGAAGAGATCTCAAGTGTGTGTGGAAGAGGTGGAGTGGAATCCAGGGGAGGAATGAAGACTTAATGGATGTAGAAAAGGATGAATTGGAGGACAAAAGCTCTGGAGACATTTTTGTATCCTCGCTCTCTGATGCATTAAATAAGTCGGGCCATTTAGTCTGCAGAATAATATTTGTACTGCATTTAGGGCGCCAAAGCAAGACGCTGTAGGCCAATAAAAACCAGTGAAGACAGTACAGTTATCTGCCCATGGAGGATAATGATTGAGACTGCAGCACATAAGTCTCAGGACCTTTCAACAAAATGAGCCCTTATGCAACAATAAATCTGATTTAGTTTTCCAAGTAATTTCATTTTAACCGCATCGACGTACGAAAGTAACACACTTATCATTTTCATCCTTGCAGATCGAGGACGCTCTGGAGGGGCTTCCTGGATTCAAGAGTGTGTCTGTGATGGACTTCAGGTTGGTCGCTCCGCTGTGGTGAAATCACCATCTGGACCAAAGAACGGTCCTCGCAATGGCCAACATTGCCTCAGCTTTTAGCGTTAAATAAACGTCACTGTCCTCCTTTTATGTAGGCCTCAGAAGGACACCCAAGGGTGAGTCATCAGTATAGGATGTGATAGTTATCCCCACCTGCTTTCCATTTAAGCCCACAGATCCTCATCAGCCATCCCTCAGATGGATCCGTGTGGGTGTCGTCACCTTTGTTTCATGCTGTGTTTACTTGAAAGTGTGGGCACGTGTTAAGATGTGTCAGTAGTTGCCTGTGTTAATGTTCTTAGTTTGGTCACTCAACTGTTAAGTGGGATCAGGACGGGTTCAGGGAGCAGGTGCTCCTCCAGAGAGTAAATGATAAGGGCATTATGCCCTTGCCGCTCAGCTGCTATTGGAGGGATGAAAAGGAAGAGGGTTAGTTGGAAAATGGTAGGGAAAGGAGAATGCTTTGAATATTGTTGTCGTTTTTATTAATAGTTTCCCCAAGATTCGTTATTATGATTACTACCATATATAATCTTCCTACATTATGGAATTGCTGCCGCCACAACTGAAGAGCTTGCGTATGTACGTGATAACCCAAATACTATCTCATGGATCATTTTCAAATTTAATAACAACACAGATCTTATTGAGAGGAAGAGCTGGATTTATTTTTGGAAAGGTCAGTTGCATAAATTTACTATTTACGACTACGTGAGCTTTATCTCCAAAATGACAGTTTTTAGGGACATAATTTCTCAACAACGGGTCCGATTTACTCCAAATTTGTTGCATATGAATAACCTCAAGGTTATCTATCTTGTATTTATCATATTTCACTCTAATAATTCATATTTTACTCAATATGAGGTATTTCTTTTTGCAAAAAAAATTATTTATGTATTTATCTTCATCACTGATTATAGAAATAGTTAAGTTGAGTCAAATGGATTGTCTTATATTCAATCAGGGGGATTGCTTGTACAATGCCGGTGATTAGGGACATTTCAGGGATATGCCATTGCTGTCAGGGACGACAATGTAACCTAGTTATAGTTGATATTACTGTTGTTGCTGTAGATTTCAGTGTCACTTCCCCACCTCCTCCTCTTTCCCTCTCTTTCAATCTTTCTCTTGCCCACCCTGAATCAGGATCTGCTCAAGTTTTCTGGGTTATCCATGTGGGTTGAATCCAAAGCAACTGGTACTCTGTTTTGGCTTAAAGAAAGTTTACCTCTTGAATGCTTATTGGGTGTTAGTTGAAACGTCTTCAATCCAAAACAGATGTCCAGGTGTTTTGGATTTCACCCACATGGATTACCATGACCTGGATGAATGAGGATCTACACAGACAAAGTTTCTGGGTGATAAAAGATAAAAGTCATTGTTGCCGCAATCGGCAAGTGCCAGCTCACGTGGAAGCTATTGGGTTTCTGTAGAATCAAGAGTATGTTTCCTACGATAACGATTATTGTGATTTGGCACTATATTATCAGAACTGAACTTGGATTGAGAAATCAGAGGGTTCTGGTGTGTTCAATCAAGAGCGGCATGATACATTTTAAAGTTTTAGTTTTATACACATACACCGATCCGCCGTAACTTTACATCCTCCTACCTTGTGCCAGCTCACCAGTTGTCCTTTTTTAGACTGATATTGGTAGGTATTAAGCATTGCAGACCAGGAACTCCCAACTAGTACTGCAGTTGTGGAAATGCCCTGACCCAGTCATTTCGCCTTCACTATTTGGCCCTAAAGTCCATAAGATCCTTACGCTTGAACATTTGTCTTGGTTCAAACACAACAAATGTATGATGCTTAGTATTTCCAACCCACTGACAGGAGTCATGGTAACGAAATAATCAGTGCTATTAATAATATAATGTTATGGCTGTTCCGCGTATATTGAGAGATATTTCTAATGTTTTGCCCACCACATTACATGTCGCTGCTAACTGCAGATGACAGGTCACAGCAGCACTAGATTTTTGTCTGCCTGCATGTGTGAAATTAAAGGCGGAAAAATTGGACGCCCCTCTTAACGTGGCTGACTGTGGGCTGGCACGTGCTCAGCTGTCGGCCACAAAACTAGGTCAGAGTGGAGGGCTTCCAGTTGTTGAATGAAGGCTGATAGATGGATTTTTCCAAGGCCTGGAATCTCTTGTGGGGTTTCCATGTTTATTATGATGATATTGATCGCTCTGTTGACTCTGCCATTTTCTGGCATATACAGTCCCACTCCTGGATTCCAAGATGGAGTAAATCACTCAGGTCATTAGTCATCTTAGAGGTCCCTGCAAGTCTTTTAACAGCTTTGATGTCAAATCACGCCAATGTCTAGGTGGCTATTATAATCTTAGTTAACTACTTTCTCACCCAGGAGAAATTTCTTTATACTATATATTTTGGGTCAGACTTACGTATTATGGCTGAAATCAAAATCACATACATTGACAGTTCAGTCTATACAACGGTAAATTTTGAATTTATTAATCACAAGTCACCACATGTTCCATTTACCTGTCCTGCAGACAGTTTATCCATATATATCCATGCCAGTGTTTTTAATGAATATATTTGTTATAATTATGGTCCTTCAGTAACTATTTCACTTAATCTCATAATAGATGAAACCGTGGCAACAAACATGAAAACTATTTCTCATGAAATTATCAAACTGAAATATTTACATTTGATACAAAACTACAATCATTACCAATAAAAGTTTTACTATAATTGAAAATAATAATAATTTCTCATAAAATTCCAGTGTTAGATACCGAAACAAATGTCCCACCCCATACACGTTTCATCCTTAGAGGAGGAAGTCAACCCTGACCTTTCCCGAGGGCCTTTAGGATAGGATAGATCATCTTACTGCTCAACAAGAGCCACCAGCTACAACCTTAAATTGACATTTGTTGACATGGCTGGAATAAATTTGAAATTCTGTTTGTGCAGCCTTTTTCCCTATGGGTATTCTTGTATTCTTGGAATTATATGAATTTGTTTAAGCTGAGAGTTTAAGATCTTATATCTCAACATAATTAGACTCATTAGTAAATTGTCCATTTATCTTATCAAAAATAATAAAGCTGCTTTTAAACTGGAATGCATCATACTGAAATGTTATGGCAAAATTGTTATTCCTGAAATGGGCTAGTAAACTTTAGAAATACCTTTCAATATGCACTCACTAGCCATAAAATTATAACCACTGAAAAGTGAGTACAGAATAAAATTAATTCTGATATGCCTAGCCCACTTGCCAGTGCATGCGGCATTCAATGCAGCAAGTGAACCTTTAGGCCAGAAGTTGATTTGATACAAGAAGAAAAAATGAGTAAGACATGGGCTAAATTGTGATGGCAAGACGACTGGCTCTAACAACAAAGGTTTTGTGGGTGTTACTGGTCTGCAGTGTGTAGTACTTACCAAACTGATCCGCGGAAGAACAACTGGTGATTTGGCGACAGGGTTATGGGCACCTAAGGCTCAGTGATGTGCACAGAGAGCGAAGGCTATCCCATGTTCCCTGATCCCACAGAGGAGCTGCTGTGAAATAAATTGATAAAAAACGTTGGTTCTGATAGAGAGGAGTCCAAACAGACAGTACAAAGCAGACCTGTCTTGAAAGCCTACGTAATATTAGACAGGTGATTTTAATGTTATGGCTGATCAGTGTAATGCAGTCCAGTAACTATGACCCAACAACATCCCATTGTGATTTAACTGACAATATGATCATTTTGAATTACTGCACTGAGACGGTTCTGTCTGTGGACTGGATCTACGACATTTTTGTGTCATCAGGCAGGACGGCTTGCTGGTGAACTATGCTGTTGCGGTGGAGGTGGGTGGGACAGGAGTGAGCTCTGAACAACTGGACTACCTGACCTTGCAATCAAACCTTGTGGAGAACTCGTACCGTGAAGTCGTGGGGCACCCCGCCGTCATCCACATCGTCTCCGATGTCAAAAACTTTCCCACTGAAGCCCTACATATTGACGAGCCGGAGAGCGGTGAGATTATGACCGATGCATGGCTGTTGTTGAGCCCTCTAAAGATATTCCTGCCCGCTTTACAGAGCACACACACAGCCCCATTATAGCAATTTGATTTAATTGGCTTTGCAGTGAAGCCACTGGCAAAGCACAAAGAGAGGTAGTGTGTGCAGGGGAGGGAAAACCTCCAAGTGTCATATCAAATAGAGAGACAGTGGACCCAGCGGTGACATTACAACATATGCTACACTACTTGGGAGTACATTCCAGGCTTTTAATAGTCTCATCTGTTTCTTATACAGTATGTCTGCGCATACTAAGATGACAGAAAAGTATTTATGTGGAGTTTTGGTCATCAACAGTCATCAGTTATGGAGCTGTGTATTTATTCTACGCTCCAGTTAAATCCTTGTTATTATACGGTCTGCAAGGAAGAAAGATGCTAAAATCTGGAATCTTTTCGTTTTTTTATTCCCTGTATTTTTCACTGTATTTCTAACTCTTAGAAGAGAAAAACACCTATTCTGGTGACAACAGGAGGCTGAAGAAGTAAAGAGACTTCTGTTATTTCACAAATTCCTCTTCTTTGTCAAAACCTGGTTCCTATTTTATGTACAATACAACATATTCAGATGTTTTATGCTAGTTGCAAATGAAGGTATTAACAAAGTGACAGAAAACTGCCAAGCCGACCTCTTTCTCTTTCCAACTGTATAGACCCCAGATTTTTTTGTCCCCCATTTTTTTGATCTTCCACCTGGTTGATGCTGTTACATTTTGCATTTCCTTTACATTTTTTTCATAAATGCATTTGCTCACATGGAGGGATGTGAACCACTGCATCAGGGAGGAGGTTACCAATATCTTACATCTGATCATGTCCATATCGAATTATGTGAAGTTTATCTATATAAGAATGTATATCCGTTGCTGTAGTTATTTTATATTATATATTGTTATTTATTTATATGTATTTATTATTTATTATTTATTACTTATATTGTCAGCCATACATTAAATGTAAAATACTGAATATACATTTAATTTAATCTTAAATGTATTTCCTTTTTTATTTAAGCTAATATGTAAAATTATTTTAGGAATATGCACAACACTAAAATGAAATGTTACATGTGTCCAAAGTACCTTAATTTACCTCTAGGCCCTCGAGGCATTGACTTAGAGTCTGGGGCAATGCTGCTCTCCATCTATGAGACAATCTCTAGCATCTCCAGGCTTGAGTTTTTGTGAAAAAAAAATGCATGCTTTTAGTTTACTGTATCAGCAGACATAAGTGGAGACGGCCGTCATCGGACGCTCACGTTTATTATATTCTTGGAAAATATGAAATGATTGTTAAACACTCTCATATGGCTGTTGTGAACTTGAGATCACGGCATGGATTTGTTTTGGGCTTTGCTGTTGATGCAGTAATAGCCTTGGCCCGCAGAAGCTGATATTCACTCCAGATTTTAGCAGTGATTTGTAGATATTTACCGTTGAATGTAATGCAGTCAAAGTGATGGCTGAAATTGTTACGGTTGAAAGCCCTCTGAAAAGTCCCCCAGGCATGTAATTTTATCTTTTTTGGCCCTTTTACCTTTTTTAACGTCACGTTATATTAACATTTCTTCTCCACTGGTTCCACAGTGTCTGATGTCCCTGAGTCTGTTAGCGCAGCAGACAATGCCATGGTGAGTAACAGGTTATCTCCACAACTACACTACTATAACAACAATATCTCTCTTGACTCTCCAGCTGCTTTGAACTCTAACATGTTGATGAATCACATCTGCTTAAGGAAGTTGACAGTTGTAATAAGACAGTAATTATATATTTGGTAACCTGTAACTGGCTTGTGATGCTTTGCAGACCACACCAGTGCAGGTAGGGGATGAGGTAACCAGCAAGGATCAAGGAAGGCTTTGGGGATTAGTTTAGCTCTTGCTATAATAATCCATTGCTATTCTGGTGCAAAAGCTGCGCTGCACCTCACCCAGGAGAGTTAGATGAGGGATGGCTCATATGAGATTTTTCAGACCAGTAATACTATCTTAAGTCTTTATTTGTGTGTTCTGTCATGTGGTCAACTGTGCTCTTTGATGGTGATCAGAGTTCGGGGAGCACTGAATGTGTCTGCTACTTCACTTTATAGCTCAGCTCGCTATGTGATTAATTTGACTCATTATATGAATTGGTGTGGTTTGGCAATTTCTCATCAGTTATTCCATTACAGGCACAGAGCTCAGACTCACTATGCCACCAAAGTAATTCTTTGGACCCTTTTTGGATTTGGGACAGTTTAGATTCCACTGTTTCTTTTTTCCAAGCTTTTTTATATTAATGCTATAAGTACAGATTCTGCAATTTGTCATAAAAATAAACAAAACAAAACCATACAGTTTTAAGTTAAGCTCATTGGTTATTTTGAATTTAGCCTCATCTGAATTACATTATATTACAATTATTTTGGAGAGGTAAGACCTAAAATCATTTATCTTTAGTGTCAGTAACACTATACCCTTGTTTTATTATATGCAATAACATGTGTGAGTAATCTGTGATTAAACACAAATATACCGATATTTCTATCCTTGCTATGACGTCTGTATATTAGAGTAGTGCCGCCAAAAACAATGACTTTACTCAGAAAGTCTTTGACAATTACAGCATCAAATCTGATAGAGATACTACAAAGCACATTTTATTCGACACAGATTTTGTGGGACAGGTACAGCAGGACTCTCCATTAGAAAATTGCAAAAACTAGGTAGAAGCCTGATAAACAGTTTAAAAAGAATAAATCAAACCCACAATGAAGCTCTCTGATTGTGATGCAGATTAATGATGCTGATGACCCTCCAAGGATCATGATCCTGGAAGGGGACACTGACGATGTCAACAAAGAAGACATCTTGCATGAACTCTCTGAAACCAACACCATAGCTACAGAAGAACACAACATCATTTTTCTGGAGGAGAGTGCAGATATGTCTCAAGCTCCTGCTCCGACCATACCCGAAGCAGGAAGTAAGTGTTTATCCTAAACATCACAATGGAGAGGCTCATGTACTTTTTTCTTTTTCGATGTTTTCCACATCTATTTAGTCTACAATATTTCCGTATTTTGACATTATCATGTAAAAGAGATCATTTACAGATCTCGACTTCTCCATTTTCCCATTTTCGTTGATCTCAAATAAAATGTTTGATTTGCTAGGCGGATCAGCAAAGGTTGAGATTCTTCTCGTCTTTGTTTCTCCAGGCTTTGAGGAGGAGGGTCTGTTGCTGGAGGAAACTGTGCAGAGCCCCGTTGTAGAAAACCATCTACTAGAAGAGCCCCCAGCTGAGCATCCTTCCGTTGAGTTGCCAGAGGGCGTCACGCTGCCTGAGCCACCAGTGGAAGTTGAGGCCTCTGGTTCAGGCACAAATGACTTGGAGAACCTGCTCCAGCCTTCCGCACCCACTGGACCAGAAGAAGTGTCTCTTGAGGAAATGGGTGTGGAAGACGAGCTGAAAACAGAAGATAACACCAAAAATACAGATGCCATGTCTGGAGCTGCTACAGAGGAAGTTGAGGTAGCAGCGGTGGGAGAAAAACCTACTACTGCAGCAGTGGAAGAAGTTGTGATCCCAGAGGAGCCTGAGATCTCCACATTTGCATATGAGATCAAAGAGGAAGAACATCTGCCAGCACTTGTTCCAACTCCTGAGGCTGTAGATATAATCCTGGAACCATTACAGCTGGTGACACAAACCGGTCTGCTTCCTGTTGATGTAAACTTGTTGGAGGTGGCAGAAGAAGAGCCTAACTCCACAGACGTTCCATCTGTAGCGGAGGTAGTCATCTCTGAACAGCCAGTAGAAGTCCCAGACATTAATGTGGTGTTCACCCATCCTGAGGACCCTGTATTTGAAGAAGCTAGCTTGGAGGAAGCAGCAGTGAGCGAGGGAGAAGAAGTGATGGAAGAGACTTTGCCTGAATCCCCAGCTGTAGAGGAAGAGACCCCGGATGCTCCACAACTCTCTTCAGAGGATGTCACAAAGGATGAGATCTTGCTAGTCAACAAAGCAAAACCAGAGCCAGCAGTGACACATTTTCTGAACCCTGAACAACCGACTGCCCTGTCTCCAGAGAGGGAGTCAACTTTCACCCGCATCTCTGAGGTTAACCCTGCCACTGAGGTGCAACCTGACGTGGTCATCACGTCACTGGAGGAGGTAGAGCAAAGTTGATCTTTATGTAATGTTCCTGAAAACTGAAGGTTTTTTATTTTTTACATTTGTTCAAGGTTTTTGATTCTTGAGTTTGTGCACAATATATTTTTTTGCTGAGCAAATAAGGTTTTTGTACAAATTTGACCAAATGTCATCTAAATTTCATGCTTACCTTTGCAATTGTTGACACATGATTGAAAGTTGGTACTTCTAAGAGACATGCTGTCATTTTCCGTGCAGTATCTACTGGAGCACCTCAGGGTTCAGGGCCAATGTTTTTTTTCCATGAATGGTTCCGGGGTTCCTTTTCAGGATTTGGACCTGCCTGGAAAACTTCCAGAAGGAGGTGCCTATTTGGCAGCCAGATTCCTGAACTAACTACCTCCCTCTATATTTAAGGCTGAGCCCAGCCACCCTACTGAAGAAGAGTATCTGTAACTCATTATTTTTTGTCACTATCTGGAGCTGATAATCATTGTTGAAGGTTAGAACGGAGATCCGTGGATAAATCAAGCGCATTCCCCACTGGCTCATCCCCCTCTTCACCTGTACAATGCCTGAATTACTGCTGTGCTTGTATCAAACACCTGCCCATCCCAAGTGACTTAATCTCTTTTGACTGAAATGGAAAATCAGCCTTATCCTCGAGGGACGATCTGACATATTTCAGCAGAGAACCATGATTCTTTTGTACTGACTCTCATGCTGGCCACATCACATTTGGCTGCAAACCGTCTCAGCACCGCTGAGGATCAAGAATTGACTAAGTCAACAGCAACAAATCATCTGCAAAGATATGTTTTTTGTCCGTACAAATGTGGTTAGATCACCAAAGGTCAAATCCTCCAAAGAACATTAATACAGGGCATGCCATCTCTGCAGAAAAAGTCTTTATTTCTTAATTTATGACCATGTTAATATATAAGTCAATACAAACAGCAGTCAAATATGTTTAATTTCACAGATTTAAAGCAGATCTACTAACATGGTAAATATTGATGCTCTTTACTTAGACGTATAAGTTTCAACTTAAAATCAATCCACTTTTTCACCTCCAGGTCCAGACCATTTACGGAGGCCTGGATGATGCCACCATTCCAGACCAAGGCTATGATATGATCAGTTATGGCTATGGTTTGATCAACCTCACAGAGGAGGGGAGCACCGGGTTTCCGTCCAGTGTGGCACACGGCACAGACCAAGCCAGTATAGCCTTGCCCGTAAACCCTGGAAGAGCCCTGATGGTGTTCTTCAGCCTGAGGGTGACCAACATGATATTCTCAGACGATCTCTTTAACAAGAGCTCCGCGGAATACAAGGCTTTGGAGCAACGCTTTCTAGAGCTGGTAAACTTGTCACATTTACTGGATATGTGGCTTTCAGTAATGCTACTATTATTTTTTAAACTGGTTTCTAACATGAAGCTGTACATTCTCCTGTCTTTTCTCAGTTGGTGCCCTACCTGCAGTCCAACCTGAGTAACTTTGAGAACCTGGAGATCTTGAACTTCAGAAATGGGAGCATTGTTGTCAACAGCCGGATGAAATTTGGGAAGCCTGTGCAACAAGGTGTTGCTACCACTGTCTATCTGATCTTGGAGGACTTCTGCAACACAGCCTACCAGACCATGAACCTGGCCATTGATAAGTACTCACTGGATGTTGAGTCAGGTGGGTTTTCTTCAATGTTTTATTTGTTTTTGGTCAATAGTTAGATGACGTGTCAACTGTCGGAGGCTTATGTGAGATGTTTTTGATGTAATTTTTGTACTATTATTCCTCATCTAGCCATGATTTGGATTAGGATTAATACCATTCTCAGGTTTGGGAACGGTAAACAAAGATGTGGACTGAGCATGATTTATTCTTTACACTAGTAAGTCTAAAACATGGGTCAGTTTGTAAATGACCGTACATGAGTCATGCTTGTGTTAAAAAAATTAATAAATGACAGTCTGCAGTACCTGAAAATAATTTCACTTTAACATACTGTAATGACATGCTGAATCCAGATCATGCTGGATAGTGTTAATGTTAGGGTTCATGCCGGTGTGACTTCAGACCCCACAGGGTTAAAAATTCTATTTGAAATATTTATAATCCTACTTTCGCTGCAATTTAAAAGGTGACATTTTGGGAGAAGTATTTATTTTGTTAAGCTCCACTAGAAGATTTATAAACTTGTGTGAAATGTGAAATGTGAAAAATAACTACAGCTGTAGTGACACGATCAAAAGTAGAAAAAATGTCTAAAGAGTCTTTTTTTAGGATTTTCTTTTTTTGTTGTTTCACCATTCCAACGCTTTGTGATGAGCCAAGCTTTAACAAGTCATATTTATCATAGGAACATGCCGTAATCTTCTTATGTAACCCGCAGTGCCGCTCAAAAAACTTTTAAAAATAGTTTTCAATGAAGTTAAATCTATTCATTACAATTTCTCTAAATGTTTTGAGATATTTAAGGTTTAAATGCTAATCAGCACATGAGTGTTTAAGAACCTGAAACCAACCTGCTTGTCCTAATTGTTTTAATCCTTTCCTTTCCAGGTGACAATGCTGACCCCTGTAAGTTCCAGGCATGCAACGAGTACGCTGAGTGTAAGGTGAACAAATGGTCAGGAGAAGGGGAGTGTGTCTGTAAGGCTGGCTACTTCAGCGTGGACGCCCTGCCCTGTCAGAGTATCTGCGATCTGCAGACCAACTTCTGCCTCAATGATGGCAAGTGTGACATTATCCCCGGCCAGGGAGCCATCTGCAGGTGCGTGAGGATTGGGAGGGTGATCTGGGTGCATGTGGCGAAGAGTGTCTGAGTGGCAGGTTTACAAGGCCGGCTCTTAATGGCAGTGAAAACACCAGCTTTATAGTTATATTAGCGCAGCTGCAGGAAGCCACATTTTTAGCATCTATAATGAATGTATTATTATACACGTGGAAATGTAGTGTCATGCAAAAGACATTTACAATGCAAACACTTATTCAAATGTTTTCTTGTATTTGTGAAGCCCCATAATAAGGGCTGTTCATAAATGAAAAATATCACTCATAAGCTTTGAAAGTTTAAGCTACTATTATTGTTTCAACGTATTAGAAAGAAAAACTAGCCCCTCAAAACAGACACAATTGCACACAAACCTGCAAAAAGTACAAAGTCTAGAAGTCTTTTTTTTTCTAATTTTGATTTCAAAGCTCATGTCTCAAATGTCACAAAAAACAGTATTTTACCAATTGGAAGAATATCACCAAAAAGAGTAACACAGAGTCTAGTACACATTTTTATAATGAGCAGACTAGATTACTGTAACACTCTCCTTTCTGGTCTACCAAGAATGAATCAGCAACAATTCATTCAATTCTGTAGCACAGGTGCTGACTAAGACCAAAAGTACTGGTCACCGGATTTTTATTGACCTTAATTAGTTCTTATTTTATTAGTTTATAAAGCACTACATGGAAACGCCTCAGACTGCGTATCATAAAAGCTTCTGGTTTATGAGGAGGTCACCTGGTTCTTCTCTTTTAGCTGTTCCTCAGGGAAGAACGAAAACATTTGTTGATGCTGCTTCCAACTGTTACGCTCCGAACCTCTAGGATAAACTCACAGGGGTTCTGAGAGGAGCTGAAAACGGTGATATCTATAAAAATAAATTAAAAACACATCTATTCATTCTAATTTGGATGTAGTGTCTTATAATTTTGTGGTTTTAGTATTTAGAATTATTTATTAAAACATTATTTTTTCTGTTTTGTTATTTCTTTTAATTGAATTGCATTACTCTTTATTTTAACAGTTAATTATAATGTGTCGTATCTCACTACATTTTATTTTTATTTTCTTGTTTGTTATCTTCCTCATCTTTTCTACCTTAATCGTTGCTTGCATCTTTTTTTTTTAACTTCTTTTATTTCATTAATCGCTTTCAACACACTTTGAACTGCGTAAAAATGGATGGAGCTAACCTACTTGATTTATTTTCGTATCTCAAACACCTCTAAGGCTTACTTGCTAAAAAAAAACAAAAAAAAAAAAATGCAGTGTGTGCTTTTGTAAGAGTTTGTGTCCAGGTGTGCTCACTCATGTCCAAATATGGATGGGTTAATGTGCCGTTGTATGTGGTGGGGAACTTGATGAATGATGACAGACTGACAGGAGACGTGTGGGTCAAGATGAGTGCTTACTGTTATTTCACTCCCCACTACCACAGCATAAAACATGTTAGCAGCTCCGGATGCTGCTGCTGCACTTCTGTTTAATTTATGGCGTCCAACCAGAGGTATTGTGTTGCTCCATGGAGACATAATATCCCAGTTACTCTAGAACAAATCATTAACAAGTGTTTCAATAACTTAATGACAGAGAGATGACATTATTATTGAAAACATCTTGATACCTATGTCAAGACAAAATTTGAGCTATAAAGAGTTATGGGGATGCTCCGCAGCATTCTCTTCTTCTGATAATTCCTTATGCGTGAAGCGTTTTAGTATACCAGTGTGTGTTTGTGGTCAGTGCACCAGTTCTGAGCAGATCTTTTCTCATAAATGTATGTTGTTATTTCAGGTGTCGCGTCGGGGAGAACTGGTGGTACAGAGGAGAGCACTGCGAGGAGTACGTCTCCGAGCCGCTGGTGGTCGGCATAGCGATCGCCTCCGTAGCTGGATTCCTGTTGGTGGCGTCCGCAGTCATCTTTTTCCTCGCAAGGACGTTACGGGATCAGTATGACAAGGATGAGGCAGAGGATCCTATAAGGTGAGGAAAAACACTTAAACGAACCTTTTTCCACAGTCGTCCTTCCCAATAAGAGGCACGCATACACACACACACACACACAGGCACACACACGCACACACACACACACACACGCACACACGCACACACAGTTAGATCTGGCCCCTAAACTATCTGTCCTCCGGTCATAAACATTTACAAAGCAAGATTTATTGTTCTGATTATTGTATTATTAATCACCACAGTGGGATTCCAAAGCTTTTATATTTTCATTTTGTTGGCTTTTATCAGTGAAGGGCCTAGTTATGGATATAAATGAGCATAATTATAAAGTAGCATAATTAACAATCAATGCTTTGTTAATGGAAAAAATCTGTTGTTTAAACTCTGGGGCACTTTCCTCACCCATCCTTACATACTTGTGATGTATAGCCAAACTTAATTTAACCCTACAGAGCCCTGTACACAGATCATCCATAACATTGTGACCACTGACGGACAAAGTCGAAATAACAATGATTATATCATTACAATGGCACCTGTCAGTTCGTGGGACATACAAGTCAGAAGAACATTTTGTTGTGAAGTTGAAGTGATGGAAGCAGGAAAAATGGGCAAATGTAATGATCTGAACAAATTTTAACAAGGGCCAAACTGTGATGACTAGACAACCGGATCAGACGGTTTTGAGAACTGCAGATCTTATTGGGTGTTACCCGTTACCTACAAAAGTGGTTTAGGGAAAGAGAACTGGTGATCCGGTGACCGGGTCATGGTTGACTGAAGCTCATTAGTGCATGTGTGGAGTAAAATTTAGCCTTTGTTGTCTAACTACCAGAGAAGAGCTCCTGTAGCACAAATTGCTTAAAAAGATAATGCCGGTTCTGATGAAAAGTTGTCAGGACACAAAATGCAGTCACAGAGCTGTACATGAATAGCACAGCATGATTTTGTCATAAGTTAACTTGATTCCTAAAGATAAACAAAGTTCTCCTTTCCGATTGTCAGTGAGAAGAAAGGCTTACATTTTTCGCATTTGAAGTTTTCTCTTCACCCAGAAATCCTCTTCAGATTAAAAGTGCCTGGTTACTGTCTTGAGGAAACAAAAGAAGTTTTGATATCCAGTGACATTCCTAAGTTCCTCAGAAGAAGCCAAACTTATCCACTTGCACCATCTGTTCACTCCTCTAGACGTACAGCAGTGGGATCATTCTTCTCCCTTTGCCTCTGTGGCACTTTCCTTACCTTTTTCGGACACCATGACACCAAAAGCATCTGTGTGTGAGTGTGTTTGTGTGTGTGTGACGTGCTTCCCTGGGCAGCCTGTAGAAAGACAGTTTACCTTCATCTAATTAACAGATAGGATATGTTGCTGATCTATGTCCAAAAAGCCTTAAACACCTACCACAACAGGCTTTCTGATTGTTTGGAGTCAGATTGGAATCAGGACTTATCCAATAAGCGTAATAACAGCTAACAACACTAAATGTCTTCTTTACTGCTGCTCAGTTTTCTTATATGGCGTCTCAGCTCGTGTGTTACACTTTGCCTTGAACGTGGGGCCTGATTTGTCTGCATCTGCTCCACAGACGAGCAGAAAGTCTCCCGTCTCTGGAAAGGGCCACCAAGTACAACCCCATGTATGAGAGCGAGGCCACCACGGGCTACAGCCACTACTACCGCCGCTACCCTGAAGCTCCTGTTTATAGCAGTGCCAGTGCCGAGGCCTCCACTGACTTCAGCAGCGAGGAGATGCGACACATCTATGAGAACAATGAACTGACCAAGGAGGTATGTGTGTGTGTGTGTGAGTGTGTATGCATGTGTGTGTGTGTGTATGCAGCAACATGTGTTGTTGTTGTTTACATTTAAAATTTGTTATCCCAGAGGAAGTAAGAAAAGAGAAAATGTTGTCTTAAAACTTACCTCCACCCTCATAAGCTGTTTTCCCTGAATGCATATAAACACAAAGCTGGAATCTTAAGATCTGTGCATTATAAAAGTTGTCTTGGAAAAGTTTCATTTTTTTGACATTGAGGGAAAGAAGATGTGCATATGAATATATTTATTTTCTAAATCCATCCATTTGATCTGAAATGCATCTGTGTGACATGTTAAAAGCCATCTGGATGTTATGTAATGTCCTCAGCAGTGCCACATGACTCTTATTTCCCACATCCAGGTCCACAGGTTTTTACCTGCCAAGGGTCTGAATTGGGATCTTTCATGTTGTGAAAAGATTCCATCACTTTTTCCTGAGTCTAACATGTCAGGATTTGATTGAGCCACAGCCTGTTCTGTTTACCGTTCATTTGCCTGTGATGGAATATTCTCTCCTAAGTTATAGCATTTGTCTCCCCAGGAAATCCAAGACAGGATACGCATCATTGAACTCTACGCTAAGGACCGGCAGTTTGCAGATTTTGTGCGGCAGCATCAAGCGTGAGTGCCTCCTTTGTTTTCCCCTTTATGCTGCATTGAGATCAACACATCCTTCTTCCATCATATCTTTCCAAATATGCCAGGATATGAGGAAAAAAGGAAGTGAGTTACTGACACAGGAATCTGGCAAGATTCTACTGAAGTAAAGATTTGTTTGTAAGTTGAGGCGTTCAAGCCATGCCAAGCCGGTGTGGAAACTCTCATTCTCTAATCCTTACCAGTCCGGCAGCCAGCCGATACCGAAACAGGAGAAAGAAAAGAAAGAAAGAAAGAATGAAACAGACATGCCCTCGTCTGCCAACAGGCTGGCAGGAGCAACGTGTCTGTGGTAAACGGCAGTGATTGTTCTCAGGGTCCCATCTGATCTGCGTGTAGATCTTCACCCTGAGCTGTGGAGACCCTTCCTTTCTGATGAAGATGTGGATAATATTTTGTGTTGGAAGTGAAGTTAAAAATGTAACAGAAGGCTCAAATTTGATTTCCTTGTGTTCGTTTGTTCTGCAGTGTTCTGGACAGAGAGAGCTCCTCAACATAAACGTCCTCTGTCAACACAAGGTAATTTTCTTTCTACATTTCAGACATTTTTGTAGTTTTTTAGTTTCAAGTAGAATTCATCATAAGTACAAGCCACTATAGGTTGATAAAATAATAATTAATGAGATTTTATGTCAATTGAAGATTTTGATATTAATTAATGTAATTAATATTAATTAATAATTAATATTTGGTGGTTAAGCTTGATTAGCATAAAGCCTGAATGCAGGAGATAAGAACTAGAAACTGCCCACCAACACCTTTTAAAATATCCTATTTAATATATTACAGCTCAAGATTCCAAAAATAAAAATGAAGTGAATACCTTGTGTTTTCATTATAGTTATATGTGTGTTATTACCTTTTCTTTAAGTCTTTGCTGTGGTATAAGAAATATTTCAATGCAATGTTGAATGATATATTATTATTATTATTATATATATCAAATAGACATTTTGGCACCTTGGTTTTCTTGGAGCCAGGCATGCTGTCTCCCCTATTTCCTGTGTTTATGTTAGGCTTGGATAAGCTTCTGTTGGCTGCAGTTTCTTATTTACATTGCAAATATGAGAGTGGTATCAGTCCGAACAGCTTTTGGCAAGAACGTCAATAAGCATGTCTCCCAAAAAGTCCAACCAAGATTTAAATGGTTGGACGTTCTCATAGCCTGATGCAGCCTAATAATTGTACATAGAATGAGGTGATCTAGACCGTTGTAGACATACGTATAGAAAATACAGCACAGAGATGAATGGTGTATATATACTAGGTAAGTCTAAAGCATTAATTTCCTTCATACTGACGTAGTTTTTACACAACAGAGACCCATCATCATTAGAAGATTGGATTTTTACCTGACCATCCGCCCCCTCTGTGTCTGTCTCACCTCCCTCTGGTCTGGAAAGAAACTCTGACTGATACTCATCCTCCATTTGTGCCTTCTCTCGATTTTGCGAGCATGCCGTGACAACATCGGACATTTTTGCTGCTCATCTACCAGACATCTCCCTTTGGGAAAAACTGGACCGCATCCTTTTACTTGAAATGTTCTCACACACATCACAGGAGTCCTTTTTCCTCACTGGAATATTCCCTTTTGTTTCACAATGTCGTAACTGCGTACTTTCACAGGGAACAATTGGAAACTGTGAATATGTATATAATGTTAGTTCACGTGTTTGCTAGTTTACATATATTATTTTAAAACGTTTTTGCTTTAGGTCTCTCACTCAGGAGGTGCTGAGAGAGCTGCTCTTATGTAGTCCACGGTGCTAACTTACTTTAAAATACATATTTAATATGAAGTGATCTTAGGTTGTTAATTTTTACAATTAATAAAGCAAATAAATGCATCAACTCTGTATGTTTTACTATTCGGTATACACATATTAAAGGAACAGTTCCAGATTTTGGCATATCAACAAAATCTCTTTTCAACTGAATGTTAGATGGCTGTTAAATTTACCTTCAATTTTACATGTTTGACTTTGCAGCCATCGGCTGAGACAGGGACAAATAGTCACAACAAGGGAAACTTTGTCCAAAGGTCAAGAAACCTGCCCATAAAAATGTATAGATATTAAAAGTTCAAATGCAACAACATATTTGTCAGGCTAATTTTGAGGCAACGGGGCATAGCCGAAAAGATGTTTCCAGTCTTTGCTAAACTTAACGACAGCCTGCTGTAGTCCTTCTTTCAGTATATGGATGCATCAATCAGCCATAACATTAAAACCACCTGCCTCATGCGTGGCCCACCTTTGCTGCTACACTGGGTGACTAGCCTTCATTATCCTCACATAGCTATACGACTTTCGTGCACCTGTCTCAGGTTCACTTTGGTCACGCATACAAAATATCGCTCACACTTTTATGCTTGCACATTTTTCTTGCCAACACTGCTGCCTAATATATCCCACCCACTGACAGGTGCTATTGTCAAAAAAAAAAAATCAATGTTATTCTGGTTATAATGTTATGGCAGATTGCTGTATGAAAGTCTCACGGATACTTTTGTACAACATACCCTTCTGCAATGCATATAGCGCTACTGCCTGAAATATTGAACTATTCCTTTAAGGTTCTCAGAGTTGTTTATTGTATGTATTAAACTGTTTATCAATGTAAATGCAGCTTGTCATCATCGGAATGTAGACTGGACGTTACTCCACATATTGTTCTACTGGCAGGTGACTTTTCTGCCTTTTTAACAGCTCGCTCAACCAAAGGCTTTGCCGTATCTTGTAAATGTATAGCTAGTAGACGTGAAAAAGTGAATGATGGGAGTGTATGAGCTTAGCAGTCCAGAAATAGATGAAAAACCTTTCCGTGGAAAAGGTCTGTGAGGCAATCAGCCAACGGCGTTACTGATGTATGTGATGCAACAGAATGAGCGGGAAAACCTGGATGATAAACAACATGTACTGACTGCATCAAGCTGTGTCCACTGCTGAGAAAACGTCAAGGTTACCAGAAATTATTTCAAAACGTATCGCCCTCGTGAAGCGGCCTGACAGACTAATTCCAGTGTTTTTGTTGGCGTTGTCATAGTATTTTACTCCTGTGCTTGAGCCATGATGCTCCTTGTGGGGACTATCACAGCTGCTGCTCACTACAACCTCCAAGTGTTGGTTGAGTCAGGATGTCTGAATCAAAGAGACAAAGACATGATTCCTACACGTATTCATTGATCACACAGGTCCACAGTGAAGCAGACTCTTGAAAAAGTCTTACGTCTTTTCACAATAGTATGTTAAATTTTCTTTCTTTACATGCAAACTTTCATTTTTGCATATTTAAACAATCAGACAATCAACCCACATAGTATTCTGTCATGTAGATAACACTGATAGATGGATATTTTAAAAGCTTTAGGATGTAAAGCATGTGCATCTCAAATATTTCAACATATGACATTATTCTTTTTATACTGGTGAGTCTTAAACTATTTCAAAAAATTTATATCATATCTTTAAAGCTGTGTAAAAATTGCCACATGTACAAAAATAAAATATTTTACATAAAATGCTGAAAGCTCGGTTCAATGACTGTTTCCAATTGGTTCTTTATTGGTTTATTTTATATTGATTCTCCTATTTAACTTTGAAGGTTCATTGTCTTTGTTTTATGTTTTACTGGTTACTTGCTTTATTTTGAACATCCAGCCATTTTTGCTTTACACTTCCTGTCATGGTCTCTTCATTAATGTTATTACATTATAATTAACCTTTTATTCATTCTTTCATCGGTTTTGCCCTTTATTTTCCACTGTTTAGCTTTCATGTCTCATTTCCTGACTCCTCCTGTCTGAGTCCAGTGCTTTCACTTGGGTTCTTTTTCCGTATTTGTGCCTGTATCTCAAAAAAAAATGCTTCTGTTATTGTCCATCATCATCACTTGCTCTCCCTCAAGCTGTCTCTCATCGCCTGTCCATCTCATTGTTGTGTGAACCAGGGAACAGTGGAAGTCCCTCATATACTGACTTTTTCAACTTTGCTGTTGGAGCAGGTGTTGAGCCTCTCTCGGGTAATCCAAAGAGGAGATTAGCCTCAACAGGTATGGATTATAGGCTCGTCTGCAGCCATGATGCTTCCTAAAGAGTGAATACCAGTAATCAGCCTGGGTCACACACTTCTACACATGTGCCAGGACGTCCCTGTGCGATTTAACGTCTGCACACAAGTAGAGGACATTGTGTAAACATAGATCTGTCCTGGTAAAAAAAAAATACAATGATATCATTGTGCTGTGCGGAAAAGCCTGAATCCAGCTGCCGGCTTTTTTTGGCTTAATTTTTTGATATGACCAGCATTCCAGAGGATCAGATTTTACTTGATGTGGTTTTGTGAGGTCAGTGGATGGATTGGTGGCCAGTGACTTAACGCTAGAAAATCTAATTCACCAGAGTGATGGATCAGAAGGGTGTGCCTTGTTTATGTGTTTTAAATATCACAGCAGAATCACATGTATGTGTGTTGGGTCAGCTTGGATCTCTCACTGGAGGCGTGTCCCTGCAGAGCAGCAGCTACCCTCCAAATGGAAAACATCAAGAGAGGGACGGGAGGAGAAGACAGTGGCATGTTTTCATGCTGGTGGATAATTTAAATAGAGGGTTGAGGAACAGATGAGAGTCCCAATGGTGGAGGATGAGTTTGTAGGAGAAAGGATGACACACTTCAGACGAATTCTTAAACTGCTGCCAAGTCACTGGGCGTTAAATTTACAACGGATCAACTGTCTCGCAGATGTCACTGCTATATATGCCACTGAGAGAAATGGTAATCGTATCTAAAGCAGTCAGACATCTCATGACTGAAATGTTCATCAATATTTTTACAGCAGTTTGGGTTTTGTGTCTAGAGATTGTACTTGACCCCCATTATCGGAGCCTACAGGTGGATGCTAGGGTGGAGCAGAAAGGCAGGCAGAGGGAGACGGGGAAAGTTGTTGCAGGTTAAATAGGCCGTCCAGCCTGCAGCTGTCCAACAACTGCGATGAAATGATGCGCTGTAGTTTCATTTTGACCCATTTTTCTTTGCAGCACAGCAGAGGTGGACTTACTTCAGTTCTTGGAACCATTGGATCGTTGTCTTGCTGCATGATCCAGCTGTGCTTCAGCCTCACAGACTCACAACCAGACAGTCTGCATCCGAATTTTATGTTATCATTTCATTACTGCTGCAAGATCTCACGGGGGCTGGAGCCTATTCCATCTGAGATAAGACAGGATGTGGGGTAACCCTCCTGACATTTATCGAAGTGAACAAACACATAAGAGTAATACAAACAATTATACTTAATTGCATGTTTTTGGACTGCAAGAGGAGGTTTGACTACACGGCAGGAACCCACACAAACATGACGAGAACATGCAAACTTTTCACAGACTGGACCCAGGTGGATCTGTGGTGGTTTCAATGAACAAAGATGAATCAAAGAGCTAGTAGACTTTTATTTACAATAAAAACAGAAAGAAACACATCCAATACCTGCAATGATTGTAGACCTTTTAGAGTTCTTATTAAGGCCAGCTAGACACATTTTCATCATCTCCATCCACCAATATCCCTCAGTCTGCACATCCCAGATGTTATTTGAACATTAGAAGGATTACTGCATGACCTCAAAAAGTGTTTATGCAAATAAAACGTCCTTGAGTGTGACGTGGAGCGTGGATATAAAAACGGTCTCAATATTCATTTGATGTGACACTTCAACAACATGTGATTTGACATTGATAAATTGTTAAACATATATTATTATTATTATAAATGCTGTCATTATTGTTTTTTAATGTTATTAGTATCTATATTATTAAATGAGATTGAATCCATAAACTGTATGAGTTTCTGTGAGGGTCTGTTTTATCCAGATTTATACCCTGATCCACCACAAGGGGGCCACGTCTGTTTGTCTGCACTCACACACTCAGCTGCATCATTCTCAACATAACAAGAAATTACAGCTTCTTCATTTGGATTTAAAAAATACAGTTACAACAATACATCTATGCTAGAGTTGGGGGTACTTATACCATTATTAAGATAGACATTAAACTTATGATGAGTCAAGAGCATCAAAGTCCCACTTTTTCAACAGGTCCTTTGATGAACCTACACTCCATCATGGATCTGTCAGTGTCTCCTCCTGCTTCTGTCTCAGAATAAAGGCTTGTAATCATCCCAATAATCCCACAGAGGTGCTATTTGATATCTTAATAAGTCTGCAACTCATTCCCTTGTGTCTGTGCAGACTCAAGGCTTTTAAGTGTCATATAAAAATGTGTTGATTTATGAGGAGTTAAATGACTGGGGTAGCGGGAAGTGCAGCTCTCACCAGCTGGCTGTGAAACACTATACAGAAACCGGTTTATGCCGGTTCCCATCACTGATGTCACACAGGGAAGCTGCCATCTCTCACTTTGACCCCATTTATAACCGCTATACACTTTTTTTCATTGCTCTCAGCTGTTTTGGATGTGCTTTTTTCCCTTACAGATTGTGTCAAATTGTGGTGCAGTGGGTGGCACCAGTGCCTCTCGGTTCAAGACGGTTCTGTTTTCAAATCCACTCGGGGATCTGGGGCATTTCTGGAGTTGCTCCTGGCTTCCACTCACGGTCCAAAAACACACATTATGGTTGAATTAGTGACTTTGTGTGAGTGAGAGTGATTGTGTGTCTTTATGTGTTGGCCCTGTGATGAACTGGCAACTTGTCCAAGGGTGTACCCTGCCTTGCACTGATGCCAGCTAGGATAGGCTCCAGGCCCCCCCACAGCTCCTAACAGGATGAACATTTACAGAAAAATAATGATGGAAGTTGTGGCTCATGCCAAATATTTTTCTGAAGGTTATCCCTGATTTTCCTTTAGCTTGGAAAATAAAATAATTTTCTTCATTTCTCTCCATAATATCATAATTTCCTGCTTTCAGTATTTTCTTCCTACACCTGGTGTGGTAATGTCTCCGGTTTGCTCTTCAGTGGGTGTGGGTCAGAGCGAGAGGAACTGGAGAGGAGAGTGAATCGGATGGAGGGAGAATCTGAAAAGGCACATGGCCGGATTGCTGCTCTGCCTGCAGCACACGTGCCGAAGCAGCAATGCAGTGCCTGTAATGGGTGACCAAGAGTTCAGTTGTTGACAGGAGTGTGCAAGTCATCATTATTCATTCATATTAGACCATCATTGCCAAATCTGGCTCTTATTAAACATTTAGAACAAGGCCCTTCGGAGATCTGCTAGTGAATCTCCACATAGAAGCTGTGCTGCAGGTGAAAAGGAGGTCAGGAAATGCATCTGATTCTGCATTTTAAGAGCGTTAATTCTGTAAGTTTGAACTAATCCTATGCTGTCGTTTCCGACAAACAACAGTTTAGCCCCGAAAAGCCCCCAGTTCCCTGTGTTGCACAAGCAATCCCCATGTTTGAACTCAAATAAAATGTGACTCATTAATAATCTCAAACAGTCAATACTGACTCAACCTATTTCAGTGAAGTCAGAAATATGCTCTAAGATAAGGTCCCATATTCAATCATGAAGATAAATATAGTAAAGTATTTTCACAGCTTAGTATAAAACAAGACAGATTTCCATGTGTCGATTCATATGAGCTGCATTTAGACACAATTAGAATCATGGTTGGAAAGTTACAGAGGAGAAACTGTGTTTTCCACAAAAAGCTCTCCCTAGTGAGTAAAATAATATTTATTATTGTGAAGTAATATATGTATGTATATGTATGATGTATAGTTGGGAAGCAACGGTAAAAAAAAATAATAATAAAAAAAAAAAAATATATATATATATATATATATATATACATATATATATATATATATATAAATATATATATATATGATAGTATATCTATCATATATATATATATATATGATAGATATACTCAAGTTGATTCATTTGCACCAAATTTGGACTAAATCAAACCAACAGTTGAGAAATGATGGCCTGAAAACTGTGATTTTGAAGACCCCAGTGGTGGGAATAGGTAACCAAGGCAACCCCCCTTTCCCAAAATCACTCCATTTATTCCTCGCACGCAAGTTCTATGTGGATATAAGATTTGAAAATGAAACATGTAATAGTTCTTGAGTTGTTGTGTTAACAGGAAGGATCTGTTGCGGCGCCGGCGATGACAATCTAATTATGCTGGCCCACAATCATGAAGTACAGATGAGCTGAAGCCATTTCCCTGGACTTGTATCTGGACTTCCTATTGTGGATCATATACTTGACAGTGTTATAGTAACTGACAGGTTAACCTTTACACAGAGATTCAGACTCTAGAGATGCATTTAGCATAATGGGGTGTTTTGGATGACCTCATTTTTTTGCATGCCTCTACCTCCTCTCTACGAGTCCCAGTTCAAGCATACTTCACTATTTTGGCGGTTAAATATGATGCATTACAGTCCTTTTTTTTCCCGCTCTTGCCTGGTACTTACTGTCAGTTTATTCTCTCTTATTCACTCTTTAGGCCTGGTGGTTTTTCAAAGTCACCTCTCTTAAAGTGATTAATACCGCACAGCTGTTCTGTGATGAACAGTTATCCTATTGGGAAGTAAAATACGCACATCTATGTGAAGAGTTTAATGCCATTACATGGGTTACAGAGCTGTCCAAGGTGGTCTTCTGGGAAAACCCTTACAGCACTGTAAGATGAAGAAATAAAAAAGCCTCTTTAACCTCAATTCCAAATGGGTTGGGTTGGAATGTTGTCTAGAGCGTGAGTAAAACAAAATGGGATTATTTTGGACATGAGCTCAGTTAAAAACAGGACATGAACATTTATTTATTACCTCATTCTCTTCAACTCCGTTCTGGTTCTGATGCAACAGCGTGTTTAAAAAATGGATGAAAAGAACCTGTGCGGAACATTCCACTGATAAATACGTTAAACGGTAACAAGCGAGAGTGCGATGATCTGTAGTAATCCGGCGCTGCATGATGTGAGAGGATCTATCTATTGTTATGTCTGACTATCTGTGAGCAATTTTCTGTTTTTTTTGTATTTCCATGGGAACAACCTATTCCTGCTCTTCAGAAAAGAGTGAGGTTTGTTTTTGAAGCAGGTTACGTAAACTGTGTGACAAATTGGACACGAAGACCAAAAATAATGCCAAATATCTCTTTTTCTGTTTAGAAATGATCATTTTTGTTTTTGTGCGTTTCCATGGTAACACTTTGCTGTTAGACTTTGCCTGAGAAGAGGCAAACATATTATGTTCAGAGCCGATCTGCACATATCCTGTGAGATAAGATAAGAAGAGACTTTATTATTGAACTACGTAATCTTCCTTTACTACATTTTAAATGCACATTGACGCTTATATTAGCATTCATTTTATATGTATTTCTAACTGACTGCTGAGCTGATATTCAAACCCATGAAGCTTCTTTTCATGCTGTCAGCTGTTAACAATGCATGATGGGATTCATGGGAACTTTTTTGAATCGGAGTCATGGTCTTTTGTTCCAGTTTTAGAATAATCCTGTTAACATTCTATTGCAGTCCAAGTCAAAGTGGTTTTTAACTGTTTGGGTCTGATCTGCTTCCGCAACCCCAGAAGAACTTGACCATCATCAACACCCCCCGGCTCCAAACGTGTTCCTTTGTTTTGATTATAAACTGGATGATATTAACCAGTGAAACAAGAATATGTACCTTTATATCAATGATATGCAGGTACAATAGTATTATATGAGAATATGACGTTGGTACATTTCAGTTTTCCTTTACACAACAGCTGCAATGGGTATATATATATCATATATATATGTCATTTATCATTTTTCTCCATTTAACCATAAGTATCTTATCTATTCAGTCATTACTTTAACTGACAATTTTATCGGATTAATCCTCCGTGGCGTCTCCCAAAGAGAACAGCCAAAAGAGAAGAAGCAGATTTATCATCACCTTAAGCCGTCTTTCAATTGCTACATCTTATCTTCTCTGCTCGCTTGCTTTACTTTTTTTTTTGTGTGTCTTATGCTCGCGGAAACAACATGTGGTCTCCATGCATCACTGTCTCAATGTTTTTTATCAACCTTTATGAATCAAATTTTACATATATTTTCTCAAATTCATTGAGTTACTTCATAATCTCGACATAACCCCTGTGACATCATCATGGTAAAATCTCTTCATAAGCCCTGTGACATCATCATGGTAAAATCTCTTCATAAGCCCTGTGACATCATCATGGTAAAAGCTCTACATAACCAATGTGACATCATCGTAGTAAAATCTCTTCATATGCCCTGTGACATCATCATGGTAAAATCTCTACATAACCACTGTGACATCATCATGGTAAAATCTCTACATAACCACTGTGACATCATCATAGTAAAATCTCTTCATATGCCCTGTGACATCATGGTAAAATCTCTACATTACCACTGTGAGATCATCATGGTAAAATCTCTACATAACCACTGTGACATCATCATGGTAAAATCTCTACATAACCACTGTGACATCATCATAGTAAAATCTCTTCATATGCCCTGTGACATCATCATGGTAAAATCTCTACATTACCACTGTGACATCATCATGGTAAAATCTCTTCATAACCACTGTGACATCATCATGGTAAAATCTCTACATAACCACTGTGAGATCATCATGGTAAAATCTCTACATAACCACTGTGACATCATCATGGTAAAATCTCTTCATAACCACTGTGACATCATCATGGTAAAATCTCTACATAACCACTGTGACATCATCATGGCTAAAATCTCTTCATAAGCTCTGAGACATCATCATGGTAAAATCTCTTCATAACCACTGTGACATCATCATGGTAAAATCTCTTCATAACCACTGTGACATCATCATGGTAAAAATCTCTACTTAAGCCCCTGTGACATCATCAAGTTAAATTTGAACCACACCCTAAACTTTTAAACACATGAGTCAGAAAAAACAAGACTTGACTATAAAATCTTGTTCATTATTTGCAAAAAAATGAAAATAAAGGTGCTCATCTATCAGGTAAAATAACCCAAAGTACGTAGATGTTAGGGCCAATGCTGCAACTTATCCATCCATGCAGCACTTAAGCCCCCGCTCCTCATCCTCTCGTCACCAGATCAACTATACTGGTAGATCATGAATTGTGAATTCAAGTTTTTTCCGATTGTTTGTGTGAAGTTCAGAATTCTAATCATCTTTCTTTGTACCAAGGACCCGCCTGCAAGAACGTCAGACTCCATTGTTTGTTCACCACCTTCCCCGTCACATTTCCCTCTGCTCCTCTGCACAAAAAACCCCCCCCCGCCCGTCTCTTCAGTTGTTTGCTGTGCTTGGGTCCGTAAGTTTGGCAAACATGCCAGGAGAAGAAAAAGGCAGGGATGAAAACAAAGCAATGCCAGGAACCATGGCGGGAACATGAGAAACAGATGCAGCAATAAACTGGCACAAGGTAGAAGGACCACACAGATAAATAAAACTCTGGGAGGACGGAAAATAAGAGACACGGGTGACACCTATGAGGACAGGGCAGACAATCACTCACCTGGAGCTGGAAGTCTGACAAAAAATAAAAAGAACAGAATAAAACAGAAAATAGAAAACATGGAAGCTTGACTATACTACTGCTATTATATAACGTACTATTTTTACTATAGCACTACTACAGACCTTCATTACTTTGCAGGAAGTTCTAGTCCTTCATTGTATTGATTAATATTAGACTTTCACGCAGGACAACAGATAAAAGCCGAGTCACGAGCAGCTCAAATCGCCATCCGTATTTAATCAGCAGGGGATTCAGAACCTGTTCTCAGCAGCCAGTCTTCAACAATTGACTATTTATCAGTGGGAAGGACTCTGATGTTTGGCGCTTGTTATCCCTTTGTTTTGGTGATTGTTGTTGTGTTGAACAAACACACACCCACAGTCTGGGACAGCCTGTGCAAAAAAAGACTTAGATGTAACGAGGCATTTATCCTCTCTGACATGAAAAAAAAGCCACTTTTCTTCCCTTTTTCTGTTCTCTCTGTCATTAAATGAGCCTAATGGAGTGAGCTCGCCATTATTATTTATAACTGAAGTGGAACTGATAAATCAAGAGCATGAAAAACACGATCTCAGCTATCTTGTTCCAGACCTTCCAGACCTCGGCGGGTGGGAACAGTTTCTGTGCAGGAACGACTGTTGCAGGGGGAACCTCATCTGGCCCACATCAGATCGAAAAAGAAAGAAAGTTGTGCCTTTTCTGACCTCACAAACTCGACGTCCGTCAAATTAGTGTTTCAGTGTCGAATGTTAGAAACAAGAAGAGATAATAATGATAAATATATGCTCCGTGTTAATAGTATTTCACAGGGGACGAGACACGGTCTAATGAAAGGCCTAGATAAATATCCTTCTTTATCGTCAATGGTTGCTTCCCTGTGTGGAATAACAAATCATCACGATCCATGACTTTAGTATCTCAAGCACAACCACGTATAGCCAAGTTGATGAAATCACATTCCACCGTAACTTCTGCATATTAAGGCGATTTCGAATTCAGCATGTTTTCATCAGTTCATATAAATAAATAAAGCATTTTCTTGGATTTTACACTGAGAGAAGAGAATTTGTCAGTCACTACAACACTTCAAATCATCCTTTTTTCTGTAAGCGCTTATCCTGTTAAGTGGTTGCGGGGCGTCTGGAGCTAATCACAGCTGACATTGGGCCAGGCGTCAGTTCATCAAAGGCCCAACACAGAGATAGAGAAAACCATTCACACTCTCATTCATACCGGCGGGCTCTTTAGAGTCACCAATTCACTTACATTGCATTTTTTTGTACTGTGCGAGGAAGCCGGAGTACGCGAACAGAACCCATGCACACGCGGGGGTAACATGCAAACTCACCCCAGAAAGGACGAAATGCCCGAGGTGGATTTAAACCTGGAATCGTCTTGCTTTGACTCAGCTGTGCCACAGTGCTGCTCCAACACTTAGTAACAGGAAATTAAAACTTAATCCCTCCATTTTCTATAGTGCTTATCCTTTTCAGCCCCATGTGGGCGTTGGAGCCTATCCCAGCTGACATTGGCGAGAGACGGGATGCTCAGGTTCGTAGTTGGTCACCAGGCCAACACATACAGACAATCAACCAGTCAGACTCGCATTCATACATGTGGAACATTTACCAGAGGGAACCCACACAAACAAGGGGGTTTCTGGGAAACTCCACATAGAAAGGCCCGTGGTGGATCTCAGCCACCAGCCTCCATCCTTTTTTTATGGCTGCATACTGGGTCAGAAGGGGCTGGAGCCCATCCCAGCTGACACTGGACTTGAGGCACGGTACAACTTGGAAAGATCAACTCTTTATTATGCGGCTCACACACCTACAGTACATTGGACTGTGGGAGGAAGTTTGAGCCCCTTCAGGGACCCGAGACAGGCGAGGAGGGCATGAAGACATACAAAACACCAAACACTCATGATTTTAAATTGAATCTTCCTCGTCTTCTTCTTTGTCTTTTGGCTATTCCCTTTTGGCGTGGCCACAGAATGATTCATGCATAAACTACAACTAAAAAGATGTTCCTAGGAAATGTGTGGCAGTAGTTCTCTGTAATCTTCACTGCTGCAAAATTTTACACCAGTCAGTCCTCGCTGTCCTGATGTTGGTACAAATGGAGCACCATTGGTGAGAGTGTTTTCTACTCTATCTAAAAACAACCATGCATGAGGAAGTTTTATCTTTATACAGTGCGATTCACCATTAATAAAGGACTCTTCAACAGAAAAAGTAAATTTTCTGGTGTTTCTATAAACGTGATGGAGATTTTTAGTTTTTGTACTTCTGGAATGTTGGCTCTTTTTTTTCAGAGGCTCAGAATGATTTCATATTTAGTTGAAATCATTCGTCTTTCACTACCAATCCCCATTTACATTTCACCACATGTGCATCTTTCATGCGGTGCGTTTGTGTGTCTCTTGACCTGCTAACGGCGCATCAAGGTAGCAGGACGGCGTTTGGAAAAGGAAACCAGCCTGAGACAGTGAGCAGATGTAGAAACCAGAGAGGACCAAATGCTCTCTGCGGAGCTTTTCCTCGTGTGGCCGGAGTGGCCGGAGCATCTGATCGAAGTCTATAAACAGCAGACAGTAGAAGAAGCATCAGACTGTTCTTCATCATCACCTAGCAGACCAACCAAACACAAACATTTAGATCGTCCTCTGGAGCCAGAGCTTTGACATTTACTCGACATTAAACAATCAGAACTTCCATTATGCATATGTATCATCAACTATTTTCTCTTAAGCAGACATTTTTATTTATAGCCCTGTAATGTTGAAACTATAATTATGCTATATGAACGATGACTTCACATTTTTAGAAGGTTTGTGCAAACTCCCTTTTCTGTTTTGGTGGAGAAAGTGATGTATTTTCCTTTTTTTTCCTAACCTTCGACAGGTTTTGTTTCCACAGCTTCCACAAGCGGAAGAGTCATTTGAACTGTATGATGAGAATTGTAGAGAGGTAAAAACGTTGTAACTAAAAGAGTAGAGAGAAATAGAGACAGTAAGAAAATAGTCTGATTTTCCATATAAGTGGCTCCAGGTCTGCATAATTATCTAGAAAAACAGATCTGGATTCCATCTGGATGCCCGTTGTGGGGGGAACATCATGAGCTGTCCTTCACATTCTATCTATCATATGTCACAATGTTGAAGAATAATCAGAGATGGTCCTGCATAAAGTTATATCTTCTTATTACCTGACATCTTCATGCATTACAATCTATTTTTCAATACTTCGTCCAAGATCCAAAAATAGGGTCTTAACCTATTAACCTCTTATTAGAGGCTTTCCTTATACTTAAAGAGACATTTCACCATAATTCAAGAGGCTTCCTCAGCAGATATTCCACACTGTGTCCCTGACAACCCACATTAGTGATAAGTCGTCACATTTTTTAAAATCTCTTATAGAGCAATTTATACACAAACAAATCAAGAGTATTATGAAAGTAAATAAGTGCAAAGTAAAACATCAAATATAAAATAAGGATAAGACATGATGGGGAATTTGCATATGTGATATACTTCGAAGATGTAATGCCAAAAAAGTTACTAAAATCTAATGCCTTTCTTAATCATTATTTTTTCTATTATAATATATTTATATAATTTATATATTCATTACCTCCTCCTACATTTTCAATAAAAAAAAATAAAAAAAATAAGCCGTATGGAGTAGTGATGTCATAAAGGAGCTATTGCAGCCTTTGTGCCTTCGATTCCTTTGATGTTTCTTTGGGGCTGAAGCTGGTGGCTCAGTTTAAAGAGTTCCTTTGATTCCTTTGATGTTTCTTTTGGGCTGGAGCTGGGGCTCGGTTTAAAAGTTCCTTTGATTCCTTTGATGTTTCTTTTGGGTTGGAGCTGGGGCTCAGTTTAAAAGTTCCTTCGATTCCTTTGATGTTTCCTTGGGGCTGGAGCTGGGGCTCAGTTTAAAAGTTCCTTCGATTCCTTTGATGTTTCTTTTGGGCTGGAGCTGGGGCTCAGTTTACAGAGTTCCTTTGATTCCTTTTATTCCTTTGATGTTTCCTTGGGGCTGGAGCTTGGGCTCAGTTTACAGACTTCCTTTGATTCATTTGATGATTATTAAGGAATGGAGCTGGGAGCTCAGTGGGCCGAACACAGATGCTGAAGGGGAAGGCGCAGGAGACAATCGGCTCAGGAGTATTTGAGAGATACTCAGAGAGTTTGTTGGAGTAGTCAGTAGGTTTAGAGGCTGGCAAGAGCCCAGACATTAATGGAGAAATCTGCATGATTTTTTCCTAAACCTTGGGTACTGAGTGCCTCTGTGGAGGTTTGTACTCCTTCACAAAAGGAACACGACAAGTGCAGTTTCGTTAGTGATCTATTGATGTTGTCTTTGTTGAGTAAATGTAGATGCTGCTGTGAGATTCCCTGAATGCACTTGCACGAAAGAAAGTTTGTTTGGCACCTCACTCGTCCAGGTAATGTTCTTGTTTTTGGTGCTTTAAAATGGAATCCACGTGAAACCATCAGAGAATCAGCTTTACGTCTCTGATTCATGGATCTGCTAACATTGCCATCTGTCATTACTCACTCTTCAGCTCGCCCACCTGCTGACAAGAGCTGCGGAAAAAGTCCCAACCCACATCTGAATAATATACTCATTATGCCAAAGTGAAAAACTGTTTGTGTGTATCCTTCCCATGATTCCACTCCTCTCCAAACTTTACTGGGTTCGTTTCAACTCCCCTGCCGAAACCCTGCCACAACATTTCATCAAAATCATGCCATTAATTTATTTACGCTAATCTTGCTGACAAACAGACAAACCAACCTTAAAATTCTTGGAGGAGTCAGACGATGATCTTTAAATCATATGCGATTATAATAATAAAAATTCTTACAAAGTCTTTACCCAGCCACGGAACCTTTTCCTCCCAGATCTCTAAGTTCTCTTTTCATTCTATAAAACCTGATTTCCTTCTTTTTTTGGTCTTACCTCTCTATCTGCTTCACTTTCTTCATTGCCATAAGACTATGAAAGCATACTGTAGCGTGACACATTCCTCATCGTGGTCATCGTTCCAAACATGTGCCTGAACTGAAGCATTTATGATTTTCAAGTCAGAATTACTTCATATCACATGTGACTTAAGAGATTTACAGAAATAAGGAAGAGCCTATTAAAATAATTTCCATCAAAGCTCTTGAGATCGCATGTCATCTGTTATTCTTGGAGCAGTTTTATAGAGTTTGAATGGTTCACATTAGCTCCACCACGAAAACACACCATTTTACAGGAATAGTTTGGTATTTTATAAAGAAATAAAACAGCAAAAATCCACTTTCCAAAAGAGAAAATAGAGAATTCCATGGATTAAGCCTATAGAACAGAACGCCCAACCAAACATTATTCCCTGTAAAATCTGAATGTTTTGGTTTTTTGTATGCTTATGCAAATTAGGTAAAACATGTTTATCACCATTCGGTTTTAGATAGATAGAATTTAGTGAGTTTATTGAGTGAATAGATTCGTACTTGTGTTTGTCTGAACCCAGAAGAACTCAGATCAGCATCTCTTTAAAGTAAAAGTAATAATACACATTTTTAATGTGACATATATGTACATACAGTTTTATATATAAGGCTTTTATGTTATTCTTTTCCCTCTTTGGAAAATAAATCGACTTGACAATTTGTATTTCTTAGGAAGACACATCCTTTTATATTAAAATGTATCAAAATTTTACCTTTGCTAATTTGGTTTTGTATCATTATATAAATGATGAAAATAAAACATTTTCCCGAATTCTTTTCATATCAATTCTTTCCCAAATCATGGGATGTTAAATGTTACATGTCATTAAAACATTAGAATTGTTTGATGGATATAAAGATTGCTTTTGTAACAAAACAAAAAGGCATGTCATAAATTAGCAGTTATATAAGGAGCTTTCATGGCATTTAAACGATTTGTGACACTTGTGGGCTATGGGTTAATGCTAAGCTATGCTTACTAGCTTATATATATCTTACATATATATATGTAAGATGGACAGATGCATTAATCTGACCTCAATCCAAGTACAAAGGCTCAGTCGTACATGAATACCATAAAATGAATCATTACTGCAGTTTGTTTGCTAATATTTGTATCATTTTTACACGAGCGTACCTGTTTTTTTGTCTAATTATACTTAAATTTAAATTTAAGAACTTATTCGTGAGACAGTGACTGAGTGAAATAGACCCGCTGGTAATGAACGCATGCATTAGGGTAATGCTTCATGAGGGGCTTCTTCACCTTCATCACCAGGCTGAGAAAGACTCAAATCGGACTTTTTCCATATATGTCAATGTAAATATCCAGACATGTGTCGTATCTGGGTCCACATGTGAAAGAATCTGATATTTGTAACCGCTTCCATCTCTCTTCTCCTCAGCGAGTGACGAGCCCTTTGGCAAACTGCTGATCTCAGCAATGCTGATATTTGCTGGGTTCGGGCCAGCAGTAAAGGTAGCTTCTGACAGACGTACGGAATCCAGATGGTCCTTTAGCCAAACAAACCTTATAAAGCTTTAACGGGTGCAAGAATCAAGAATCTGTGGCGGGTCAGCTGTAGATAAACATCTCTAGTATGTTGTGTGCGTCAGGGAACATGATGTTACTTAGACCTCTTTCTGTTCTGGCTGTCTTTGCTCTATTTGTTGTGGATCTTCCTCTGGTGTTTACTGACATTTGGAGATCCTGCTACAGCGAAACCTGCCTACACTCGTCCATCTGCTAGCAATACCCTGAATGTTTGTGTGTGTGTATGTCTGGGTTCAGTACATGTAGTCCGCCAGGTGGATTAGGAATATTATGGAAAATCAGAAGACCCTAGAAGAAGATGTTTTTTTTCCATTATGTCCATTTTTTTCTTGCTTTTCACCTGTTCACAATTATACCTGGATGTCTTGATAGGCCTCATCAATTATTGTCCAGACAGGGCCTCTCCCCATGGACTCAAAGCGCTGGAATACCGCTTAGCCACTTCAGAGCAATGGGTTAGATCTACGTGTTCAGTTTTAGATCCTTCATCCTCCTCCCGAAGTCCTTCATTAACGTTCATTCAAGCTGGATGAATTATTTGGCCTTCGATCAGGGATCAGCCGCATGCTTCAAACAGAATTCCATTTTAGTCTGATTCTAATATTATAGCTAACACGACATCTTAAAGGATTAAAGGGCATCATCAGCCATCTGTCCTTGCAAAGGTTGAAATAAGACTCCCAAAAGTAAATACAAATATTATAATTGCAATTGTATAAATGATAATTGTGTGCAAGCAACTATCAGAACATATTCAGCTCAGATCTCTTCACATGGGAATTCAGACTGGTCCGGGTCCGGTCTCAAACGTCAGATAATGAGTGTTAAACATTAAAGCAATCAATTCTACCGTATAATCTGAATGGATGTGTTGAGAATTTCAGAAGAGAGAAAGCACGCAGTAGCGGTTAGTTTTTGTGAAAAATCAAGTATATACCTGGAATGACTACATTTGTGACGCTGTTTTAGGAATATGAAAACATGACAATGAATTTATAATATTTATAAAGAGAATGAAGTGAGTCTCACGTCACAGGCCCTGCTGGCTTCACCTTTTCTCTTCACATCACCTGCAGGGGTGGGACAAGGACTAGAGTATTCAGCTGGACAAGTGGTCTACACCTCGTTATTGCAGTTTGTGCAAATGAATCAATGAAAGAGCGTATTTCTCTTATTCTAATCTGTAGAAATGATGTCTTGTCGTGTAGTCAAACGGTTCAATGTTACATCACATTTTCAGTAGACATGAGCTCTGTCAGAAGTTGCTCAAGCCCCCACCGAGGTCCACATGCAGAGGTATGATCTAAACCATGTAGTACCAGAGCAATTAGGACAAATAATTATATTTGTGCAAAGTTGGGGATGTTATTGAATTGTAATCGTCGTGTCTGCGGCTTCTACTGTAGATCCTTCGTGTTAATGTGAGGAAGAACTGGAGTCTGGGAAAGGTAGGGGGAGCTTTATCACCAAAGGTTTTCGGCCATAATTTCTCAACCTTTGGTCCGATTAAGTCCAAATTTGGTGAATGTGAATCGACTCGAAGGAGCTGTCTTGTAAATATCATAACTTAATCTAATAATTCCTATTAAACTTACTAGGAATACTTTTAATTGTTTTTTACGAAAAACACTGTATAAATAACTTCACACTTCATTTGACGAGTTCAATCAGGGGGGATTCCTTGTACAAAGCAGGGGATTGGGGGCTTTTTACAGATAAAGCTGCCCATGCTGTCGGGGACGACACGGCTCAGGTGTGTGGCATCGACGATGGAGCTGGAACTCCTCCCTGTTGATTCCTGGAACAAACAGGAAAACACAGCAAACGAGAGAGGAAAAGAAAAAGTCACAAGATGAATCGCAATTATGCCGGTACTTGAGCATAAATCTCATGAAATGAAAGTTTACTGCTCGAAATAATGACGATACAACATCCGCAATGCTTCTGAGTGGGCAGCCACACAACTCTAGAAGGGAAGTCATGAAAACACAAAACAGTGCCTGATTCTGTTTCCTATTAGTTTGAGAGTGTGGAACAGGACTGTCACACTATTTCGCAACTTTTGCACAATGCAAACGTTGTTTCGATGGATTGCCGGTGGACAGAGAAAGTTTGTTTTTATTATTGGGCACCAAGCCTGACCCTGTGTAAGGACAGGCTCTAAAGGCAGGATGGCAAGAACTCCTGTTTCAAGTGTTTAGCAAAAACTCTTTTTATTCATGATTTCTATTTTTTTTTAACAATTTTATTCCATTTACAATATTTATATTAAAGTATCCTGTCTAGTCAAAGAAAGGCTCTCATTTAAACATAAATTAATAATAAGACCAACAAAATCGAATCAAGTCAAATCAATTGATTGATTGTCAATACATTTTTTTTCGCATTAAAAAACAACAAAAAAAAACAACCAAAAACAACAACTTTGAACTAATAATTGGTTCTTGAGATTAATTTTAGACAAAAACTATATCTGTGGATAAAAAATTGTGGAAACTCATTAGTTACCAATTCTAGGGTGGGATAAGGTACATTTAAATATATAAAGGTACATTTCTGCCTTTAGAGGTGCAGAAAAGTTCTTCTAAGGTTCCGACAAAAAGGCACCAACGTCCAAAAGAACCTTCTGTCTTAATGTGTACAGCAAATAAATAACACACATATTCAGTCATTATAAATTCATGACTCTTTGCATAGAAGGCAGCAGATTTGTTTGAAAGCGTCACACAGAGCAGGCCTGAAATTTCAGCAAGTCTGGCAAATAATCCAGCAGGTATTACCTCAGGCTGGTTTAAATCCTCCATTCAGTGGTTGGAAACTATCGTAATGGGAAACACAGGGGTCGGTAAAAGAAAAAAGACATTAGAGTTAGATGTTGGCTCAATTAGATATCGGCCCTCTGGGAATCTTTCAGTAGATTTTACCGAATCATACTTTATTAGATGAGCAACACAGGGAGGAGGTCGTCGAGAGAAACAGGATTAGATATCAGCAGCCCGCTGTTAGATGTGACATCCCTGTCATAATTCCTTTTCTGTTAATAAAGTGACGTCCTCTGTTTGGATTTCGTCAGGTAAATTGCTGGATAATGTGCTCATTTATATGAAATTAAATGCAATCAGTTATTAGCCTTCTCATTAGGAAGCTGGCCTCGGCTGCTGCCGTGGAGAATATCTCCCACATGCTGCTGGTGATATCATGTATCTGCAGATGTCTGCAGCATCCACTCTTTTTCTGTTTAACCGTGGGATCCTGGCAGGTGTATGTCCATAGATTGTTCTGGTCTTTGCTGAAAACAGTTTGGCATGATATGTTGAAATCAGAGTTTGGTCCCAAAAACTTCTCATTGTTTTCAACTGTGTTTCCGTGTTTGGGACGGATAGTGCTGACAATGGCGAAGTCTGTTCTTGTGATTACATTCATGTTCAGGAACATTATCAGGAAACATAAAAGCTGCAAGGAGTAAAAAAAAGATCATATGGCTTTACGATTTTACTGGAAAATGTACTTTATTATCTGTGTGCGTCATTTTCTGACCACAAACTCGCTGCAGGAGTTGTCTGTCGTCCACATATGTACGTCATGTGGCCACTGTACTGTAATAAAAGATTTAAACATTTATGAAGCTTCTCCTGCTGCGACCGGGACATTTACTTTGTGTGCGTTTTTAATTTCTTCTTGCTATTTTATAAGTGTAAAACCTAGACAGTCCACATTTAATACTTTTAGCAGAAAACACATTTCCTACCTTATCTTAAAAGTGTATATTCCAATGCAGATTCATGAAAAGGTGCAATCAAAATGTGCAAAAAACTAAAGTGTGTTCATATGATCAAAAACATTTTCAGATGTTTATATTTATATACATGAATATTTGGGGATATTATGGAATCATTGTTGCGTTCGCAACGTCTACGTCTATCGCCGCATTATCTTTGTGTTAACGCGATAACTCGCGATAATTCTAAAATGTCACACTCGAGAAGATATTTTTTATTTTTTGTCTATTTTAAATGGTATTTTACTCTAATAGTTCATATTTTACTCACTTGAGAGACTTTTTTTTTTTTTTAAAAACAGTTTTTCAAACATAAGTTTTCTAACTGATGGTCCTATTTGGTCTAAATTTGGGTCTTAGGAATCAACGGGAAGAGATCTATCTTGTTAATATCATATTTTACTCTAATAATTCAATATTTCGCTCACTAGGGGAATCTTTTTAAAAAAAACGAAAAACTCATTTTTTTTTCTCCCAGACATAACTTCATAATTAATTTGAGGATCTCAATCAGGTGGATTGCTCGTACAACGCAGGGGAGTGGTGGATTTTCGGGGATATACCCTTGCTATGTGGGACGACAGCCTGGGCCATTCATATCCAAATACATGTGGATATATTGTGAATGGAATAGTCTCAATAAAAAGCCAGAGGTAGTATGAAATCACAAAATTGATGATGAAATCTCCAATCATTTCCCTGAAGAGTCATCACCGCAGATCCTTTGTGTTAATGTGATGACTCAAAATCGGTTTCATGGATCATTTTTAGATTTTAGTGACATAGACCTTATTGTGAGGAAGAACTGGATGGATATGGATAGAATTTTTTTAAATGAAAAACCCTGTTTTCTGGACATCTTTTAAGATAAGATAAGATGAGATAAAGATTTTCCTAACCGTTGGTTCGATTTAGTTCTAATTTGGTGAATATGAATAGACCTGAGGAAATCTATCTTGTTTGTATCATATTTTACTCTAATAGTTCACATTATGCTCACTAAGGTTTTTTAAAATCTATTTAAAAATGGGTCAAAACATTTGTTATTTTCCTAACTTATTTAATTTGAGGAGTTCAATCAGGGACATTGCTGATACAATGCCTGGGGCCTTTTTTTTTGGGATAGAACCCTTGCTGTTAAGGATGAAAGCATTGGCTTAGTTTTAATCCAGATGTTGGCAGTGAAATCAAAAACATTTGCAATGTTTTTTAATCGTAATGTTTTTTTACATAATCAGGGTAAACTGTCACCTTGCTTTGAACTGGTATTATCAGCAAATTGGTCATGTTCTCGCCTTGTTTGTTTTTTTAAAATTAAAATAAGGTTTCGAACAGTTAAATTGTGTTGTGTAATGTGAGAACAAATAAATCCCATGTGTCCTTTCTCTTCCTTCAAATCACGTCTGTGCACATATATTCCCCCCCTCCAGCTTTGTCACATGGACATTCTCACCGGAGACATTTTAAATACACGCCCTCCTTATAAGGAACATTCATAGGCAGCCAATTGGAAAAAAAACATGCTTCTGGTCTTACTTTTTAGACACTGAGTTCAGAAACTGTGTCTCTAAACCAGAGGTGGGAAGTAAGAAAGTACAAATACTTTGTTACTGTACTTAATTTCAACGCAAGGATCTATAAGTTTTACGATTAACAATTTCAAATTGGACTTGTTACTCTTGTAAATTGCTTTTATTTTGATTAAATGTGTTATCCAAACATCCCAACAAAATATGTTACAAAACAAACTAAAGTATATGAAAATAAATGAACAGCAGTTTGCCATTCTCCTAAATGCTACTCTTTAACTTTTCTTCTACTACTTTTTACTTGTGTACTCTTTAATTTCATATAACTACTTTTTGAATTATATTTTTTGCCTTCTCACTATACTTTTTCCTTTTAAAAAAGTACATTTTACTTTTCTCCTTCAATATTACTAGTTTTTAAATGATACTTTTTACTTTTATGCTACTACTTTTTACTTTGTAATCATCCTCATAGGTAAATTGTATTATATTTCTGTCTGTATGTTTTATAAGAGTACTTTTCCGAGTATGTATTATTTCACCTGTACGCGAATGAAAAGAAATTGAATACTTGTACTTTGACCACAGTTATTCTTTAGAGATAACTGTACTTAAGACTGTGTGTACTTTTTACCCACCCCTGCTGTAATCTACCTGAATAACTGTTCTTCTTCTTTCACTCTCTCAATTAGTTAATGAACATCATTCTAACCCCAGCAGCTCTGCTCTGGCCCCTGACATGGAGACAAATACCTGAAACCTCCCAGACACACCTGTTGAGAGTTAAATGTTTCTCTTGTGGAGTATTTTTTCTCTCCTTCCCTTTAAATGACGGAAAAGAAAAGTGGAATGAAGTAGCATTAAATTTAGTTTCAGGCTCCTACATCACTTCCTGTTCCCTGAGGCTGTTGTATCGTGTTCATGTTTGAGATGATGAGTTGTAGGGTCAATGATTATTTTCCACACTGCTTTCCATTTACTGTTACCTTCTCAGCGGCGTTGTGCTTAATGTGCTCCAACATCTCTGTCTTCCAAAGCCTGTCTGAGTTGGCTCAAAATGTTTATTTGTCTTAATCACCCAGAGGAACAAAGATGGAGCCGAGACCAAATAGGCCTTTTTAGCACAATCACATCCACGAGCCAGGAAAACAAACTCCCTTCAATCAGAGCTTCTCTCCCCTGTGCTCTACGTCTCTCCCAGACGTTAAGCCTCTTTCTTATTCTTATCGTTGAGTGACAGGCTTGACTTTATTTCAAGATAAAGTTGCCAACCATGAGCTGATATGTCACAGTGATTGAAAGAAAGCATTAAAATGGCATTACATTTTCCCTCCACGAACATCCACTCATCTAAAATGTGTCAGATGCTGTAATGTCATCTCGCAGCGTTGGCTTATTCATGGTGACAATTCGTATTTCACTCAGGAGGGAAAAAGTGAAACGAAGATTTGTGAGCAATAGAATATGGTCATCCTCCCTGCACTTATTGCTAGAGCTCCATTTTGTAGATAGAATTTTACAACCGCACCAATGATAAAATGTGGTGAGGAAATAAAATGAGTAAACGTGTGCTGTGTACAAACATGTATAAACATTTATCCGTTGGCTTCTGACGGCCTGCTGTGTTTGCTCCACTTTGTGCACGACGACCCATTCTGCAGCAGTGGTGTGCGGCCCGAGACGGCCAATGTTCCACCATAAAACATTATTTTTGAAGTGTGTTGTAACATTCAAACTAAATCCTGTGCTGGATCTTTGCTTGACAGAACGCAGAGGTGGTTAGTTCAGTGTGTCAGGGCCTGAAAATGGCTCTAGCACATTGTGCATCTGCTATATGATTTTAGACATAAATTAATCACGCACAGTTTTGCTGTTGGGACCAACGTCAAGGATTTCACACCTGTCACATACCTGTCTGACTGGTCTGTGTTTTAGTATTTGATGCTTAGTGGAACAGTACAGCAGTGGTGGACCATTGGGGCAAGCCCGGCCTTCTCTTTTAGCCCTGACATTGTCAGAAAGAAAACACAAAAATCATAATTCAGTAAACATTTTAATAAAGACTACTTGTACTATATTTGAATAGTTGTTTCCCATCTGTTTTATTTATTTCATGGCTACTCTCCATTTCAGCTTCCAGTGAGCTCATATAAGTGAGCTTTTTTTTTAATCAAATGACATTTCTCCAGGAAAGTTTCTGGGTGAAATGTCTCCACTGGGGGCAAGCAGCTTCCAGAGTGAAGGCCTCGATCTTGCCATTTAAATAAAACTAGAATATTTTGTTGATTGTCATATTTTTAAGCCAATCAGATTTGGAAGATGTCATTTAGGGCGTTTTCTTTCACATGCCAGCGTGTTCGCGCCATCCCCGGGCAGTCTGGGCATGTTCAGGCTTGTCCTGCGTCACTATTACGTGTCCGCAAGCCACTAATTTTCGTGGAGGTCTCCGGCTCATGTGGAGCGTTCTTTTTCAAAAATTAAAACATATATGTGAGAATATGGAATTGACAGCCTGTCAACATTGGCCTCCATGGCATATGGGAAAAGGATTTATAGTGGAACTGATAAGCACAGGTGTTTCCCACGGTCATGTTATTGGACTATATTTCAAAGAAAAAAAGGGGGTAAGACTCCCAGATGAGGAACATCTTTGGTGAGTCTATTTTTTAAGTACCTTAAATAGCTTTTTATTATTGGTTGCTGAACATATTTGCTGATGTTGTAATGTGAATGAAGTCCAGATTCAGTATTAAGTTGCCGGTACACCTGTTGGCATGTATTTTAGGTCAGCGGAAACGCTGTTTTATCCAACTTACACTTGATGACGTTGTGTTTGTGGTGGTCGTATGGTGACGTTGAACTTCGTTTTAACCACTTTATTAAACTGGATAAATGTGACCCTCGCGTTGAATATGTTCTGGTTACAGATACAGGTGCAGCGGCTGTATTTATTTGAGAGTAGCGTAGAATAGCGCTGAATGAGCAGTTTGGAAACCAACGTCCTGCCGCTGGAGTAGAGTAATGGGGACTGAAGTCCTTATTATGGTATATGAGGCTTGGGCCTTATTTTGCCATACATGAGTTATCGTTGAGGACTCCAGCTTCCTCCGACACCGGAAACATGTGCATCTATATTGGTGTGAAAGGGATTGTGAATGGTTGATTGTCTCTCCCTGAACTGGACAGGCGATTAAAGGGATTTAAGGAATTATTGATTTCTTGGTATATTCATCTGCAGGCCATAAACACCAACGTTAAACATTATTTTAGCAATTATTTCTGGCAAACTAAATATAGTTCTATATTTACTTTCTTTTAGTTAGTTCTATTGTTTTTTTAGCTAACTTATAAATATATGACCATTTCATTGGACTTTTTCTATCTGTGTGCCCTAGCTGTAAATTATGCAAACAATAAGAATGTTGACTGAATTTGCTGACTGTATAACCAAACCAATGAGCTTACACTCACTATAAAAAGGCGCCACACAGTTCAGGAGATCTTAAAGTGATTTGAACTACATGCAAGCAGGCGTATCTCTTCTATTGTTGATAGAAGAGATACGGATTTGCTGCTATAATGTGTTGAAATGAAATCTTGAAACAATTAGCAAAAATGGCCAACTCTTCCTTTAGAGAGGCAGCACGCATATGGAGGTCAATCTGCATCTACATCATGTTTGCATTGTTGGATTTTTCAAAATTTGCACAGTACTGTAGCCAAGTAGCAAAAGATGACTTTCATGTTGCTGACAGCAGCATATTTTTCTATCGCTGTAGTAGAGCCAGATTCTTAATGCCTGCAGATTTGTCTTGTTGCTATCTGGTGTCAGCTCTAAGCAGCATACCTGATACTCCCATCAATTGTTATTATTTATCTCTCCGATGAGGTATAAACTGCTCACATACCAATCAGTCATAGCATTTTAACCACTGACAGGTGGACTGAACAATATTGATTATCTTGTTACTATGGAAACTTTCAGTGGGGGAAGTGAATACTGTTAGCATTGGGAAGCAAGTGAACGTTTATTCCGGTCCAAATTTCTCTTAAACCGCAGGATTTGTTGGATATTTGTTATCCGTGATAGTTAGTCCCTATAAAAAAAAAAAAAGATCTAAGGAAGGGCAATGGGTGACGCAACAACTTGGTGACTGGTGCCCAAGGTTCATCGATGTACATTTCGACTAAAGAATATAGAATAATCCAATTGGACAGCATGCAGTCCAATTGCATGCTCCATAGTCCAGTTTTGATGCTAACCAGCCAATTGTAGAGGCTTGTAGAGGGTTTCTGAAGTTACTAGGAGTAAAAATTGGCGCATTGACCAGCTACGCAGCTACGCAGCCTCATACATGTAAAGCTGTGATTGACTGTGTATTGTGACTCTTTTCAATCAAAACCACTATAGTAGCTCTTCTGTGTGATCAGAAACCACGGGCTAGCCTTCACTCCTCACGTCCATCAATGAGCCTTGGGCGCCCATGAACCTGTCGCCATTCACTGGTTGCCCTTTCTTCGAAGACTTTGGTTCAAATCATTAAAGACCAAGACCACCAAGAAACACCTGCAGTTCTGACCCTGTTCTCTTATCACCTAATGTATCCCACCCTATATCAGCTACCACTGTGAGAAGCTGATTCGTACTATGATAATTGTGTGCTATAATAATCAGTGATAATAATATTATGGCTGATCGGTGTATATTTGCATCTTTCCACATCTGCCGAAGATATGGAAAGATACACACAAGCTTTTACAGTCGACCATTATCTACACATGAAGAGTAAAGTGTGTGCATACAGTGAAACTGATTGACCCTGTGACCTCTGACCAACTGTGTGAACATTTTGAAAACTATTCCTTCCATACATCATATTTTCCACTCTGCTAAAGAATCCAAAGCTGAGCCAGTTTATCTGGCAGGAAAACCAGACCTAGTGCACTTCCACACATCCTGACAGGCACATAATACATTTCCAAATATGGACCAAGGTCAAAAGGCATTCCAGAGGTATTCTTTAAAAATACGCATCAGGATAGAGAGTCCAGTGAGAGATGTATGAATACAAATCTATTGATGTATGCAGCATATTCCACCGCAGTCTCCACTGCCCTGACCCGGTATGGGAGTCTGTAATTTAATAAGCCATCATGGCATCAGCAGTGTGGAAAAAGTCTAAATTGTCTTTTTCAATTTTCAATTTTACAATCAGGCCAATAGAAGAAACATAAGCATATGCTCGATTGGGCTGTGAAAGACTCCCTGCTCATGGCCAGGGCGAGAAATGTTTGCCTGAGAATATTGGCAGGAAGAAATCAAAGAAGAAAAAAACATATAATTTTCACTTTGATAAAGATTTCAGTGAGTGTTTTATCTCCTGAGTAAAGGTGATCCTCCTCAGGGAACTTTCCGCCTCTAGATAACAAGGAGATCATATTTTGACAAGACTGACTCATAACCTGATGTGTGAATATATAATATACATTTTGTCTATAAGAGTTACCACTGAGTGTTGGAAATGATTTTAAGATTTACTGATTACTGTTAAAGCTTTTCATGATTCTGATATTGACTACACTGTAAAAAAAAGAAAAGGAGAACAGTTTTATATATTGTAAAATACCGGCAGCTGTAGTTCAAAGAATTTTACCGTAAAAAAATATGGTGACCTGATAAGACATTATGGTAAATAACCATAAAAACATTTTTTTTTTGGCGAACCTTTATATGGTTACATACTTAATTACATAAAATAAGATTATATTACATACATTTCAGACGTTTAACCTAAAAATAATAATAATTTCACAAAATATATCATATTTTCAGCATCTCCTGCCAGTCAAAATTATGGGATGCTGTTGCTAAATGGTAAAAGTTGGTTATTTATGTTTTCGTAACAACAAAATCTTTCATTTTAACAGAAAAATACTTTCACAGTAAGGTCCCGGATTTTCCACATATTCTCACCTGAAATAAAAGAGTTATCTACTGTTTCTTCATTTATGATGGTTCACCGTATCTACCTAACCCTACATCTACAGTTATTACTGATACATCAGCTTCTGAGAGTGTTGAGGTTGGTCGGGGGGAGCAAGCAGCAAGAAGGATCAGAAAATCAACCATGGGGGGGCGGCTGTAGCACAGTGGGTAGAGCAGTCATCTCCAAATCAAAGGTGGCCGGTTCCATTCTCAGCAGGGTCTACTTTTTGTAAGGTCTTTGAGCAGGACCCTGCAACCCTAGCTCCCCGGGCGATTCCAAGGGGCTGCTCACTGCTTCCTCAGGGATGGGTCAAATGCAGAGAAATAATTTCACTATGTTTTGCTGTGTATGGCTGTATGTGATCAATAAAGTATACATTATTATTATTATATCTGTATATTTGTTGATGAATTTGTTTGCATTGCTTTTATATTTTGTCCTTCCGTATTACAATAACTTACTTCTCAATGGCTGCCTACTATTTACTGTTATTTTCACAGTAAGACTGTTTTTACAGTGTACAAAGTTGTATTTTTTCCCCCAGTGAGCCTTGGCTTAAATTCTCACTTTAGGCTCGTGTAGTTACATAAATGAAACCATCTGAGAAGATTTAAAAGGAAACATCTCTCTGTTGAAAGTACTAATGACTCAAACACATCTGCAGGAGTCACAAATCAAACAAGAACATTTCTGTCACATCTGCATCTGCCACAAGGAAAACTTAATAAGGGGCTTGTGTGGTGAGACCTCCAACCTCTATCACAGGTGAAAGTGAGGAAATGGTGTTCAAATGTGGCCATAGAGGGAAAATAAGGACGTTAAAGACATCAATTATGTGAAATATCATCAAATTCTCCCATAAGTTATTGAGGAGATATTGATAGATGTTGTACAAGTGGAAAACAGTGACCTAATATTCCACATTCCATTTTTATGGCATATAGACATCTGGAACTAATGATTCCAGAATTTGAAAGTGCTTTCCACAACAATTACTTGTAAAATCTGAAAAGCCGACAGTAGATAAAGCTGGGAGGAAAATGTAATAGGATAAAAAGTATGATATTTCTTTAAGAAAACTGGTATAAAAGTAGCAAAAATGCAATTTTAAAAGTAAATACACTGAAATAGTACATTATTTGCTTACATTCACCTCATTGGTGTCCACCACTGAGATTTACCACAGCAGTCCTTGGCCTTTAACCTGGTGAAATTTATTTGTAGACATGTGCGGATGTAGAGTTGCCTTGCAGTCTAAATGCCACAGTGTCCTTCCATGAGAGCCTCACCTGAACCTGCAATATGCCCCCTGGATACCTCACAGGTGCTGCCCCAGCTTCTCAGGGATGGTTCAAATGCAGGGATCTAAATTCACTACATCATACTGTGTATAACTACGTAACAAAGTGATAATAAAGAGTATAAATTAACATTAATTATAGTTTCCTCTAATGTTAATCTTACTGTAATTACATAGACAAACAAATCTCGTCAGTGAAGCATAATTCCATGTACTTCCTCCCTGACTTTTATTATTTCTTTCTTTTTCACAGCGTCCAGTCTCATGATTCATCTGTTTTGGTCGGGGTTCCCCAGCAACAACCTCATCAGGGACTTCCTCGGGACACACCTCCTCTGGAGCGCTACATCCTTTCCCGTCTCGTGTGATGACATGTGGGATATAATCAACTGGATTTTAAGGTGGAGACGTTAGAGTCTATATACACACACAAAAAACACACACACACACACAAAAACAAATATGTGCACGTGCAACCAATATGTGCAACATGCGGAAACACAAAAATTCTTTGTCGTTGAGAACATGTTAGGACTGAGTGTTTTGGCTGAAAAAGAAAATAATAGCTGGCTCGAGGAAAGATGTGTGCACAAAGTTGCACACATTCACATGCAAAAATGTAATCAAAGTTGAAACACTGTTTGAGATGTGCCTGAAAACCATTTTTGAATGTATGACAAATGACTGTAGATAACATTTTTTTGGCATTAGGTCTGTTGGGCTGCATAATATACATGTGGTGATGAGACAAAGTGTTTCCATGGAGACTAATGACAACCATACCCTGGCTGCCCTCAACTTTTTGGATACACACAGCTTCTTATGTCTTACGATTACCCTTAAATTTTTGAATTTTCTTTAGCTTCTTTAGCTTTATGGAATTGTGAGGACCCAAAACTTTAAGCCGGCTGACAGAACAGGGACCTGTTTCTGTATTGGTGACCAAACAATGAGTACACTCAGCTCATTTTAGGGTTCAGACTTTTTTTTTCTGGTTTACAGTTTAAAACTAACTAAAAAAGCTAAAATGAGGATAGGATAGGGGCTTAGAATATTTAAGATTGACATCAGCATGTCTTTTTACAGACATATGTACTTGTCTGTAAAAAGAGGCAAAGAGATAAAACAACTGGATTTACAAAAGCTCAAACTCTTATTCAAGATTGAAATTATTTTCTTAGAATATTCAAGGGTATTTGAGTAAAAGCTTTGAATAATTCACATATGGTGTATCTTGCCCACTTTGATGAGGAAAATGTATTAGTTCCAAATAAACCGTGATAGGCTTATCTCTAAAAGACGGCCGGTGAAGGTCACAAGCACACATGCACAGAAAAAAACCAAAAGAAAAACCCTTATCTACTGCAAGATCAAAATTACGGTATCTTTAAATGGTTTCTACCGATTTTGGTACTACCATAAATATAAGTGCAGACCGGTTAAAAAAAAAAAGAAAAGTTTACTGGAGACACTCCAGATTAAGTTGAGAAAAAAGGATAATGACTCAAAGAAGGGGCGGGAACTTGGAGAAAACTTTTAAAACTTCTCCAGAGCAAAAGCGAGTGAGATGGATGGAGAGAAAAAGAAACGGAGCTATGAGGGAGGGTAATAGGAGTAGGTGTGTCTTGCTTTGTGTGTCTCCTCCCACCATTGTGGAGGTATAGATGGTGCAGAAGCAGCTGCCTGCACCTAGAAGTCCACTCCAGTCCAGTGAGCTGCACTAGTCCTGAGAGACACCAGATCAGAGAAGTAGTTCAGCCACTTTAGATTCCTGCAGCTACAGCAAACACCAAACACAACCTGATTTACTCATAGATGTTACGCCGACAGCCTGCTACACCTGAGAGCTGACCAACAGCATTCATAATGAGGAGGATGCTTTCACACAGCTTTCTAGTTCCTCTCCTCATGGTCTTCATCTGTGGGTTAGTCCTCTGTGGCCCCTCAACGCCCCGCAGGAGTGGAGGTAGGTGATGCTTGCACTTCCACTGAGACACCCACAACAGGAGACACTAGATGTGTTTGTTGCATGGACCAATGTTGGAATTTAAAATCTTCTGGGGGTCTTATGGATATTGTCTAACATCACCTATGATGCATTGATGGCTTTTCCATGTTTTTTTCCTTCTGTTCAATGCATACAGGGCTATAGAAAAAGTGAGATGGCTGTTTGATTCATTAATCAAAGCCTATTAAGGATCTGATACCTGTTGATACATGCTGTTGCAACACAATAAACTAAACTGGGAGCTTTATGGAAGCTACTGATGTGCAGAAACCTGCAAATACACATTTACTGACATATGTATCATGCAATATATCTGCTTTACCTGCTTAATATGGAGTTATTATTAGATACGTGCCCGATTACCATATTTGGCAGTGATGTAGCTATGTCATGTGACGCACACACACTGGGAGCAGGCTGCTCCCTACTGTTGTGGTACATGTGTCTTAATGCAATACTCAAGTATAGTGAAACTGAGGGTGGGTTCAGGGAGAGAACTGTATTAATTGGCTAAAATCCAAAATTAACTTTATTTATAGATTTCAATTATTTGAATACCAAACATTAAGTTATTGTATAACTTAAATTGATTTTTTCCTCCTCTGCATACAGTTCAAGCAATGTGTTTTGTGTCCCCCAATGAATGGCACTTAAATGAATCATTAGGGGGCTTGAAATAATTTAGATTATTAAATAAATGGATTGATACTTAAGTCTTGTCCTGCAAATGTCCAATGAACTCCCAACTGATAGGAAAATGAAGCCATCTGCCAGGCTTCCAGAAGCTCTGCTTTATGATGTATGTCTTTATCCACATTTCCATTAAATGAGGAAAGCAGACTCGATGACACAGGTCAGTTACTGGTCTCAGGTTTTAATGAAACTGTGTTCAGTTTGGGGGTCAAGGGTCACACAGGTCAGGTCAGTACACAGCTTATTGCACTGGCTTTCCCGGAAATGTGGCTGTCATGCATACAAAAGAACAAACCCTGAAGTTGGCTAATTGTTTTCATTAATTTTCACGGGCAAGCGTTTTTCTTTTCTTTTTTTTTTCATGTATTACATTCGAGCTCTCATTAAGATATTTTATCATTCCCCCTCAGGGCAGAGCGCAGAATTAAAGACAGATGAGACAGTAGACATTATTCTTCCCAGTGCAACAGGTCCAAATGTTTTCCTGATTACATACAGCAACATGGAAATGATCACAGGATGTTTTTATTTATAGTTTGAAGAAGCCAGAGTCAGAGCCCCTAAATCTCTCACACTCACAAGCCGTGCTCACAGGAATACATCAGGCAGCCATCGTCGCCATCATGGAGTCATCCAACCCTCACGGACTGTTTCAGCTCTTATCTTACCCAACATTCTCCAGCTGTTGGGCAGCCAGTGGTGGCCTCTGACTGACCCTGTCCTACTGGCCTTCTTATTGATTCCTGTTACTGCTGGCCATGGTGCCAGTGGAGAAACAAGGTGGTCCACCCAGATATGATGCAACCTTCTACTTTAAACATTCTCAAGTTTGTTACCTCCTCTCCTTCCTCAGCTCTGGCCACTTTGAAGTGCCTTTTAGCATTATAATCTCTGTCCTCAGATGTATGATTACTGGCTAGGGTAGGATTTCTGGGTTGGCTCTTGAGTGACGTTGGACAGGGATGAACTTCCTCCGCAGAACCTGAAACAATATGTGATGTGCATGGGTCGCTTCTTTTCCACACTTAGACCTGTTCCTATGCATCCTGGTTGTTTTTTGTCTGAAGAAACACTGGGTCAAAGTCTTTGCCCTGGCTACCGCCAACATTTACATGCTTGCCAGTCAACCATCCTCCTTCCCTCACAGGAGATCCTTGCACATTTATCATCTCTTTAGTCTGCCTAGTGTCCAGTACCTTAGCGCAAGAGTTTCTCTAGGGTTTGCTAGACCCAGTTGCCCACATGATTCATCTCCCTGATGTCATCTGTTTTTCCAGTGTCCCTAATCTTGCTTGGTTGCCATCCAGGCTTTTCTGGAACTCCCAGGTTGTTGATAAACAAAATATAAAACAGTCCCCCTTGTTGAATCCCTTCAGTTTGATTAGGATTTTCATGACATTCTTGGAAAACCGAACAATTTCCCAAATGGTTTTCCATATATTGTCATTGTCTCACTCCTATGTTAATGTACATACACCGTTTTCCATCTGTAACTATGCTTTGCAGCTCGGCTTTTTTTTGCAAGTTAAACTTGGGTGGCATTTGAAGACGTTAATGGTTTTAAAGGTGATTTGAAGTGTGCACACTGGAGTCGGGATGAAGAGATAAGCAGAGTGGAAAAGGTTGCTTCCAAAGTGTGACTGGCTGGTTCCTGTGGGAGATGAATGAGGCTATCTGATTTCTTCTTGAATCAGTTCCCGGGTTTAAGACAGAGTTTTATAGAATTTCATGCCATGGGTTGTTTGCTGTCTTTTTAAAAATAATTATTATTGGGTGATAAACTTGTGTCAGGGTTAATAAGTGAAATGTTCTGCACTTCCCATGGCTGTTAATTCTTATTTACGTGTTTTTTTTTCACTATTTAGACTCCTCCTAGTAAGTGTATATGATATAATTTACCATGACCCAACTTCAGGTAAAAGGAATGTCCTAGAAACTGCTGGTGAACCAGACAAAACAAGGTCTCATGTCATTTCAGATTGATGGGAGGCATACGTGAAGGGAGAGAGGAAAGTTGGGGAGATTTGAGGACAACGCAGATGAATTTAGAGCAGTTTGGAAGTTGTAGAAGGAACAAGTGAATAGAAGGATGGCTGCTGACACATATAGGACAGCAGAGATTGATTGAAGGAGAATAAGGGCAAGATGGAGGCCTGCCACTTGGGAAGGAAAAACATCTGCTGCTCCATTGAGTCTGACAGCAGGAGATGTTATTGTGAGAGTAGGGGGGGCCAGATTCAAAGCCACCAAAGCTGTTGGTAAATGTGGGAATATAATTGCAGACAGTTTACTACCATTTGGCAGCAACGTGAGAACCAAGAGACGGATCGGGTCTTAGAGTCTCCTTCGGAATCATAGTACATATATCCTGGTCTGCTGGCTCAGGATACTCCCAGAGGCAAAAGTTAATCTAAGCCAGCTCAGATATCGTTTTCTCAGCAGGTGAATAATTCCAAAACCTCTGTGCTGTAGTTGACAGAAGGCTCAGGGAGATTTTCTCACTTTATTGCCTTAAATGAAGGTGACTGTTTTACCAAGGGGCCATCATACATCTATCTCTGTCTCCATGGTGAGGGAAGTCTCCTCTCAATGTCAACACTTCCATGACAGAAACCCAAGACACTGAAATGCTGTGTGCCAGAGCTGCATAAAGGGGCAGCGTGCATGCAAAGACAGCATATTATGTTGACGTGAATGTGTGGGATGCATGCAGCATTTCACAGTCTGCAGTATGCTTTATTTATCCTTTGTCACATCCATCCTCCAGAAACTACCACAGTAACTTCAACAAAGAGTGGAACAGTTATTTTTCTACTACATATTTTCAAGACCGAAGAACCCGGTGGCCCCGTTCCAAGTTCTGTTCAGGCTTCGTTTCAGATATTTATAGTTCATCAGTCCAAGCATCTTAACCATAAGTGGAGCGAGAGAGAGAAAGGGTTTGATAATGTAAGATTCTAAATCAGTTATTGTTGCACATTTTACATTCCTCAAAACCTGAACACATGTAAATATAACAGGTTAAAAATTAAGACAACAGGCTATCCTTTACAACCTACTCCTTCTCCCAGAGGATCATTAATCACCACCTATGTTCCAAGATGGCCTTTCTGCTGAGCCAAGACTGGCTTTCAAGATTTAGGGTGTATCTGTTATCCGGGCCAGCAGGATTACATCTTTCAGTGATTAGTCCGGAACATAGTGATTGGTTAAGCATTGATGAAGTGTTTATCAAATGATGCGGCATTTGCTCAGCATGTGTGCAGCAAAATCTGAGTAGTTCATTGGCTCAATCCCAGTGATGTATCGCCTCTCCTTGTGATACTTGAATTAGTCATGTTCCCTTCTCAAGGAGGTGGAACGCTTATGTCATGATATTTCAGATGTTGTCTTCAATGTGAGAAATAACAGTGTATCATACCAGGTGCGTCATTATAGTTGGGCCCAGTAGGCCTGGGCTCACACACCCAGAAGGGGGAAGTTCCCCTTGACATAACAGCAGATAGTTATTTAGCATCTCTTTATGGTTTGCTGTATGTTTTTCTGATGTTTCAAATCTCTCATTGTAAAACTGCTTGGCTTTTTGCATCATAAGCCTGTCCTTTCAATCAATATGTAGATGTAAAAAATATGAATATAATTAGAATTTAATTATCTTATTTATCAATCTCTGGTGTCGCTGTTCAATGATCTCATGTCCCTGGCATCATAGATATGTGGCTTCTTTTGCATGTAGTTTTTCTTTGTTCTGTAGTTGATTGATTATTAGAACTGAGTGGTTGGCTCAATTCCCAAAGCTTCATTCCATTTTCTCTTGAATTACTGATAATTCTTTATAGCCTTTTCAGCCGTGTGTGGCCCGAGTGGTCAGGCTTTGGACAGGTTGCTGTTGGACGGAGCCAATGTTTGTTGTACTGGAGTTAAACATGGGTTGCCAGAAGTTTCCTCTTTCCTGCTTAGCAATTTTTTTCATTTGTGCTTCATTGGAAATACTGATGGTGGAATCAAAGCAAATTTATTTTTGATAGGAAACACATATCTTGGACGGCATGGCGGTGTCTTTCGAGTAAGGGCTTCCCTCTCTTTCACTGTTGGTTTGTTTTGGTGTTTGGCAGCTTCATTCAATATTTCTCATGAAGAGTTCCATTATTCCATTAAATGCTGAAATGTGAGACAAGGATACATGTCTTGGAAATTATTTTACAAGGCGCAAGTCTGTTAATTTAACCGGATGGAGGAAACGGGTAGAGCAACACAGGCTCATTTGTGATTTCCACCACACCGCAGTAACTTACTGTATCCGCAGTTCCCTGTATGAGGTGATTAAATCTCCAACCAGCTAATAATCCTTAAATCCTGAGATTTAAGAGATAGCTGTGGATGGGAAGTTATCTTATATGCTACAGCGCTACAGCCAATACAATCCTGTCAATTTGAATTATCCTTAATACTAATGTCTTCATTTAATATTGTAAAAATAAAATACATGAGCCTAAAATTAGATAAAAATACACTATAATAGGTAGATATGAATACTCCAAGTGACAGGGGAATTACACTATGCCATAGAATGTCAGTGGTAATTTAAACTGTTAAAACTATTTGGTAAAAATATTAACACTATTGGGAACTAGTGAGGGTCATATAAACTATTGGGAACTAGTGAGGGTCATATAAACAATGGCCATAGTTTTGATTTTAATAATATGCAAGTTAAATTATCTCTTTTTTTTGTGAATGAGTTCAAAAAACACGCAAAATGTAACTGAATTTTTGGATTTACCCTAATTAATGAATTTATACACGGTTTAAGAAGCGTATGATAAAGACAATACGGTAAAAAGAAGGCCACTATTCACCATCTCCCTACACTAAATTCCAGTCACATCAGGTCCAGCTGCATTCAGTGAAGATTTCCTAGGTTTATTACAAGCAAACTGCAAACTGGGTAATTGTTAACATTCCCTGTTCTTCGCTGGTTTCTAAAGCCACTTGGAAGAGATGAAAATCAGTAAATTCATTGATTCTTTGTGGTTATCTTCTCTATCCATAAAAATTATTGTTTAAATTGATTAGAGTTTCTTCCAGCCCCAAAATAGAACTGATTTAACCATCATGCTAATACAGATTATTTTTAATATGATAAAAACTACTGGCTGTTTGTATCGGGCTATACAAATGATAAACTGCACCTACTTTGTCCAACTGGTCATAGAAACCACAATTTTGGACACAGTTCATATCAAGTAAAAGTAAGGAACCCAGTGAATGCTACCTTTATTTACTAATTTCTGTTTCTGCCTGTAGTATTTTAATGACATTCTGTTTGATGTCTGATCAAGACCTCGGATTTCGTTGGGTTCATTGATACCTTTTTACATTTTGACCAATAAAAAAATTATCTTTGCTATGGTTTTCCACTACCCACCACTTGATGCCTACTTCTTTCAGGACTGATTAGAACTGCCGACAAGGTTCTCCCATAGGTTTTGACTTAACATCACCTCGCTGACCTAAAGTTATTTAGATTTTGTTAAACATACTCTGTTTAAAAAATGTCTTTTTTAAGCCAGGAAAGACAAGGAATGAAAAGATGAAGGTTTATTACAAGAAATTATATGTGATGATGACCCATATGGCACTCAGACTGTTCAGGAAGATTTTGATTGAAGAGTATCTTCCCTGAGCAGCAGAATGGAAATTCCTTCCTTGAAGCGTGGATACGGGTGGTGGTGGCTGATGACACTTCTGAGACAGAGGAATGGGCAGAGATGGGTATGTGGAGTTTATGCTTACTGGCAGCGTGAAGGAAGTAGGTAGGCGAGAGAGTCACATTAAAAAAGTTGAAGGCGCATCATTGTGATATTGGATAGATGTGGTCAGCTGATGAGCACAGCTGATGTCAGTTGATACCCCAGACATGAAGTGCATAAGTGTGACTGAGCATGTGTGAGAGGTGTGAATGACAGTGTAGTATTAGCACAAAAAGGCATTGTCTGAAAGAAACTTCACATTGTTCAATTGTCATTTGGTCAGATGTAGTTTTGTGACATCTCCTATCTATTCAAATTAAATTTCACCCCTCAGGTACACTTGCATGTGAAAGTAAAGGTGTGATGGATTTTATCAGAAACTCAGTGGCCCTATTTGTCAAATATTGACCATTTTGATGATCTATAATGAACAAAAGCTTAGATTTATCACTGAATGGTGGCTAATGTCCTCTATTCGAACAAGACATTTTCAGCCTCCTGGTTCCTTTCATATTTTTGTCATGATCACAATGTTCTCTATATCAGCTTGAATCTCTAATGGATCAATCGTTTCCCTTACTATCTTCCCAGCGAGACGCCACAATCTGAGGGTTCATATCAAAGCCACAGGAGACACCATTGTGATGAAGTTTGTGCCTCCAAACCCTGACACCAAGCTTGAGGGCTACATCTTGGGCTACGGCAATAGCATGTTCTCCAAACAACTCATTCCGTTGCCTGATGAAGGACAGCCATATGAGGAGGAGTTTGGTAAGAATGTTTATGGATAGAACAAATGGCTATGATGCGCTTGTGGATTTTTTATTAGTCGTCTTCATTATGGCTAAAAGGGCGAGGTGAGTAAATCTGTTGAAGGTGAGAGTAGTCTCTCGAGTTTGTTCTTCCTCTGTGTTTAGATGCTGAGCCAAAGTATCTAATCGCCGTCCAGCCCATTCCAACCAATGAAGTGAAGAAGCATTGCACAGGTAATGCTAGTAGGAAATAAAAAACATCACCATGGTGACATTGTAAAAGTGTCCATACATGAAGCATGAGCTCAACTTAATGTGGGCGTCGAGGTAAAAGTAAAATGTTCATTTGTTCTCAGGTAAAGTGCAGCTGGAGAAGCCGCTACACTTAGTCATTGGGTCGGTGACACCTACTTCAGTCCTCCTCTCCTGGGGCACGCTGCTGAAAACCACCTATGAGGGCAACATCATGGATGACTGTGTGGAGGACGGGTGAGCTTAAACACAGAAACACACCTATCCATCTTTTTCACGAATCCTTTCTTGAATCAGCCACGAACTACAACTGAACCCATGTTTTCACCCGCTATTTATTTACTATGGATAAATCCAATAAATGTATTCACAACTATTAGTAGCTGCTTCAACCAACAGGAGTAAGAGGAGTTAATGTGATTATTATTATAAAATTTACGGCTTAAAAATAAATTGAAAATTTGAAAATTTACTACAAATCTACAAATCCAATAAAACAAATTTAATTAAAAAAAATTCCCATTTCCAATGTAGGAATAGAAACACGTGAAATTTTTCTTTCTAAATATTGTAATTTTAGTCATATATGTGAGAATAAGTCAAATATCTGACTTTAATCTCAGAACAACATTTTTCTTTTAAATATTTTTTTTTTACTTCATTTATTAGTTTAATGTTAATAAATTAATTAATTAATTTCTTACTTTTTTTTTAAAGAGTCAAGGCCATTTATTTTTGGGAAATTTTGCGTTGATCATGGGAAGTACTGATTTACGTGTTGCTGGAAGGACTCCATATAAATGTTTATTATCAAAATAAATCCATGTGAATGTTTCCCATTTGAATACAATGGTTTGGTTTAAGTGACAGTGGTTTGGCACAGATGAGCGCTCTATACATGTGTGCATGATGTTATAGATACAATTATCACTAAAGTACTTATATACTTAAAGAAAAAACATTACCGCACATCGCTCAGATTTAAAAATGGCGTTGATTAATTATGCACCGGTTCACCGTCTCGATAATTCAGATACTACAAAAACTGTGCCAGTGGTTTCGCAACATTGATTATAGGTCTCCAGTCCAACTTGTCATGTTTAGTAAAGTGCAGTACGAGCAGATAAAAAGCACCGTACGTAATGGCAGCTCAATAGTGTATTATTGATGACAGATTTATCAGATTATGGTTGTTTCCATGGTTTTCCCTTTTTTTAAAAATAAGCTTGAGCCAGAATTCATGGCTGATCCGACCACAGCAGTCTCAGTCAGTGGAGGAGCTCTGCTGCTTAAAACCGCCGATTCAGTGAGAGAAGATGACGATTCAGGAGAGTGACTTCACTTTCAAAGTATGTTGATTGAATTTCATTTCAACATGTGCTCAACACTTAGACCTATTGCACAGGTGTGCCGGAAAAAAAGATAAATCCACGTATAGATATTTCATTTCATGTATCCTTGCTGTGTTGCAGTTTTAGTCAGCATGAGAACAGAAGGTAGAAGGAAAAGTCCTTCACACATCTGGTGTCTGGTATAACTGCATAAACATTAAATAATTCCCCTAAGTGTCTCAAGTTACCGGACAGTATATCCAGAACAGTCTGAGCACACAGATGTTAAGTAGACACAATGTGCGAGACCCGGTTTTCCTCCTCTTTGAGAAATCTGAAAATCCATTTAGAAAGCTTTGAAAAAATATGACTTTTAAAATAAATCTTGAAAAATTTAAAAAAATTAGAGACTGCAATAAACAATATATTTAGGTTGAGTTTAGTTCTACTCTCAACTTGGTTTACAAGCTCTTTACCTAGTATATAAAATGCAGTAGATTCTTCAGAATGACACCATAAAACTGGTACGGTGTCCTCAAGAAGCTAACCCTGTCCCTGCAAGCGTTTAACAGGTTTCAAAATAGTGGGTTCTTATATAGTAGTAGCACGATGAACTCTAATTGAGCATTAAAAACAACTACGGAGTGGATTTTATTCAGTAAGTTTGTATTTTATACCGTTAGAGCTTTTTCCACAATTCAAATTGTTAAATGTCAAATATGCCGTCAAGTTGCTGATCATGCCATGACTGCAGGAGCTGTCCATGGTACCACGTTTCTCAACCAGAGCAACTTTCCACGTCATTACGGTTTTCTCACCTTCTTCAAGAGAAGTCTTTGCGCACGTTTATCAGTGTACATGATGACCAGCCTTGCCAGTCTCTTCAGTGCAATAGTTCATCTCAGATAGGCCAATCAGCCGTAACATTATAACCACCAGTGTCAGTGCATGGGATATATTAGGGAGCCAGTGAACATTTTGTCCTGATGATCATATGTTGCAACCAGGAAATTGGGCACGCCTTATTGGGTGTTTCCGGTCTGCAGTGACTAGTACCTAAGTGGTCTAAGCAAGGATAAGTCGTGGATAACAGGGTCACGCGTGTCCAAGACATTGACACCCAGCATCATTGATGAGTTTGGAGTGTAGCATAGCCATGTTGTTTGATTCCATAGAACAATTACTCACGCAGAAGTTGCTTAAAAAATGAATGCTGGTTTTGATAGAAAAGTGACAGAATTCACACTGCATCAAATGCTGTTCTGATAGCAAACAGCTAAACTACCCAATTTTAGGATGGTGCTTTTGTGTAATGACCTTTTGGTGCATATTTGAATTGGTTTCAGTTTGACAAGAAATTTTACAGTAACTGGGGAGAAGGTTGGTGGTGGACCGCAGAATCAAATTTTGGATTACTTTTACCAATCTTTTAACATTTTTTACCCCTTTTATGCATTATTTTATATTACAAATAAGCTATTTTACAATTTTTCACATCATTTGTTATGTTAAGTTAACAAAGTTAATTTGAATCAATGTTAAGTATTGGAAGAGGCATTTACTCCATGGAGAGCTCACTGAGTTTATGCTGTTTATGCAGTTCCTGCATGAAGAGTTTTAGAAACTTTTTTTTCTCAAATCAGCCTAAACTAAGGTCAAATACATTATCCTGCAGTTGTACATACATTGTTTGTGCTGTATTAATTTATATGTAATACTGAATAATACAAGAACAAAATTATGCTTATAGAAAATGTGTAGTATTTTTCAAAAGGTACCAGACTTTAAATGCATCAGAACTCATGATGCAGGGAATGTGAGACAATTTCTTGAAGACCAGAATACCAAATGCATTTTTCTCACTATTTACTAATTTCTTGATAGACATAGGATTATTGCTTATCTTGGTTTATTATGCTTCCCTTCCTGGTAAGACACTACACAGTGCGCTATCGTGAAAAGAACAAGAATTGGAACTACCAGACCTGCCCAACTAGTGACACGGTGGTTGACAATCTGAAGCCGAATGCAGTCTACGAGTTTGGCGTCCAACCTACATCTACGGAGGGCAATGGAATGTGGAGTAGGCCCGTCATTCACAACATCAGCTCAGCAATCGTAGACGGTAAAATGGAATCATTCCTCTCTCCCCAGCTAAACCTGTCCTTGTCGTCTGGTCATTAAACATATAAAACTAGTTCTGTCAATTATTTAAAAAAATGCAGTATAATACAATGTGATCCAGGCAATTTACTTGTGGACATAACCATGTGGTCTAAAGTCATCGCTCCATGATGGAAGAAAGATGCCCGATGGTTGCCACCAGCAACAATAAGGATTAAATTACGTTTGGAGACATAAACATAATCAAGTGTTATTTCTGTTCTTAAGTCTGTTCTCTAAACAGTCTAAAACATAAACACGATTATTTTTTATGGATAGCTCTCGCTTACTAGTTCTGCCAAAGTGGGGAAAATATCAACCGTCCATGAATTTGGTGATAGTTAGGCATGGGTCAGAAAAGAAACTCGGTGCAAATCTGGATAAGAGGCAGATCACATAATTTTATACATTTTTATAACTTTTCTTTTATATTGTTAGGCATATTTGTCAATTTGTTGTTTTTGGTGCATTGATGTAGGGCTAAGAAAGGCAGAACAGGTGTGTTTGATTATTTGGTCTAAGTGGAAGCATGAGCTCAACTAAGAGCTAGTAAAATTTTAGAATTTTACAGTTCTTACTGTCATCATATGTCCACATCATATAAATCCTTTGCAACCCGGGGATATTAATCATTTTTGCTGAACCAAAACCATCTCTCCGTTGACTTGTGTTAGGCCGTGACAGATGAAATTACTCAATCTGACAAGCAAATCATGTTTGTAATGTCATTTCATAAATTCTTATCACGTTTTTAAAAAGAATATATATATTTTTTTACTTCTGGACTGACTTTTATTTTGTGTCGTTTCTCTAGAGAAGATCATCAGAAAAATCTTCAAACAGCCTCCCATCACCATGGTACTTATTTTTAAAATCTACATTTGCGTTAATATGCTGACACAGGCAGCAATATTTGTATTATATATATTATCAACCAGTAAACTATTGAAATTTGAGAGGTATGCTCCTGCATTTGCTTTTTGGAAAATTGCTGTATAATTGGAAAATATGCTTTTAGAGTCCATGTTGTGCGCTTGAGTGAGCTTATGCAGTCTTCAGGGTTGTTTGTCTCATTCATTTTCCGTCCAAATGCCGAATGGAAACAACACCAGTGCAGCGAAGACAGGCCAAGGCATGAGAGCAGCGTGTAACAATGAGCCAACTTCTGGAGGGGACAAAAAGAGAAATGAGAGTGGAGGATTGAAGAGGGGAGGGATAAGTGGATGGAATTGAGCTGAGAGTAGGACGGTGGCATTGGTTTAGGAGAATGGAAGGGTTATGAATCACATGCTCCTGAGTCGCGTTCCTAAAACCTCACAGCTGTTGAGAATCAGCCATAACATTTCTCCTTCCAGGGGGAGACATGGAACAACAAGCTTCTCTCCCAGGATTTGACATGGAATATAGGGCTTAAGTAAGAGTTATGAAACACAGACGTTTACAAAGACTAATTATTCTCCTTGTCTTTGTGTTTTTTTTGTCTTTTACCCTTCAGAAACCTTTAACACCCATTCCACACTACTTCCCCTATGCTTCTCGTCATGGTAAGGCACTAAAGACCATGCTTTTGTCAAATCAGCAGAATCTTATAATTCTCTTATTACAGAATTATCATCTTATTATATATTTTGATTTATGAATGGTCAGAACTGAAAGAATTTTAGTTTTTACTTTATACTTCTGCAGCCTGGATTTGGTCATATTAGGTATTTGTTAGTTCATTGTTGATGCCATGTGAAATTAAGCTTAAGCTGCTTTTAAACTGCGTTTAAATCATAGAAGTGCTGGCACACAATTTTAGATGACTAATTCTTCCAACGACTTCCAATGACAGACATTCACCAGTTGATTTTCATTTCTGAATCAGCTCAGTGTTTTAATTTTTATGAAAATTTGATCAAGGCTCTCCCCACTGACAGCATTTTAAGCAGGTGACATGTAGATTATTCACAAATAGAGTACTGTAATGCAAGAGATTTTTGCAATACAGGCTCATGCACATAGCTCTTCGTCGCAACGGGGCGACGGTGGCTCAGTTGGTAGAGCGGTTGTCCATTTATCTGAAAGTCAGTGGTTCAATCCCTGGCCACTGCGGTCCACATGTCAAAGTGTCCTTGAGCAAGATACTGAACACCAAGTTGCTCCCAATGACTGTTCCATTGGTGTGTGAATGTTTGCGTGAATGGTTACTGCTAATATTGAGCATGTGGTGCCTTACATGGCAGCCTCTGTGTGAATGTTAGTGTGAATGGGTGAATGCTGACTCACATTGTAAAAGCGCTTTGAGTAGTCAAGTAGACTAGAAAAGCGCTCTATAAGTACAGTCCATTTACCAATTACCATTTATCTCCCATGCCGAGGAGACATTGATTTTTAGGAATATGACATCATGTTGTGTATAACTCCTTTGACTTAAATCTCTCCTCCTTGTCCTCATCAGTTCATCAAAACAGGACACAAGACAGACTGCCCCTCCCCAGGAGCATAGCCCCAAAGACCACTCTTGGTAATGACTTTCTGACCTACGGTTGCATCCAGAGGTCAGACCTTACCTCTGAGTATTTGACCAAACATCCCTTTAACTATGCTGCACACATGGTTACATCCCATAGGACAGAATGTAATATATTTCTGCCAGGTCTACTAACCTAAACTATATTTCTCAGCTCCAACTACATCATCCACTAGACAGGAATCTGTGAAGACCCGTGGATCCACAGTACCTGTGGCCAAGAAACAGCCAATTGGTAATCAGTGAATAATGGTTCTTTCGTGGCTCTGGATTTGGCTGTATGCAGTAATAAACTTGGCAGACTTTAGTGAAGAGGCTGTTGGTGCTTCGCCACATTTTAAAAAATCTGCATGCAATAAGATCAGCATGCTCTGATTGAGTACAGTAGCTGGAGTCTAACTGTTGAGGATGAGGTTGGTGGGCTTGTGGTGGGCATGGCATTAAAAGCTTGCAGGGATGCTTAGTGATGGTTTCAAGGTCGACAGGGCATTATTTGCAAAAAACAAAAATCACTCTAGTCAAAAACCTGAGAAAAGGTGACCAGTGCATGTCAGAGAGTCATATAAAATATTCAGACTGTATTTATTATGTTCATGATTGACATTTTACTGATTAAAAACCTGGGACTTTTGCTTTCAGTGCATTTGCGGGTGATGTAAAGTCTGCATGATATAACTGCATGCAACAGACATTAATCATTATCCAAAGAGAAACAGATCTCAGGAACACTTTAAAAACAATTTAATATCTTATTCTCTCTTGTATTACCCTCTCTTTCCGTTTTCTGTCCTTTCCCCCACCCTGATATCTTATTATCTTTGCAAGTGACCTTTATTCTTATTGAATACGGCTAAAGTTTTGTTAATACAAATCCTGAGTAAATCTAAATATGCCAAGGTATTCTTTTCAATATCCAACCCTACTTAAAGGGAACTTGAGTTTAAAGATCTACATCCCTCAAACTCATCTTTGTGATGAGCTTGAAAGAACTTAAAAAAAAAAAAAAAAGTATCCACCAAGGGCCAAAACCTACCCATGAACCTACTCTTAAATACACATTGTTTTACTATTTCCTGCTCCTCTGCAGTATAAAACATCAAAGGAACAAGGCATGAAAGTTTCAAGGTGTGGGAAAATTAAATAACTTCGTTATTGCCAGCCTCTAAATCTACCGACAACTCCAGCAAACTAACTCAATATCCATCTGTATAGAATCATAAAGGGTTTTACTGTTTATGGTGCGTAGTGTGTAATTTCCTGTTCATTGCCCAGCCCTAAGCTATACCCCCCTCCAAACAACAAAGGCGTTAACAATAACGGATACTATTACAAACAACTTATTTTATTATTTTTACATGCTGCGAAAAACATAACGTCACTGAAATGTAATCATCTGTAGGACACGGCTCATCCAACCACTGGGTAAAATCTCAAATCCATACTGTAGATTTTCCAGAATCTTGCTTACAGGCAGACAGACAGACAAACAAACACGGATGAAAACGTAACCTCCTTCATTGGCGGCGGTAATAATACGTTTTATTACTTCCCAGAGGTTAAATTCAGGGGGAGGCGTAAGTATAGGTTCTTAGATCGAATAAATTGAATGTGTATTATTGGGATGAAATATAGTAAGAAATCAATCATCTTTGCTTTCCTGCTGTTTTTTTTTTTGCTCCTTTTCTCTCTCTCTCATTCTCTTTCATTGAAGACGAGCTGATGATGAGCCATCAATCAGTGACCATTAAACCCTCATGTCTCAAAGCCTCAAAGAGGCACAGGCAATGGGTTTGGATGGGCGTTCCTCACGGGCCTCCTGACTCTGGTGGCTGAATCTATGCGTCGTAACGCATTTTTTGTATCACAAATACCTCCATATGGTCCGTCTGCCGTTGAAATGAGACCCCTATTATCAGATCAGCACCAGATAGAAGTTATTTTGCAAGCTCTGCTGTGCTTCCACCAAGAATAGCTCTGAGTTCACCTGCCAGAGGCTGATGGCACTTCCACCGTTCTCTAAATGCCTTGATGCCTTGCTGTAATAATTTTGTAGAGTAATACCTTTGAATTTATATTTAAAAGATCATCTGACAGCACAATTGTGGCTTCATGGCAGTATTTTCTTTCTCCCACACAACCCAGGAGGAGGACATGTCTCCACATCGGTCTTGACTCCTTTCTTGGAAGTCCCGTTAGTGCCTAAGCTCCATCCTCCACTACAAAGTACAGCCACCACAGTGCCTATGCCTACCCCCCAGAAAAAAGTTGAAAAACATGAAGAACAGCCCCAGTCCAAACCCCAACCAAAGCCCCAGGCTAGACCCCCTCCAAAACAACAACCAAATCCCAAGCTTCAACCACAGCCAAAGCCACAAACTCAAAAAATCCCCAAGGTGAAGCCTAAGCTCCAATCACAACCTAAGCAAAAACTCCAAAGTTCAAAACCACAATCAACATCTAAGCCCAAAACAAAGAAACAACCTAAACCACGTCCCCAACCAACATACCTGCCCATTGCCAGGACACAATCCCCACCAAGACCTCATCTTATACCCCCTGTACTACCTGAACCCCAAGTTACACCACAACACATACCCACTGTTAAACCTGAGCCCCAGGTAACACCCCATCACATACCTAATGCAGAGCAAAAACACAAGGTTAAACCCCACCATGAATCCCATACCAAACCTAACCCCCAGGTTAGGCTGCATCAGAAAACCCCTGCAGAACCTGAACCGGAGGTCACACCCCATCACAAACCTCCTGTGCAACCAAAATACCAGGTTACACCGCATCAGACATCACCGGTAGAACCTGAATCCAAGGTAACATCTCATTACATATCCCCTGCACAACCTGATGACAAGATTCAACTTTATCACATACCCCGTGCAGAAACAAAACACCAGGTTACACCCCTTCCCACACCGCCTCCACAGGCAGAATCTCAAGTTACACCCCATCACATACCTCCTCCACAACTTCATTCCCAGGTTACGTTCATATACATAGAACCTTCACAATTTAGACCCCAGGTTACACCCGACTACAAATCCTCTGCAGAAACTGAACACCATGTTACACACTATCAAATACCCATTGAGCACACTGAACCCCAGGTTACACACCATCAGAGACCTCCTGTACAACCTGAGCGCAAGGTTACTTTGAATCATGTAAGCTCTACACAAACCGATCCCAAGGTTAAACCCAACCAGCAATCCCCTGCAGAACCTGAACACCAGGTTACACCCCAACACATACCTCCTGTACAACCTGAACTCAAGGTTAAACCCCACAATGTAAGCCCGGAACAACCTGAACTCACCGTCACAACCCATCACATACCTCCTGTACAAACGGAACCGCTGGTTAAACACCATCACATTGCTCCTGTAGAACTTAAACCTCAGGTTAAACCCAATATCCTACCCACTATAAAACTAAAAGACGGTATAACCAGTCACACACCCACCGCAAAACCTAAATCCCAGGTTAAACCCCACCACCAATCTCCTGCACAGCCTAAACACAAGGTTAGACCCCCCAAAAAATCCCATGCAGAAAATGTACACCATGTCACACCTCTTCACATGCCCCCTGCACATAATGAACCCCAGGTGACACCCCATCCTAAACCTCTTGTAAAACATGAACCCCAGGTTAGACCATACAATGTAAGGCCTGCACAACCTGAGCCCGAGATTACACCCAAGCATGTAAGCACTGCACAAACTGAACCCGAGGTTGAACTCCATCTAAAATCCCCTGCAAAACCTGAACACCAGGTGACACCCCATCACATACCTCCTTTACAACCTGAACCCCACGTTAGACCCCATCAGGAAAGCCCTGCGAAACCTAAATCCCAGGTCAAACCTTATCACATACCTCATTCAAAACCTGAACCCCAGGTTACACCACATAAGATACCCCCTGCAGAGCCTGAACCCAAGGTGACACCCCATTACATACCTCCTGTACAACCTGAAACCCAGGTTATACCCCATAACATAACCCCTCCAGAACCCAAACACCATGTTAGACCCCATCACTTAAGCCCTGCACAACCGGAACTCGAGATCGCACCCCACCACGTAAGGCCTGCACAACCTGAACCCCAAATAACACCCCGTGAAATACCCCCTGTAAAACCTAAACTCCAGGTTACATCCCATAAAAGGCCTCTTGTTCAACCTGATTCTCAGGTAACACCCCATCACATAACCACTATAAAACCAAAACCCCAAGTTACACCCCATCACAAACCACCTGCAGAGCCTGAACCCCAAGTGACACCCCATCACAAACCCCCTGTACAACCTGAAACCCAAAGTACGCCCCATCATATACCCCCTGCACAAACTAAACACCAGGTGACACCCCATCACAAAACGCCTGTACAACCAAACCTCAAGGTTACACCCCACCATGTCAGGCCTGCACAACCTGAATCCCAAATAACACCCCATGAAATACCCCCTGTAAAACCTAAACCCCAGGTTACATCCCATAAAAGGCCTCCTGTTCAACCTGATTCTCAGGTAACACCCCATCACATAGCCCCTATAAAACCAAAACCCCAACTTACACCCCATCACAAACCACCTGCAAAATCTAAACCTAAAGTTACACCACTCCACATACTACCTGCGGAGCCTGAACCCCAAGTGACACCCCATCACAAACCCCCTGTACGACATGAGACCCAGAGTACGCCCCATCATATACCCCCTGCAAAAACTGAACACCCGGTGACACCCCATCAGAAACCTCCTGTACCACCAAAACTCAAGGTCACAACCCACCATGTCAGGCCTGCACAACCTGAACCCCAAATAACACCCCATGAAATACCCCCTGTAAAACCTAAACCCCAGGTTACATTCCATTACTTGCCTACTATACAACCTGAATCTCAGGTAACACCCTATCACATAAGCACTATAAAAGAAAAAACCCAAGTTACACCCCACCAAAAACCACCTGCAAGATCTAAACCCAAAGTTACACTGCATCACATACCCTATGCAGAGCCTGAACCCCAAGTGACACCCCATCACAAACCCCTTGTACAACCTGAAACCAAAAGTACGCCCCATCATATACCCTCTGCACAAACTGAACACCAGGTGACACCCCATCACAAAACTCCTGTACAACCAAAACTCAAGGTCACACCCCACCATGTCCGGCCTGCACAACCTGAACCCCAAAAAACACCCCATGAAATACCTCCTGTAAAACCTAAACCCCAGGTTACATCCCATAAAAGGCCTCCTGTTCAACCTGATTCTCAGGTAACACCCCATCACATAGCCCCAATGAAACCAAAACCCCAACTTACACCCCATCACAAACCACCTGCAAAATCTAAACCTAAAGTTACACCACTCCACATACCACCTGCAGAGCCTGAACCCCAAGTGACACCCCATCACAAACCCCTTGTACAACCTGAAACCCAGAGTACGCCCCATCATATACCCCCTGCACAAACTGAACAACAGATGACACCCCATCACAAACCTCCTGTACAACCAGAACTCGAGGTCACACCCCACCACGCCAGGCCTGCACAGCCTGAACCCCAAATAACACCCCATGAAATCCCCCCTGTAAAACCTAAACCCCAGGTTACATCCCATTACTTGCCTACTATACAACCTGAATCTCAGGTAACACCCCATCACATAACCACTGTAAAACAAAAAACCCAGGTTACACCCCACCAAAAACCACCTGCAAGATCTAAACCCAAAGTTACACTGCATCACATACCCCATTCAGAGCCTGAACCCCAAGTGACACCCCATCACGAACCCCCTGTACAACCTGAAACCAAAAGTACGCCCCATCATATACCCCCTGCGCAAACTGAACACCAGGTGACACCCCGTCACAAAACTCCTGCACAACCAAAACTCAAGGTCACACCCCACCATGTCAGGCCTGCACAACCTGAACCCCAAATAACACCCCATGAAATACCCGCTGTAAAACCTAAACCCCAGGTTACATCCCATAAAAGGCCTCCTGTTCAACCTGATTCTCAGGTAACACTCCATCACATAGCCCCTATAAAACCAAAACCCCAAGTTACACCCCATCGCAAACCACCTGCAAAATCTAAACCTAAAGTTACACCACTCCACATACCACCTGCAGAGACTGAACCCCAAGCGACACCCCATCACAAACCCCCTGTACAACCTGAAACCCAGAGTACGCCCCATCATATACCCCCTGCACAAACTGAACACCAGGTGACAACCCATCACAAACCTCCTGTACCACCAGAACTCGAGGTCACACCCCACCACGTCAGGCCTGCACAGCCTGAACCCCAAATAACACCCCATGAAATGCCCCCTGTAAAACCTAAACCCCAGGTTACATCCCATTTCTTGCCTACTATACAACCTGAATCTCAGGTAACACCCCATCACATAAGCACTATAAAAGAAAAAACCCAAGTTACACCCCACCAAAAACCACCTGCAAGATCTAAACCCAAAGTTACACTGCATCACATACCCCATGCAGAGCCTAAACCCCAAGTGACACCCCATCACAAACCCCCTGTACAACCAAAACTCAAGGTCACACCCCACCATGTCAGGCCTGCACAACCTGAACCCCATATAACACCCCATGAAATACCCCCTGTAAAACCTAAACCCCAGGTTACATCCCATAAAAGGCCTCCTGTTCAACCTGATTCTCAGGTAACACCCCATCACATAGCCCCTATAAAACCAAAACCCCAACTTACACCCCATCACAAACCACCTGCAAAATCTAAACCTAAAGTTACACCACTCCACATAGCACCTGCAGAGCCTGAACCCCAGGTGACACCCCATCACAAACCCCCTGTACAACCTGAAACCAAGAGTACGCCCCATCATATATCCCCTGCACAAACTGAACACCAGGTGACACCCCATCAGAAACCTCCTGTACCACCAGAACTCGAGGTCACACCCCACCACGCCAGGCCTGCACAGCCTGAACCCCAAATAACACCCCATGAAATACCCCCTGTAAAACCTAAACCCCAGGTTACATCCCATTACTTGCCTACTATACAACCTGAATCTCAGGTAACACCCCATCACATAAGCATTATAAAAGAAAAAACACAAGTTACACCCCACCAAAAACCACCTGCAAGATCTAAACCCAAAGTTACACTGCATCACATACCCCATTCAGAGCCTGAACCCCAAGTGACAGCCCATCACAAACCCCCTGTACAACCTGAAACCAAAAGTACGCCCCATCATATACCCCCTGCGCAAACGGAACACCAGGTGACACCCCATCACAAAACTCCTGTACAACCAAAACTCAAGGTCACACCCCAACATGTCAGGCCTGCACAACCTGAACCCCAAATAACACCACATGAAATACCCCTTGTAAAACCTAAACCCCAGGTTACATCCCATAAAAGGCCTCCTGTTCAACCTGATTCTCAGGTAACACCCCATCACATAGCCCCTATAAAACCAAAACCCCAACTTACACCCCATCACAAACCATCTGCAAAATCTAAACCTAAAGTTACACCACTCCACATACCACCTGCAGAGCCTGAACCCCAAGTGACACCCCATCACAAACCCCCTGTACAACCTGAAACCCAGAGTACGCCCCATCATATACCCCCTGCACAAACTGAACACCAGGTGACACCCCATCACAAACCTCCTGTACAACCAGAACTCGAGGTCACACCCCACCACGTCAGGCCTGCACAGCCCGAACCCCAAATAACACCCCATGAAATTCCCCCTGTAAAACCTAAACCCCAGGTTACATCCCATTACTTGCCTACTATACAACCTGAATCTCAGGTAACACCCTATCACATAAGCACTATAAAAGAAAAAACCAAAGTTACACCCCACCAAAAACCACCTGCAAGATCTAAACCCAAAGTTACACTGCATCACATACCCCATTCAGAGCCTGAACCCCAAGTGACACCCCATCACAAACCCTCTGTACAACCTGAAACCAAAAGTATGCCCCATCATATACCCCCTGCGCAAACGGAACACCAGGTGACACCCCATCACAAAACTCCTGTACAACCAAAACTCAAGGTCACACCCCACCATGTCCGGCCTGCACAACCTAAACCCCAAATAACACCCCATGAAATACCCCTTGTAAAACCTAAACCCCAGGTTACATCCCATAAAAGGCCTCCTGTTCAACCTAATTCTCAGGTAACACCCCATCACATAGCCCCTATAAAACCAAAACCCCAACTTACACCCCATCACAAACCACCTGCAAAATCTAAACCTAAAGTTACACCACTCCACATACCACCTGCAGAGCCTGAACCCCAAGTGACACCCCATCACAAACCCCCAGTACAACCTGAAACCCAGAGTACGCCCCATCATATAACCCCTGCACAAACTGAACACCAGGTGACACCCCATCACAAACCTCCTGTACAACCAGAATTCGAGGTCACACCCCACCACGTCAGGCCTGCACAGCCTGAACCCCAAATAACACCCCATGAAATTCCCCCTGTAAAACCTAAACCCCAGGTTACATCCCATTACTTGCCTACTATACAACCTGAATCTCAGGTAACACCTCATCACATAAGCACTATAAAAGAAAAAACTCAAGTTACACCCCACCAAAAACCACCTGCAATATCTAAACCCAAAGTTACACTGCATCACATACCCCATGCAGAGCCTGAACCCCAAGTGACACCCCATCACAAACACCCTGTACAAACTGAAACCCAGGGTACGCCCCATCATATACCCCCTGCACAAACTGAACACCAGGTGACACCCCATCACAAACCTCCTGTACAACCAGAACTCGAGGTCACACCCCACTACGTCAGGCCTGCACAGCCTGAACCCCAAATAACACCCCATGAAATACCCACTGTAAAACCTAAACCCGAGGTTACATCCCATTACTTGCCTACTATACAACCTGAATCTCAGGTAACACTCTATTACATAAGCACTATAAAACAAGAAACCCAAGTTACACCCCACCAAAAACCACCTGCAAGATCTAAACCCAAAGTTACACTGCATCACATACCCTATGCAGAGCCTGAACCCCAAGTGACACCCCATCACAAACCCCTTGTACAACCTGAAACCAAAAGTACGCTCCATCATATACCCTCTGCACAAACTGAACACCAGGTGACACCCCATCACAAAACTCCTGTACAACCAAAACTCAAGGTCACACCCCACCATGTCAGGCCTGCACAACCTGAACCCCAAATAACACCCCATGAAATACCCCCTGTAAAACCTAAACCCCAGGTTACATCCCATAAACGGCCTCCTGTTCAACCTGATTCTCAGGTAACACCCCATCACATAGCCCCTATGAAACCAAAACCCCAACTTACACCCCATCACAAACCACCTGCAAAATATGAACCTAAAGTTACACCACTCCACAGACCACCTGCAGAGCCTGAACCCCAAGTGACACCCCATCACAAACCCCCTGTACAACCTGAAACCCAGAGTACGCCCCATCATATACCCCCTGCACAAACTGAACACCAGGTGACACCCCATCACAAACCTCAAGTACAACCAGAACTCGAGGTCACACCCCACCACGTCAGGCCTGCACAGCCTGAACCCCAAATAACACCCCATGAAATCCCCCCTGTAAAACCTAAACCCCAGGTTACATCCCATTACTTGCCTACTATACAACCTGAATCTCAGGTAACACCTCATCACATAAGCACTATAAAAGAAAAAACCCAAGTTACACCCCACCAAAAACCACCTGCAATATCTAAACCCAAAGTTACACTGCATCACATACCCCATGCAGAGCCTGAACCCCAAGTGACACCCCATCACAAACACCCTGTACAAACTGAAACCCAGGGTACGCCCCATCATATACCCCCTGCACAAACTGAACACCAGGTGACACCCCATCACAAACCTCCTGTACAACCAGAACTCGAGGTCACACCCCACCACGTCAGGCCTGCACAGCCTGAACCCCAAATAACACCCCATGAAATACCCACTGTAAAACCTAAACCCGAGGTTACATCCCATTACTTGCCTACTATACAACCTGAATCTCAGGTAACACCCTATTACATAAGCACTATAAAAGAAGAAACCCAAGTTACACCCCACCAAAAACCACCTGCAAGATCTAAACCCAAAGTTACACTGCATCACATACCCTATGCAGAGCCTGAACCCCAAGTGACACCCCATCACAAACCCCTTGTACAACCTGAAACCAAAAGTACGCTCCATCATATACCCTCTGCACAAACTGAACATCAGGTGACACCCCATCACAAAACTCCTGCACAACCAAAACTCAAGGTCACACCCCACCATGTCAGGCCTGCACAACCTAAACCCCAAATAACACCCCATGAAATACCCCCTGTAAAACCTAAACCCCAGGTTACATCCCATTACATACATCCTGTAGAACCTGAATCTCAGGAAACATCCCATCACATAACCCCTATACAACCAACAACCCAGGTTACACCCTATCACAAACCACCTGCAAAACCTAAACCCCAGGTGAAACCGCTTCACATACTTCCAATGCAATCTGAACCACAGGTTACACCCCACCATGTAAGCACTGCAATACCTGATCCTAAGATTACATCCCACCATGTAAGCCATGCACAATCTGAACCCAAAGATAGACCCCATAACATATCCCCTGCACAACCTGAACCCAAAGTTACAACACATCATGGAACCCCTCCAGAACCAGAACACCAGGTTAAACCCCACCACGTAAGCCCTGTCAAACCAGAATTTATGCTAACCCCCCACGATGTACGGCGTTCAGAACCTGAACCAAACACTACTCCACATCCAATGCCTCCTGTACAACCTGAATCTCACGTAACATATCATCAAATACCCTCTATTATACCAAAACCCCATTTCACATCCCATCACACATCAACTGCAAAACCTAAACCCCAGGCTACAACCCATCACATACCCCCTGCAGAAACTGGATCCCAGGTTACATCCCATTATTTGCCTCCTATAGAACCTAAATCTCAGCTAACACCCCATCACATAACCACTATAAAACAACAAACCCAACTTACACCCCACCAAAAACCACCTGCAAAATCTAAACCCAAAGTTACACCTCATCACAAACCTCTTTCACAACCAGAACCCCCCCATTACTTGCCTCCAATACAACCTGAATCTCAGGTAACACCCCATTACATAACCACTTTAAAACAAAAAACCCAAGTTACACCCCACCAAAAACCACCTTCAAAATCTAAACCCAAAGTTACAATGCATCACATACACCCTGCACAGCCTGAAGCCAAAGTGACACCCCACCACATACTTCCTGTACAACCTGAAACCCAGGTTAAACCCCATAACATACCCCCTGCAGAACCAAAACACCAGGTTAGACCTCACCATATAAGCCCTGCACAACCGGAACTCAAGGTCACACCCCACCGTGTAAGGCCTGCACAACCAAAACCCAAGGCTACACCCAGGTACAAACCAACCGCAAAACCTGAACACCAGGTGACACCCCATTACATGCATCCTCTACTTCCTGAACTCCAGGTTAGACCCCATCATGTAAGCCCTGCAAAACCTGAAGCCAAGGTTACACCTACTCAAATACCCCCTGCAGAGCCTCAACCCAAAGTGACACCGCATCACATACCTCCTGTACAACCTGAGACCCAGCTTACACCCCATAACATACCCCCTATAGAATCAAAACACCAGGGTAGACCCCATAACATAAGCCCTGCACAACCGGAACTCGAGATCAAACCCCATCATGTAAGGCCTGCACAAAATGAACCCCGTATAAAACCCCATCAAATACCCCCTGTAAAACGTAAACCCAAGGTTAAACCCTATCACAAACAACCTGCAAAACCTAAACCCCAGGTCACACCCCATCATGTAAGTCCTTCAAAACCTGAACCCACGGTTAAACCTCATCACATACCTCCTTCACAACCTGAACCCCATGTTACACCCCATCACATACCTCCTGTACAGCCTGAAACCCAGATTACACCCCATAAGCTACCCCCTACCCAACCAGAACACCAGGTTAGACCCCATCATGTAAGCCCTGTAAAACCTGAATCCCAGGTTATACCACATCAAATACCCCCTGCAGAGCCTGAACCCTTAGTGACATCGCATTATACACCTCCTGTAAAACATGAACCCCAGGTTAGACCCCACCACGTAAGCCCTGCACAACCTGAACCCACGGTTAAAACCTACCAAAAATCCCCTGCACAACCTGAACACCAGGTGACACCCCATTACATGCATCCTCTACTTCCTGAACTCCAGGTTAGACCCCATCATGTAAGCCCTGCAAAACCTGAAGCCAAGGTTACACCTACTCAAATACCCCCTGCAGAGCCTCAACCCAAAGTGACACCGCATCACATACCTCCTGTACAACCTCAAACCCAGCTTACACCCCATAACATACCCCCTATAGAATCAAAACACCAGGGTAGACCCCACAACATAAGACCTGCACAACCGGAACTCGAGATCAAACCCCATCATGTAAGGCCTGCACAACATGAACCCCGTATAAAACCCCATCAAATACCCCCTGTAAAACCTAAACCCAAGGTTAAACCCTATCACAAACAACCTGCAAAACCTAAACCCCAGGTCACACCCCATCATGTAAGTCCTTCAAAACCTGAACCCACGGTTAAACCTCATCACATACCTCCTTCACAACCTGAACCCCATGTTACACCCCATCACATACCTCCTGTACAGCCTGAAACCCAGATTACACCCCATAAACTACCCCCTACCCAACCAGAACACCAGGTTAGACCCCATCATGTAAGCCCTGTAAAACCTGAATCCCAGGTTATACCACATCAAATACCCCCTGCAGAGCCTGAACCCAAAGTGACATCGCATTATACACCTCCTGTAAAACATGAACCCCAGGTTAGACCCCACCACGTAAGCCCTGCACAACCTGAACCCACGGTTAAAACCTACCAAAAATCCCCTGCACAACCTGAACACCAGGTGACACCCCATCACATACATCCTCTACAACCCAAACCCCAGATTAGACCCCATCCTGTAAACTCTGTAAAACCTGAATCCCAGGTTTTACCTCATCACATGCCTCCTTCACAACCTGAACCCCAGGTTACACCACATCACATAACCCTAGCAGAGCCGGAACCCAAAGTGACACCCCATCACATACCTCCTTCACAACCTGAACCCCAGGTTACACCACATCACATACCCCCTGCCGAGCCTGAACCCAAAGCGACACCCCATCACATACCTCCTGTACAACCTGAAACCCAGGTTACATCCCATAACATACCCCTTGCTGAACCAAAACACCAGGCTAGACCCCACCACATAAGTCCTTCACAACCGGAACTCGAGATTACACCCCACCATGTAAGACATGCACAACCTGAACCCAAGGATAGACCCCACCTCAGATCCCCTGCATCACCTGAACATCGTGTTCTACCCCATCATATACCCCTTGCAGAACCTGAAACCCAGGTTACACCCCATAACATACCCCCTACAGAACCAGAACACCAGGTTACAGCGCACCACATTAGCACTGCACAACCTGAACTAATGATTACACCCCACCATGTAAGGCCTGCACAATCTGAACCCAAAATTACATCCCATTACATACCTTCCGTTCAACCTGAACCCCAGGTAAGACCCCATCACATCACCCCTATAAAACCAAAACCCCAGGTTACATCCCATCACAAATTACCTATACAACCTAAACCCCAAGTTATACCGCATCACATACCCCCTGCAGAGCCTGAACCCCAAGTGACACCCCATCACATACCCCCTGTCCAACCTGAAACCATGGTAACATCCCATAACATACCCCCTTCAGAACCAAAACACCAGGTTAGACCCACCAACATAAGCCCTGCACAACCGGAACTCAAGGTCACACCTCACAATGTAAGGCCTTTACAACCCAAACCCCAGGTTACACCACATCACATACCCCCTGCAGAGCCTGAACCCAAAGAAACACCGCATTATACACCTCCTGTAAAACATGTACCCCAGGTTAGACCCCATTATGAAAGTCCTGCAAAACCTGAATCCCAGGTTAAACCTCATCACATAAACCCTGCACAACCTGAATTAATGATTACACCCCACCATGTAAGGCCTGCACAACCTGAATCCCACATTACACCCCATGAAATACCTACTGTACAACCTAAATCTCAGGTAACACCTCATCAAATACCCCCTATACAACCAAAAACCCAGGTCACATCCCAACACATATTGACTGCAAAGCCTACACCCCAGGCTACACCCCATCACATTACCTTTACAGATTCTGGATCCCAAGTTACACCGCATAATATATCTCCAGCAGAACCAGAACGCCAGGTTAGACCACATCACATACCTCCTGTGCAACCTGAAGCTCGAGTTACTCCCTATCACATACCCGCTGCAGAACCTGGATCCCAGGTTACACTGCATGATATACCACCAGTACAACCAAAGCGCCAAGTTAGACCCCACCATGTTAGCCCCGCAGAACCTGAACCCCATCACATACCTCCTACACAACCTGAACCCAAGATTACGGCCGACGATGTAAGCTCTAAACAATCTGAACCCAAGGATAAACCCGTCCATAAATTCCCTGTAGAACTTGAACACCAGGTTACACCTCATCGCATAACCCCTGCAGAACCAAAACACCAGGTTAGACCCCACCATGTAAGCACTGCACAACCTGAAACCCATGTTACACCTCTTCACATTGCCACTGTAAAACCTAAACCCCATGTTACACCCCATCCCACACTTCATTTACAACCTGAATCGCAGGTTGCACCCTATCACATACCACCTGCAGTTTTGGTTCTGCCGGGGGTAAGACCTCATACCATACCCCCTGTAGAACCTGAACCCACCGCCACATCCCATCATTTATACCCTGCTAAACCTGAATCCCAGGTTAAGCCCCATCACATACCCCCTGCAGAACCTGCATCCGAGGTTACGTCCAAACAAATACCCCCTTCACAACCTAAACCCGAGGTTATATCCCCCAATAAATCCCCTCTACAACCTACACCCCAGGTGACACCCCATCACATAGCTCCAGTGCACCCTCAGTCCCAGGTTACACCGCATCACTTACCCCCTATACAAACTGAACCGAAGGTTAGAGCCCATTTTACATCACCTGCAAATCCAAAATCTCAGGTTACAACGCACCACAAATCCCCTGCACAAACTGAATTCCAAGTTACACCCCATCCTATACCCCCTGCAGAACCTGAAACCCAGGTATCACCACATCAAATACCCCCTACAGAGCCTGAATCCAAGGTTACGCCCCATCACCTACCCATTGCCGAACCTGAATCCCTGGTTAAGCTCCATCACATACCTCCTGCAGAACCTGAATTCCAGTTTACATCCCAACACATACGCCCAACACAACAAAAGCCTGAGGTTACACCCCCCCACATATCCCCTCCAAAACCTAAACCCCAGGTGACATCCCATCAAATAGACCCTGTGCAGCCTGACTCCCAGTTTACATCCAAGCCCCAAGTTATACCCCACCAACAATCTCCTGCACAACCTCAACCCCAGGTTACATCTCTCCCTACACCAACCGCACTACCTGAACACAAAATTGTATCCCACAGCATACCCCCTACAGAACCAAAACACCATCTTACAGACCCCCATAAACAACCCAACCCACAGGTTAGGTCGCATGATATATCTTCTGCACTTAACGAACATGGTGGAAAACACCACCATATATCGCCCACACAACCTCAACTCCAACCAACAGCACTGCCCATTTTCCAGACCCATCTACAATTAAAACCCAAACATAAACCCCATACGCAACATCAACTACCATTATCCCAGCCGTTACTCCAGCATCAGCCTCCGTTACACTCACAATCAAATACAAATCCCCAATCACAGCCTCAATCCTCAGTCCAGGTGAGTGCTGAACCACAGCCTCAACCATCACCCCAACCGCAAACACATACAAAAACCAAGACCCTGGATGAAGTTCGAAAATCTACCCAGCCAACACCCATAGCAAGTCGTCAAAAATCTCAACCAACATTACAACACAAATCTCACATTCAGCCCAAACCTCAACCACAACCTACAACTCAGCCTGAACATCAAACCAAACAGCAATCAAGGGCCCAAACAATGCCTGAACCAAAGATCCAACCCATGTCAAATAGTCAACCCAAGCCCAGACCACAACTTCAACTAACAGAGCAGCCGAAGCCTAAACAAATCGAGCAACCAAAGCCCCAAACAATGGACCAACCTCAACTTAACCCAAAGATTCAACCCTGGCTCCAATCACAACCTCCAAAAATTACCCACACCCAATCTGTAGCTCATTTTCAACCCACTCCTCGACAAAAACCTTCACCTAAGTCTCATCTTCAACCACACCCTGCATCAAGTCCCGAACCACAACCTCAACCTGGGCTTCAGTTTCAGGCTCAGAACAAGATCTACCCCGATTCCACCAAGGTCACTCCAAGGCAGGCTGTTCCTACGGGTAAAGACCCTTCTTTTTGGCATCAGAAATCCACACAATCAAGTATTAAAAGGGGGCATATTGACTGAAATTTTTAGTTGTATTTACATTGTGTTTATTAGGAAAAACTTTGTAAAACCATATAGATACAATACAACTGTTACAGATATAATTGGACTAGTTCGGTAGGATATGCCCCCTTTAAAGTAAATAAATATATATTCATAATCATATATTTTAGATAAATAGTGAGTTTTCTTTCATACAGCTCCTAGCCTGCCAGAAGAGGGCAAGCCTCTACCAAGACCTTCCTTGGATACAGAGAAGGCTGGTAGTTACAATCATGGTAAAAACCATGTCAAGTTTGTCCCATTACCATCTGTGCTTTTGTCAAATCACGTGGAAGCCAATGCTTCCAGTTGTACTTCAAATGATTGGAGTTATGTCACTGCTTCCCCCTGTCCATCTCCATCCTCCCACCCAACACCTCCCACTCCGTCATTACCCCTGCCTCCATATGTGCCTCCATTTTCAGCCAGCACACTCACCGCACCCTTTGTCAACTCACAACGAGAACTGTCTGAACTTTTGATTTCATTTATGCCTCTGTCATTTCATTCATCGTCCGCTCTCCTCCATTCTGTCAGTGATTTGCTCTGTCATTAATTTCATCCAGATAAAACTGTCAAGAAGGGGATCATGCCTAACCACCCTTATTGCTTTTCTGCTCATCTAGGTACTGTAGTCCTCAAATCATCTGTTGCAGAAGATCGTCCTTCTCCAGTCTCATCAGATCCTCCAGCTGAAAGAAACACCACATTGTCTCACTTCCGCATTACTCCACAGTCACCTCGTGATACTGTCAGAACAATTTCTACATCCAAGACATTGCCCACTTCTCTCAGCTCCAACACTCCCGGGGGTAATTGCTTCCTAACTTTCCTTTCTCTCACTCTTTCCCCTCAAACAGCTCCATCAGGTTATCATCTCCTGTTAACACTCTCTCATGCAGCTGTGCATATACAGATGAAGACGAATTTGTGGCTCTTGATTTAACACATTATCTGTGTTTGAAAGCATACGATACACTATTTCTTCTCTCTACACTACTTCTTCACCTCCTCCCACAGTTCATTCATCCTCCAACTGCTGACACATGTGCTTTACGGTGAGCATCAGTGTTGTTTTTGGTGTCAGGATCCCAAAAGGATCAGGATATATGGCCTCTGTTCCTGGCCAGGTTGGAAGTTTGCCCAAAGCACTGCACTGCCCTGACAAGTCTCTCGCTGCCTTTCTCATACAAACTACTCAAAGCAAAGAGAAGTGTAGAGAACAGGAAATGTGAAATCATAGTTTATGTTGAAAAGTCATTGCACCTCATTTCTATATCCAGAATAATGCACAACAAAATAAATGGTAAGAAAGAAAGACAAACAACATGTTCTCTCCAACTTTGTGGTTTTAGGATGTTCGCCATAGCCACACAGTTTATAACATATTTTCTCCCTCCAACAGCTGATGGGGTGAACCTCAGGGTTACTGCTCCTGTTAAACCTGTCTGGTCCAAAGACAAACCTGGTAAAGACAAACCTGGTAAAGACAAACCTGGTAAAGACAAACCTGGCAAAGACAAACCTGGCAAAGACAAACCTGGTAAAGACAAACCTGGTAAAGACAAACCTGGCAAAGACAAACCTGGCAAAGTCAAACCTGGCAAAGACAAACCTGGCAAAGACAAACCTGGCAAAGACAAACCTGGGAAAGACAAACCTGGCATGGACAAATCTGGCAAAGACAAACCTGGTAAAGTGAACCGAGATTCCCGCCTTTGGCGTTCCTTGGCCACTAACCTGAAAGGCACTGTTTCGACTCATGATGTCACGCTGGGCTTTTGCCGCAATCCTCTCGCAAACTCATTACTAACTTGTCAGCTTGACGTTTTATGTTTAATCATCATCTATGTTGTCCGTGTCCAGCAGCTTGCACTTGACTGAGAGTGAAGCCAAGAATACCTGTTCTCTCCTCCTTCTTTAGTCTACTACTTTTATACTGTAGACCTGAAATCACAAACTAGTTTGAATTAGTTTGAGAATAACTCTAGCGTAATTGCTGTGTACGGTGAGTGTGGTTTATCCTTTTTTTTCGGTCAGTCACATTTTTCCATACATGCTCAGCTAATTTGAGTAATTGAAGTAATGAAGGAAATGTAAGAGGTAATGCTTACCAAGACTGGACCCCATGTACTAATGGTGAGTCTCCGCTCAATCCTTGTTCTTTGAGTTGTGAGGAGACATTGTGTTTCAGTCCCATGTCACAGCTGTTGCGTGTTATGTTTGGAAACTGTTGGTTTCAGAGGTCTTCAAGGAGTCATAAGACTCTCTGGAAGAAGCTCTACAGAAAACAAGTTGTTTTGCTTCCAAGAAGTTGTTTTGCTTCTTGCAAACACAGATTTGCAAGAAGATCCGGATGTGTTTGCAGGCACACCGGATGTGCCTGCAAACACATCCGGACGCAGTGCTTTTAAAGAATCTTTAAGTAAGGGGTCGTTTAAATGGTAATAAACGGATGAGATAAAACAAACATTTAGCTTCACTTTGGCCTTTCGTTTAAACACAAACCTTCAATAATAAGTTGTTAAAAAGTTCCCACACATTGATTCTGTCCACCTCCTTCTCTCTCTCTCTCTCTCTCTTTCTCTCTATCTCTCTATCTCTCTATCTCTCTATCTCTCTCTCATTTAAAACCCAATCGGTCATGGCAGTAGGCCGTCCACCCTGATTCTTGGATCTACTTGAGGTTTCTGCTTGTTAAAAGGCATTTTTTCCTCGCCGATGTCGCCTAGTGCTTGATCATGGAGGAATTTGTTGGGTCTCTGTAGCAGAATGAACAAAGAGTTCAGTTTAGACCGGCTCTTTTTGGAAAGCACCTTGAGACATTTGTTTTGAATTGGCGCTATATAAATAAAATTTGGTTTGAAGTGTAATCCGCTGCCATTACTGTCCGTGTAAACTGGCAAGACGTAACTCTTGCAAAAAAAGGGATAACATAGCCCCAACTGCCGTATGGCTATTACATTTCAGCCTAATAGCACCAAGTGAGTAGTACAATAACGAAAACTCTATCAGTTACGCCTAAGAGGAAGAATAGCTGAGTCATGTTTCATGAGAGTAATGAGTTCAACTTCCCCTTCTTGTCTTTTGAGGGAGTGTTTTTGGTCATTTTCAGTATGTTGTGCTTGATTCTATTAACATAGCACAAATTACCATACAGCCAAATATTTCACCTTTGTCCACTTCCCTTTAGAATCACCTGAAGGAAGGTTCCTACCCAAATATATATTACAGCATAGTGGTTGAAAGTACTGGATCCTTCTGGCTTAACCCCTAGCTCCTACAAAAACAATTGTAGATTATAAATCTTTGTTCATGCTGCAGACCATTTTGAATTTAATAACTTCCTTTCCAGCTAAATACAGAGTTTCTAAGTGACTATTTTTATCAGCAGAGATGATCAGGTGCACAGGCACACAGTTTTATTCTATGGTGCTGATGTTGCAATGTTATACTGCGTACTACTGACCGGGCATGCACACTACAGTGTTTTTCCGTCATTTTGTGGATCAGTGTGTACTAGGATCAATTTCACAATGTTGTCATATGAACACAACTTTTTAAAAAGTCAAAGAGAAAAGTTTTTAGTTTTTAGCCAGAACAGTGTCATTTAATAAGGCCCAGGTTACCTGCAATGCTTCTCTTAACAAATAGCAATTTGCATTTTTAACAGAAAATTTGGTTCAGTTCGTTTTTGTATGAAGTAAATATCTTGAATTTTTGGAACTCAATTCCACATTGTCATTGCCAATTTGATTCAGAGCTCCGCTCCTCATGGACTGAAGATGCGTAATGGACAGTATCTTTCCATGAAATTTGAATGTGTGTTACAATAATTCCAGAGATGTGTGACAATGGTTTATTTCAATGTGGATGTTTTTCTGGACTGAAGAGGTTTTGATTGCATGCACGATCTCGTTGTTGCAGAGAAAATGAAGAGCAAGTTCATTGACAGAAACCAGTGCTCACCTCACCGATGCTGTTTTACATCATCGATCCGAGTCCCGGGCCTTTCGCATTTCAGACACTCGCCTTCTGTTTGAGAGATTTGTTTATTGCATGGTTGCAAACCAAACACACCCTCTATGGAAACCTTTGAACAAAAACCAGATCAGATTATGTACATTATAGACATTGTCAATGTGTAAACTGCTGAGATCACATCTTATCACATTACATCATGATGGCCCCACTCTCATTGCCTGCCCATTTAATCATGACATCACTCTTCTTAGCTGCAAGTCTTTCATTTCACGTACTCCTGTCTTTTGTATTTGCGCATATCAAGGCTGACGTTTAAATTACTGCATCGTCATATTATGTGGCTTTATGCATGAGCACATGTTTGCAATTAACTGTCAGTTATACAGTGTGTGACTCAGAGTTTTTGCAAGGATGGATTCTCAGTGTCAATCAGTTAGACTTTTTGGCAGATGTTACAGTTTGTCTTGATAGCCTCAACTCTTCTCTCCTGGGATATCTTTGATGTATGCCGAACAGGGTCGGCATACAGGGTCGGAACTATAGAGAGAGCTACTCCAAGAGAAATGTTTTTCAGGAGTTCTGGTCTCAACATTTACAGAATCTTGTCTGTGTAATGACCGGTAATGAATCAGAGATAAGCAAATGACAAATGATCAAAAGAGTGCATGATGTAAATGTTTGTTTATCCCCAAGCAACTCAGATATGAAACATATCAAAAACACATCATGCATAAAGCCTTCCAGAGACTCTCCAACTATCACAAAAAAAGATTTAGGAAGCGTTTGTTTTTATTAGCATTTTAAATCATGTCAGTTGCCTCATGTTAGGAAATCTTAGTTGGAGAGTTTGGCAGCAACGAGCATTTAGCTGTTTTCATTACACACTTATCCATGTGATTTTTTTATCATGTTCATTGGGGACAAATCCTCGTGTTCCTTAAAGCAGCTAAGAACAAATACGCTTCAGTCGTTTCCTGAGATTTTCAATCTTTAATGTATAGGCTTCTCCGCAGCTTTTGAAGGAAATTTTAGCATTCAGCATCAAATCTTTAAATCGTGCCCGGATCTGTGTCCTTACATTTCTGTTTATCAAGCTATGATTTTTAAATTCTTCAGTTATTCCTCATGAGGATTTAGGGCGAGTGTTTTAATAAAACTCTTGACTTTGGCTGCATTAGTCATTGAATATTGTTGCTCTTTGGGAACACAAAGTGACTTGCTATCATTTTCACAAGCAATCTGCTCAGCTTTTATGAGTCTTAATGTTGCTTATTATGTGTTTGTTTGTGTGCCTCCTTGTTCCCAATCTTACTCCCTCTACCCTGCTAAATATTCCCTCCTTTTTTATAGTAAAACTTCAAATTCCTTCATTATTACTAGCTTTTTAAAATAGCGAACACTTGTTTTTGTTTTTTTTGTTTTGTGTGATGTGATTGTCATGTTTACCATAAATCTCTGCAGTGCTGAATCCTTCTGCTGCTGCCGACAAGAACATCAACCTGGTGGGGAAACTGAGTGACCATGGTGAGGGCAACAGTGACACCGCTGCACCTTATACTGTACTGTACAAATTACTGTAATAGTTAAAATATTGGACAAAGAGCTATTTCATTTCTTGTTGAGCGATGGATGAGAAGATTGTCATTGTTGCAAAGTTTTTCTGGAGAATATGCAACTAAAGCTGAGTAGTAGTAGTATAGCAAAATCCATGGAGCATCAAAATCAGGCCTGAGAAAATCGCTGCTGTTACCCTTTTTCTTTATTTAAAACAAATCGAAACAAGGTATAACATGGCAACTTCATGATGCTGGTTAAACTGCTTCCATTACCCCCGGACAGAATACAAGGTCTATTTCCCACAGTTTTTTTTTGTTGCTGAACCTCTATTATTATTACATGGGAGTCGTAACAAGAAAATGGTTTTACATGCTTCCCAAATTATTCCACAAACTGAGACTGAGGTTAGAAAGAACGCTATAATTGTTTTTACCACGTCAGTGAACATGAATCAAATTCTTTTTAAGTTATCTTGTCCCCTTTAAACACAAATCTTCAAGGAGGATAGCTTATTTTCTTTCTCTCCTCTGCTAGAAATTTCTACATCTTGCATTTTTCAAGATATTTCTTGCCAGAGCGATAAGATGCTAATGTCATAACAATCTTGTTTGTTTATCAGACCCACATGAGGACAATTTATTTCATTTAATTTCCCCTAAAACATTTTTCCTGAATGTAAAGTCATGGTTTCAAGGCTTCTACACCTCCTTTACAATGAGAACCATTATCATATATTTTGCAATCACCAAGGTGCTCATGACTCCAATAGCAGAAAAAAGGAAAAGTATAAAGCCGGCAATATAACACAGAGTGTTTATTTGAAATATAACAATCTTCCTCCTCACATTGCAGAGAATTACTGAGCAGTTTCTCTTCTTTCAGCAGCCAGGAGAAAGCCTCTGAGATGGCCAGAGCAGATGAATCACAACTGTTTATGAGTGCGAAACAGATGATGAGGGTGAAGAACTGATCACTCCTCCTTATGCTGTCTGTCCTCAGATAAACCCATCGACCAGAAAAAGGGCAATAAGAAGTCCATCTTGAAGCAATTTGCTGTTGTCACAGCAAAACCCAAGCAGGAGAACCGACTTCAGACGACCACCATAACGCCAAAACTAAACTGTAAGAGTGACACAACGTCTAATGTATTTTAAATGAAAGGTTAGTTCCTTCCTGAACAATCTGATGAAAAGGCATTTTTTAGTTAATTATCAGGCCATATTGGTGATGAGGCTTGCAGCTGTGTGCAGTACAGAAACTTTGAGCTCGGGCCAGAGCAGGTGCTTGGCCAGAGCTGTGAAGATTAGGACTGAGAGAGCTGCTAGGGAGTGCTGACGCGGCAAAATAACCCCAAATGCTTTCTGCTGTTTCTCTTACAGCTAGCCGCTTTGACATGAGCGAGAACTACTCCATATTCAGACCCACGCCCACATCTGATGTAGACAACATGGGCAAAACGCGCTTTATCGGTAAGGTTACATCTTCAATGAAGGTTTAATTCATTGGCAACATGACTCATTACCTCTGGAGGAATACATGCAGGGGTGAAAAAGGTGGATTGCACATCTATATATCTCTCTTCCACAGCTCCCCATGTGATCTACATGACGGATAAAGGGCGAGAGGAGCCCTGCTCCATCACCTCTTCGCTCTCTTACTTCCCTGATGAGGATGGCAATGATCATGATGTGTCTAGTCCTCCCCGCATACCTCCTTCCAATGTCACTGTGGTCACTGTGGAGGGCTGCTCGTCGTTCGTCATTCTCGACTGGGAGAAATCTGACAATGAAACCAGAGGTATGGGAAAACATTGATATTTTTAAAGAGTTTCTTGCGAAGTCTTGCAAAGACTTTTTTTTATGAAAATGAACTCAGACATGAAGTCAATCTGGAGCCAACATCTGTCTTCATTTATGAGTAACTGTACATATATTAGCGTAACTACTTTCTTATATACCACATTATGCAGAAACACTGGCATTGACTTAACTACAATGATATTTTTTCTGAGCTCAGTAGTAAAACAAGACTGATATAAAGTATGAGCAAAATCTAGCCACAATCGCTCTTATGGTTGGGAAATAACGGTCAAAAATATGGTTTGTTGTGAAAAGAAGCCCCAATATTGACAATTACATTTGACGAATACAAGTTAGGTGAGATCGTTCGGATGAGGTAAAATTGGACTAAATTGAACCAATGGTTGGGAAATTAATGCCTGAAAACGGTGTTTTTTATGAAAAAAGCTCCCCATACTGATAAAAATCTGAAAATAAAATATGTATCACATATACAGTCAAATGTGACACATACAAGATAGATCTCCTGAAGTTGATTCATGTACTCCAAATTTTGAACAAATTAAACCAAAGGTTGAGACAAAATAGTCTGACAAATGGGATTTTTGGACATAAATCTCCCTCCTAGTTGTGGAAGTGTGCTACTGAACTATCCCAAAATCAATGAAATTATTCCTCAAACTAAGGTCTATGAGGGTATGAAATTGGATCCATCCATATATTGCCTATTTTTCGGGGTTATAATGATATAAACATGAGAGGCAAATGAGTCAGGGGGATAGTCAAAGTAACTTGACTATAAGTATAATGGTTTTAGTTCAACAAATATAAAACTAAACCACATAAATAAGTATCATATTACCTAAAATGGCAACCTAAACTCTGTGATAATAAACTATAGGATAAAGTCCAGCAATTTGCATTTTTTAATTCAAAAGGTTTTTACATCAAATAAAATTATTACTCACATAAATACACTGACAACTGAAGATTTTCACAATTACTGAACTCAAAGGCAATTAGTACACCTGTGCTGACTGCTCAAACCCCCCCACCCACCTTTTAACCCACTTATAGACTATAGTAACAGATAAATTATTCTGATGATTTGGAGAGATTTTAATGTCAAACTTTAGCCTTAAACCTCAAATCCTACTTCAAAAGTTGTTGCATTTCTGCCTTGCAAAACCTTCAAAAGTATTAATAATAATTTGCAGCAAGCTGATATCCTGCTTTATTCTGTCAGAATATGAAGTTGTCTCCACCGCCAAAGGACCAAACGGAGAAGAGGTGTCCGTACTGACGACCAACCAGACACACACAGCCGTGGAGAATCTCAATCCAGACAGCAAGTATGCGACTCAGACAGGAAAAATTATTTTGTCGGAAAATGGAGCATGCTCTCTTAACATTGTTTTTCTTTTCATCTGGTAAAATTTTAGAAATTTAGCCGATTATCATTAAAATTTACTTCAGAGGGCTTCATTAACATCATACTTTCGTCATCATCCTTAAACCCTCAATCAGGAAAACTCCCCAAAATCCTTCAACAGGTAAATTATCCTAGAGCCAAGAGTAACAGAGGAATGATCCTCTACCAAGATGTGCAGTAGATATTTTGTATAGGTGTACAGTAAGAGTGACATATGTGTTCAAGGTGGAGGTGGGACTGCAGTAAGGATGGGCTCAGAGCCCCTAATTTTTTGATTTGCCAAGCAATCTTAATAACCACATAACCTTCTACCTTGGAGAGCTGGAAGAGAAAAGACACCACAAAGACACTGAATCCAAACCATAGCCCAGCAATTACACGAATAATAGGAAGGAAATAAATACTCACAGAGGGAGATAATGAGACAAGAGCCACATGCACATAAGATCAGATCCATTTGCACTGTTGCACCCCATGCATGTATTTTGTCTTCCTGTGATGACTTTCTACGGGTTCCTTCCAGGAGCTCAAGCTTTTTCCAAAAACACGCATTATAGGTGAATTGGTGACTATGAAATTGCCTATATATATATATATATATAAAGTGAATGTGAAAAACTGCCTCTATGTTTTGGACCTTTGATGAACCCAATGTCAGCTGGGATGGGCTCACACCTCTCTTGCTACCCTGCACAGATGAAGTGGTCACAAAAAAATGGATGAATCAAAGATGGATCTAAGGAAATCAGGAGGGGGTTACTATCTTTCTAGTTAGAACTCAGCCTCTGGAGTCTGCTGGGATGTTGATGTGGGGTAGCAGAGGGAACAGCTATCCGTATAGTCTTTGAATGTGTGCATGTGTGTGACACTCACCCATTAAAGACACGGAAATATTACCTGCACCACCTGTTAATTTGGGGGATGTTTAGATGAAAGTTTGATTTCTGCTTTTCAAATCATTTTTTCATCTTCATTTCAGCTATGAATTCACCGTCACACCAAAGAATGAGCTGGGAACTGGACCCTCCAGTGATCCTGTGTCCTTTAGCACAGAATCAGGCAAGTTTCACAAACCATCTAATCCACTAAAGCCTAGCTGTATATATATATATATATACACATATTACACAGATGACTGTAGGAGCCAGTCTGAGAACAGATACATCCTGAAGTTTGCAGATGATTCAGTTATTGCCAGCCCTTTTAGCCCTTTTAATTTTAGGAAGAGGAGGTAATGTTTTCGTCCAATGGGTGGAGTGACTTAATATCATCTGCTCCCGCTAAATTCAGTCAGACTGATGTTATTTGTTGACTTGACTGGTTTTGCTTCTTGCAATGATATATTTAAATCAGTTTTTGCTGGTCATACCCGTCTTCACTCTTAAGGCAGGAGGATTGTTATTTTGTAGCATTTTTATTATTGTTTATATATGTGTACGTGTATATGCATATATATGTGAGGATGTGTATGCATGTATATATGTATATATGCACATTTTAATGTATAGAAGTATCATTATTAGCATTATTTTTTACGATTGTGCTAGCTCAATGATGTAGTGCTGCTGAGCTTATTTTACTTCATGTTTGTCTCTTTTATGTCAACGCACTATACTGCAAAACAAATTGCCCTTCTGGGACAAATAAACTTGAACTTGATATTAAAGATTGGTCGGTTCAGCTCGGAGTCTCACTGAGTCTGATGGATTACGACTCAAGGGTATCATCAGCTCCTTAGGTGTCTTCTGAGGCTATCAGAGGTAGATCGTCCACCAGGCGTTGAATTTTCACCCAGCAGCTCAACATCAAATGTTCAGAAACTCACAACGGGAGAGCGAGAAGCTTCGTTCTATGCACCTTCTCAGTAGTCTGGTGGGGCTGAATATTATGTAATATAGGAAAAATCGGTTTGTTTTGCACTATAATCCAAGATTCCTTTTTACTTTGTTGATATTAAGTGGTTTTCTAATCCCTGTTTGTTGTATCTTTCTCTGTTGTTTTAGCGGATCCACGAGTAAGCGAAAATGTTTCAGGTGAATATTGTCTTTTTTCAAGATATATTCCAGCAAGATCAAGTTCTTAAATGTAAAACTGGCATTACAATCAACTGGCATATCTCTCACAGGCAAAAATGCTATCTGGACTACAATTCCATTTAAGTCTGATACCTACTCTGAGTGCAATGGAAGGCAATTTGTGAAAAGGACCTGGTACCGAAAGTATGTGGGAATCCAGCTCTGCAACTCCCTGAGATACATGATCTACCTGAGTGACTCCCTCAATGGTAATTGCAGATTCGGAGACTGCATAAAAGTTCTCTATTATATCCACATTTGCAAGCAAATCCAAAAGTTCTGCTATAATAATTTCAAGTATGGTTTAGCATAGCTGCAGAGATGCCACGAGTACTTGTACTTTCCTCTAGTCATTGTTATTTTCCTGTGTTTTAACAATTTCTCTACATCAAGCCTTTGTAGTCCCAGCCAGTAACATTGTGCAGGGTATGAGGTCATAGACTAGAATGTGTGATCGCTGCATAAAGAGCTGCAATATGCTGCTCCTGCTAATGCAGCTCTCTGACTTTATTCTTTGTTTAATTCCCTGGATGAGGATCTAACCTGCAGCTGAATCTTCTATTAAAGTGAAAAATAATTTTATTACTACATTCTACCATATTAATAGTTTTCTGCATCTGCCCTGGCATTAACTTTGCTCCACAGTGTCATAGGTTGGCCTATTATAAACGCTGCCAAGCAGTTTAATGAAAAACGGGCCTGTAGTTTTTCCACATTGCTGCTCTGAAAAAGACGAAGACTAAAACAATGTGACCATCTGGGCACAGATATAGATTAGGAAACGTGACGCTGCTTTGACCAACAACAATTTTATATCAAAATAGGCTCATGCTGTCGTCCCCGACAGCAGGGGTATATCCCCGAGCATCTCCTGCTGTGTACCAGCAATCCCCCTGAGCGATTTACTCGAGTTAAATGTGAAGTATTATTTTGAAACAAAGCTCCCTGAAGTGGGTAATCATGTGAACATATGCACCACATTTGGACTAACTCGGAACAATTGTTGAGAAATTCTGTCCCAGAAACTTTTGGAGATAAAGTTCCCCCTAGTATCAGAAATATATACAACCGACCTCTTCCAAAATAAATCCAGTTCCTGAGGAGCACTGGGCAGCCGCCAGGGGAAGACCAAGGGGGCAGACTGGGGTACAGGGTCTTGTTCAAGGGTCCTTGGACATCTAGACAGCAGGGATAAAACCTCCGAGTTGACCTTCCGACTGGGAGACGACCGCTCTACCCACTGAGCTACAGCCGGCCAGTTGTTGAGTCATCCTTCAATCTGAGGGTGGAAATATGGATTCCTGGACTTTGGTCTGCATGTTTTGAGGTCCTTGAGTAGGACCCGGAACCCCAATTTGCTCCCTGGGCAGATAAATGAAGAGGATAATTTCACTACGTTGTACTGTATGTCTGTATAAGATCAACAAAAGTATACAGCTGTGATATAGAATAATCAAAAGCCTCTTCGTCACCATCAAGAACTTTCCTTTCCTTCAGAAAGATGACCCAGTGTGACCTCTCTGATTGATGATGCGGTCAGATTTATTTTTATAACCCCTCTTTCTGTCCTCTCTGTAGGGAAGTTCTACAACATCGGAGATCTTTCGGGCTTCGGAGAAGACCACTGTCAGTTTGTGGACTCGTCTCTGGACGGACGGACTGGCAGCCAGGTGCCTGTTGACGAGCTACCCAGAAGGCTAGGTACTTAAATACACCCTTAATCACTACCGTATTATTTTAAGCCTTTGCTTATCTCACTGCTGTTTCCTTCCTCCAGGTTTTTACAGAGCGTTGAGGCAGGAACCCGTCATGTTTGGGGAGATTGGAGGGAGTACAGGTATCCCTTATGTAGGCTGGTACGAGTGTGGCACATCCATACCTGGGAAGTGGTAAGACGCAACGAGGCGGCACAGGAAGGAAGAAGTCACATGACTCAGCCTGAAGGCAGGTGGAAACGGACACAGTGTGTGGGTCTGTGCTTGAACACGGCCCAATCTCCCAGACATGAACTGGACTCTAAGTCGTCCCCACCAACTTATGCTGACTGCATTTGTAGCATCGATGTTAGGTTCTGTATTTATCAAAAATGTGGCAACAGATGGAAATAATGCAGAAGTGTGTGTGTTAACCAGAATGCTGAATATAGAGTAATCACAGAGAAGATGTTGGGAAGCTGGCTCCCAAAAAGTAGTAACTTGTATGATGTTATTTATCAGTGGTATTGTTATTGAATATTCCGTTTGTGCTTTGGGTTTTGAGATGAGATTTGCATGTCGGTGAGCACACATGGGTCATTTATGTACAGAAAAGGGCCGATCATACGGTCACTGTACATTTTGGTTGTGTATAATAACAGAACACATTCTGACATGCAGAACTGGACCTTCTGCTGGCCTTAAGGGATCATTAGCAGTTGCAGTTTGCACAATATTAAACTCTTTCATGTTTGTACATGGTGTGAAATACAATGAGTGTATACCAGGGATCATATCGTTTCATATATTTCAGGTAAAGGATGTAAGACAGCTATCGCTTCAGTCCAAGGTTTCTCTGGGTTTGACTGTAAACAGATTTATGTATTTGGTGATGCTTGTGCAGCTTTGACCTATATTTAATAGAAAATAATAAAATATTTACAAACAGTTGCAAAAATCAACATGAGCTTTAGTGGAAACTGCATTAAAAGAAGTACAAGTTCTGTTTTTGAGTTGAACTTACCTCCTACATGTACATAAAGCTATACATCATTGGATATAAATACACAGGTTTTCCATGTCCTTTTTGATTTTATATCACTGATGTTGATTGGAAATTCCCTTTACTTCCTTCTATCAGCGGTTCTTAAACTTTTTCCCTTTTAATAATTTTTCTGCTAAGTGCTTCCTGGACCGAGCAAAAAACATTTCAATAGGAAATATCCGCATGAGGTGGATTTTCGGTATCTACTGGCAGGACATTACTAGCAACAAAGATCTCTGGCTGAAGAAGTGACCAAGCGAAGACTATGGGGATGGATTGGCCACATTCCGAAATTCGATCACCAGTACCAGGCAGGCTCTGAGGTGGAACCCACAGAGCACAAGGAGGAGAGGCCGGCGCTAGAACAACAGCCGCAGGGACACCAGGGCTGACATGAAACAGAACGGACTGACATGGAAAGAGCTGGAAAAGAAAGCCCAGGACAGAAGGACAGGCGGATTGTTGTCGACAGCCTATGCTCCACAAAACTGGAGAGATGGCAGAAGAAGAAGGAGATAATACGGCTCTGAGCCATCAGTGTCTGGTTTATTTAACAGGATAGTTGTTGATTACACCAGACCTCACCATATGTTTTTTTAAAATGTTTACAATTCATCAGTAAATACAATTGGATATGTTTAGGTAATTTTTATGATGGAAGATATAGACCTTGGACAGTAAATCTGTCTCTCATTCACATTCATACAACTTTATTCATACCACCTGGGGCAACAGCTTGTTAATATAAGAAGGAAAAACAGATCAGAGAAATCAGTCAATCAATGAGCAAATTAAGAGACAAGGACTTGAGTGGGATAATACAAAATAAATAAACCAGAATATCAATAGTTTTGCCAAATCAGTAAAATCAAGAATGAAATTATTTTGACACTTGTTTTAGCTTCCTTTTTCTCTTTTTAAATCTTCATGTTTTCCACTGTTGCTGTAAGTTTAACACATTTTTATATATTTTTTAATAGCCAGCCTTTCTGCACAAAGTGAGCATGGCTGCATTTGTTATTTCCTACATTTCGCAATTATGTTTGAAATATAAATACTTAAGATTTTTTCCCCATTCCAATCAATTTTGTAGTTCACCTGCAGGTTTTCCTCAGGAAAATGTAAAATCCTTGTAAAGAGGTTACAGTAAAAATGTCTTTCACCTAAAAAAGACGCTATCCAATAATATACATAAGAATGTATGAATGCTTTATTGATAAAGTTGTAAATACCTTACATTCATTAATAACTATGAGAAGCAACTTATATCTTTCATAAATCAATGCAGGTTTAATAGTGAACCTGTATTGATTTAATTTAACAATCAATACTGGTTCACTATTGGGCAAGAAAAATGATTTATAATGATTTATAGTGGTCACGACTTACTTAGTAAAATAGTTATACACCATTCACAAACTATTTAAGAAGGGTTATCTTGTTGTACAGTGGAACTAAACAATCTCATTGAGAAAAATCGTCATTCTAGGTAGAAATAACATCGAAATAGTGATTTCAGCACCGCGCTCTTTACCTGGTTCTCTTTTTTGACGGAGAAATTGACCAAAGGTTTGCATGCCAGATTGAAAACAAACCACAGCCCACAGGGAGGAAAATCAAATGGGAAAGTGTGGGCGGAGGACGAGAGAGAGAAGCCAAACCTAACAGAGACATGAAGTCAGAGACCGCAGAGAGAGGGGAGGCTTGGGAGACACTGGGACCAGAGAACCACAATAATACAGATAAAATGATCACGATGGACTCCAGCTGGGTCGCAATCATTTATTAGGTTCAAGAAAAAATGTTACAGTTTATACATAAACAACTAATCTCACTGAAAGGTGGAATTGGATTCATTAGTAAAAACCAGTGATAAAGAGGAACAGCGAGTTTCACTGGAGGTGTTATAAACAAGCTAAATACATGGAGCTTTCTTCATTTGGGAACTACATCTCCCATGAGCCATCACTTAGCTAGTGTTCCCAACATGGGGGACATGTCATTAATACCAACATGGTGCTGAGGCCAAACAGAGACAGACAGAAACAACAGACGGACAGAGGGGTATCTGAAAAGAGGGTTTCTCTACGCAGCAAAACCCAACCAGCCGAGGCGTTTTTGACAAAGCTACAGAATGAGGGTTCAGATCTTTTTTGCCAAATGCAAAGCTAAAATAATGATAAAGTTTGCAACTTCCTGTCGTGGTTGTGAGCAAACACACTGATTACTTTTTCATAATGATGAGAGATAGAAACATCGGAGTAGACGGCGGTGGCACAAGAAGAGGAGAAAAATAACAGGAGGAATAGACAGCAGGACCAGAACATGGAGGTGTGACGTAGAGACGGCATCAAACACTAACCATCAGACCGAGGGAGTTTCTTGCTTCATAATTAGGCTTGTTTTTATACGAGAGGGGAAGAAGAGAAGCAGATCATATTTCTTGCATCCGCGTCAAAGAGTTGGAGCCACATACAATGTAGGGGGTTTTGATGGGGGTGGGGGTGGGGGGGGAGGGGGAGGAAATGATCAGCAGCATCCACTATCCCCTTTTACCGATATCCAGGACCGGGCTGAGTGTAGCCCTGGCCGTAAGGGGGTCGGTTGCGGGCGTAAGGGTTAGCAGCTCCTGGTGGAGGGGTGACGGTGCTGCCTGGTGGCGGGGTGTATCCAGGACGGGGTTGGTATCCTGGGCCGGCCTGGGAGCTAGGTGGCAGGCTGTAGTTGGCGGGTTGGGAGGGCTGGGAGGTATAGTTTTGAGGAGGGAAGGTTCCTGGCGGGTACTGTTGGCCTCCCTGAGATGGATGAGGCTGCTGCTGGCCGCCTTGGAAGCCTGGAGCTGGAGCTTGACCTGGGGCTGGAGCTTGAGCCTGAGAGGATTGAGGTGCGTAGTTCTGAAACTGCTGCTGCTGCGGCTGCGGCTGTGGTGGGCCAGGCTGAGGGGCTCCGGCCTGGGTGTTATATCCTACAGAGGGAGCGGGGAAGCAGTCTCTTAAATGTAACCTAGAGAGCCAGCCTGACATTACATCAGCTACTTATTTTATGTTTGAAGCCTGAGCAGCTTCCCTCTTACCATACTGCATACCGTACTGCTGCGGCTGAGGTGGAGCACCTGGTTGCTGAGGCGGATATCCTCCTGGAGCCTGGTACTGCTGGTACACTTGACCTGAAGAGACAGGAACAAGCAGCGTAACTACACAAAAAACCAAAATCACACACGTGTCATTACACTTACATGTACATACATTTGTAAACCACATCACAAATCTGGTTATCGAATTCATTTTCCATGAAAAATGAAGTCAATCCAACAGACCGATTACTGAGGTGGAAAAATACATTCAAGTCTTGGAGAAAAACTTGTTTACAGCCAATCACTACAATCTAATTCATGATACTACATGACTTATTATGATGAATGAAGTAAATACATTCTAACTTGGTCACACACCTCTTTCAACCACTATTTCAGCATCCACATGTATCCGTCTACAGCACGTTATATTGTTTTAAATGGCTCAGAGCTAGACAACAAGACTTAAGTGTCCAAGCAGTCCTAAACACACAGACAAGTAAAGCATGCAGTAACTCATGAGAGACTAACGTGTCTGTCCACTAGAGACTTTATACGCGCTCTCTAGGCATGTCTGTGTTTACAGACTGTGATTTCTTGCTACACTTTGAGTTACTATGACTTCACCAGTCCACACTGGACGTGTGGAAATGCCTACATGCACATCCATAACTTATAAAAACCTCCGGTCAAGGATGTGTTATTAATGGTAATTCACTCCGGCCTCTTGACATTTGAGAAGCGTGACGTCTTTTCGGTAATACTGCTCGTCATGTTTGCCATTGAATGTTCAACAAACACACATAACTTGGCAAACTGATGTTTTCCCTTAATATGGCCAAAGCGTTCAAGCCTGGAATAGATATCTGGATGACAACATGTGGAAAACCCGAACAGAGGGGGCACTGTCTAATGATTGACAGTACAATGTTTTTGTCCAGTCTGTTGGACAACACCTCATCCCCCCTTTGCCTTTCCAAGTGTGTGAGATAATCTACAATGGCTTTCCAGCTACAAATTGTACAATTCTATTTTCAGGATGGCTGTAGCTCAGTGGGTGGAGCGGTCGTCTCCCAATTGGAAGAGCGGAAGGTAGCCGGTTCGAGTCCTACCAGTGTCTACTCATAGGGTCCTTGAGAAAGACCCTGAAACCCTAGATCCCTGAGCGCTTCAAAGGGGCACTCCACTGCTCCCTCAGGAATGGGTCAAATGCAGAGAAATAATTTTACAGTGTTGTACGGCTGTATGTTATCAATAAAGGAGTTCTTCTTCTTCAGGTAATTATTCACGAATAAAAGCATGATTATGAAAATTCATTTATCCTCGGAGATCGCCCTAATCCAACACACTGAGCCTTTAAAGGCTAATTGACACGTCACGATGTATAGCAGTGTAAACAAAGTAAAAAACTGTCATACTACACTATTTTATCTTCGATAAAAACCTCAAGGCTTTCAAAAATAACTTCTGTATTCAGTCGACATACAGTAGAGTCCAAGCAGCTGAGCTCAAAGAAAACAAGTCGGAATCCATAACAGAAGTCTGGGAGACACTCGACAATGAAATATTTAGCTAGAAAGGTGCTTCTCTTGAGTATGCCTTCATAAGTATTCATGCGATCCAACCATCTGTTCTCTCGCTGTCAACACCATGCTCTGTACAATGCAAGCAGGAATGCGCCTTTAACTGGCCTCGGCCTGTAATCCATCATGTTTGTTACGTAAGAGTGGATGGAAGGAGGAGTGGACTCCTATCACTGACGGCCAGCAATTCATGTCCCTCCAGTACAGCTGAGAGGTCAGCGACGAGCCCTATGAGCTCACTGGACAACGAGGGGCTCTCTGAAGACAGCGCTGCATCTCATCAAGCAGAAGATGAGAAAATGTTAATTGGAATGAAAGCAGCAGTTGGGTGCAGCTCTGCTGAGCTCCAAACGTGCCTTAAGAAGGAGTCATGAGAACAGGGTCCAATTTGTAAATGAACGATTCGCACCAAACGCACGTCTGCCATTCTAACAAAGTGGCTAACGTGGGAGCTGCTGCTGCAAAATGTGTTTACAGTCTTTCTATGCTTTAAAGATGTAAAATACTGCCAAGGTCTAATAATGTTAAGGGAAGTCGAAAGAAATTCCTGGATCCCTTGTTTTTATCCAGATTTGCTCCAAAATAGGATCGCCATGCCAGTGTCCTTCTACGATGCTAAGTGGAAATCCAACTGGTTGTTTTTTCAAGTAAGCATGCCAATAAATAAGCAAAGCCCCCGATGGACACGGGTGAAATCATCGGAGGGTAGTAACACATCTACCTGGGTGAACTATGAACAGTTATGAACATATACTGCTGAGTTGTTACAACTTATAAATAGATGTTTATGCCTCTGCTGGATTATGGCGCATGCATCTTCTCATTGGTTGCACTTGTTGATAACTGTCTACCATGGAGCTCTGGGATTTATCACCAACCCCTTACCTCCCAAGCCCTTACCCATCACTGCGTGACGTATGCCCGGGTCGGATGGTCTGCCTTGTTTACTCGCAGACTGAACCACTGACATACTCTGACTTAAGAGGCTGTTGTTGGCTTGTCATACATCAACCCAAAATGCACAGCAGTTATTCCTGCTGCGTGTACCTAAAGTCCGTACTGAACTTGGGATAGGGTCATTTAAGTTTGTTGTTCCCTCTGCATGGAATCAACTTATGACAGCTTTAATTTCAATCTATGTTAATTGTTATTCATGTATTCTGTATGTGTTGCAACTCTATTTGTGTGCTGCTGCCAGTCTTGGCCATTTTTACTCTCAACAGCATTTTCTTGGTAATATAAAGGTAAAATAGTAATAATCTGTTTGACACATCAATAGGGTGGGGGGGAGGCAGCAGTGATAGTAAAATACTGTAGCATAATTCACCTCGGTACTGGACTGTGCTTTCTCTGTGTCAGCCACTTTACGACTAGTTTTATACAAATTGACTTTGTATAAAATACTTTTTCAGCGACTGTTTTGAACAGCAAGAGTTAGGAATGGTAGTTTTGAACACCACATTGAAACCCATTCATTTGGGTTGTGAATAACTTCTATGGAACTTCTTTGGAAGTAATAATGGAATAAAGCATCACATATGACAGCATCGCCGAAAAGGAGGAAAGAAAAGCGTAATAGCTTAACCGCCACTTCTACAGGGTTGGCAGCTTACGCACAGACGCATACCTGCCTCAGAATGCGCCTCTTTTACTAAATATGGCACATATTTTTAGGATTTGTTGAGAATGTGTGTGTTTTACCATCAATGCCAGCTGGGGGTGCCTGCTGTACTCCAGCATAGGGAGCCTGTGGTTGGGGGGGCACTGCTGGCTGAGGGGCTGCAGATGATGAGGAGGCAATGCTGTCGGGTGTTCCTGAGCGCTCTTCTGGTACAACTGCTGGATGAGCTGCTCAGGAGGAGACAAACGTGCGCGAGTGATAGGACTTCTTTATATTAAGCACAAACATAAATACAATACTCTATGTTGTTCCGTGTGCAGTACCTGGTATATGGTCCTCGCTCAGGCCAAAAGCAGAGATGACATTCTTGTTGACCTCATCCTGGTTTTTTAACGGGTCGAAGGCTGACATACTGGCTGCGCTGACTGGGGTGACCTGTTTCACTGTGTGGTCTGCGGCCATCACTTTGCCTTCACGTCCATCCCCTGATTCTGAATATACCATCACAGAAATGGTTGAGAAAAAGTGTTGATAATGTCATGCATGTTTGATACCACTTTGAACTAGTTTGAGATGACTAACAAAGAGGGTTTGTTATGGCACCATTATGACCCACATGCGGCACAAGCGGTTCTTCACAAACTCTTTCCTCATAAAAGATTTTGATGATGTTCCAGCTATGGACTCGAAACACACAAAAACCAATCCACTTGTTTGGACAAGCATGTTGCACAATTGCAAAGTACAGATCCTTCCTGTTTATTTTATCCTTTCATTCAAGCCAAATCACATAAAATTGAGCTTGTGACTTACACATGTAAACACTGAGTGGGTTTTATTACAGCAGCCGTCAATGGTTCTTTTGGAGTACTGCATGATCCCCACGTACTGCACGTTAATTTGGTCACAGCTATGATGACGAGAGAACGGCAACTTTAAGACAACTTTGACATTTATTTGTGTGTGTGTGTGTGTGTGTGTGTGTGTTAGTGACCGCAGCCTAGACAGTATGTAAATTCACAGAATATAATAAAAGCTGAAAATGTAGCGAAGAATTCCAGACAGACCTTCATTTTAAAGAAGTTGTTAAATTATTCCAACAGTAACTGACCCTCACAAACGACCTTATCCCAGCAGGATATAGATGTTATGATTCTTGCAGAGAGCAGGGGGGAGGGGGGAGTGTTATTTGTTGACAGGGACCATGTGATTCCCATCAGAAGGATTTAGAAGGGAAAAGTTTGTAATATTTTAAAAAGCGTAACGAGAAAAATAAACAACTGGACTTTGTGCCATAAACTGTGGTGAATCTTGTATTGTATTTTAAATGTATTTTAAAGCTTAATCTCTCGTTTCATCAAGGAATGATATTAACTGTGGTCATTTTTCTGTCGATAAAGACAATATATGAAATCTTATGTTGCAAAAGGAGTCCTTCCTCCTATGTTCTTTGTAGGAGACTCGACAAATGGTGTGAGAAAATAAAAATAGTAGATGAATTATATCCTGGCAGATATTGGATTTTTGAGGCTAATTCCAACATCAGTGTTTGACAGAGACTGAAAAATGTGACAAAAAAAAAAACGGCCAATGCCAAATTTGTTGAAACAAGAACGCACGTTTGACCTGGATACATTAAATAAGTTGAAAAACAGACCTTTGTTAGAATCAGTCTCATCGTTGTGTAATGATGAGAGTGATGTTTCTTAATGGATTCAAACTTTAGAGTAACTGCAAATTCTTTTTATATACTGGTCGACATGCGTTGCTGATTTATCTGTCCAGCTCTGAGAGCGTTTGTGCTTGGATGCTTACCGCTGTCTGCTGCTGCGGCAGCCAGGCCAGGCTCTATGGGTGGCTCCAGGCTATCCAGGAGGTTGTTGACTTTATTCCTGAGCTCAATCAGCTCCCTGCGCAGGTACTTCACCTGGCTGGACTCCAAAGGCCGCGGCTGACCGTTCACTGAAGGTAATAACACACCAGGAGACACAAGTTGGCAAATTTAAAAAAAACACGTTATTTCACATGGGAATGCGGGCGATCCAAGTCAAACATTTCACCATTTCTGCACAGCTGACTCCATTCTGTGTATGGCGTCAACTAAGGTAATGAACAGAACCTGTCTCCTGATCTCCTTAACAGAAGTTAACAATCCCCCTGGTCCATTCCTTTATTAATCTGGTCTTTTATAAATAAATGAATCTGGCTTTCATCAATCCTAATTTCTTCCCACTTGGGGCCAATACTGTCTCGAACTTGAAGTTCTCACTAGTCTAATATCTGAGTTACGGCCTCAACCTTCCAGGAATATCTGGTCCAGACTATACAGAAAACTATCAACAGCCAATCAGATGAAACTTAAACCCAAATATGAGCAAGGAAACAAAACAAGTGACTGTCGGAGAATAAAAGCTGATAACATACTGCTACCTCACAGAGGCATGGAAGATTTAGATTGAGGCAAAACTATATTTATTGTATTATTAGGCAGATATTTCATCACTAGTAAATGACCAGTAGGTGGGAAATTCAACGTCAAAATGTACGCTAGTAAGGAGGCTTAGCAATAAACAGCTGTGTATTAGACAGTTACAACTGCTTTTGCAAACTGCAGAGGGTGCTTGACTGGTCGGTAAATGCTTTTAGTGTACAGTTATTCTACAGTGTACATTATGAATGATGCTCTATTAGAATTCTGCAGACTCCACACCGTCAATAGGGAGATTACCTGACTGAAACCATGAAGAAGATCCCAGCAGTGGCCAGAAGAAAAAATGGGGTTTCATTATCACAACCAGCCAAACAGGTAACAAACTAACAGTGCGTGTGGATGCAAGACAACCGCAATGTTTTGCCAATCTATGGTAGGAAATAATTCTTCATAATCACCAACACCATGTGACCAGCATCGCAACGGTCACTTTACCTTCTCCCTGTCCTTATTTTTCCACTAAACACAAATTCCATTACCCAAGAGTGAATGAGAATTAAGTTGGCCAGACATTCCTCTCTCTCACACAAGATTCTTTTTTGAGTGGAGAATTCTGAGCAGAGATGCACGAGGTCATGAGACTGTTCGCTGAGACATGGGCTGCCACGAGGCACCAGCTACATTCGCTCGCTTCTGAGTCTTGACACATGTTCGAAAGCATCAGCTCCACGTGAGGTCATAGCATTCAGTAAGGAGCCAGGACTCTGATTCAATTGGGAGGAGGCGAAAAGACATAAGAATAGGAGACGTCCTATTGTCATCAGCAGAACACCTAAGGAACCATCCATCTGGCTGTGTATCATTTCTGTTGAGCGTTGGGCTACCAGTGTTAGAAAATGCAGGTATTAAAGATATTCACGTGATAGAGTGTATTCATATAGGAGTCTGGGTGAGGTCAGATGATGTTGGCAAAATTACAACTATGCTTCGTAGTAGCTGTTGCAAGTTTGAGAGCAAGGTGGAAAACATTAAATACGAAAATTAAGTCAGTGTTGTTTTGTTGTGACTGCAAATTTTTGAATAGAGACATTTGAGCCCCAACCCGGAGGAGCAGTTTTGAGAATCAAATTGGATTGGGTAAGGACCCTAGATGTTCTTTTTCAATGGAAACCGGGTATAACCGGGCCTTTAGACAAGCTCAAACATAAAAAACATGTTTTTTCTTTTTTTTTAAATAAAATACTGTTTACTTTAAGACCTTATTATCAATTGTGAAGCATGGAAATAGGAATTTCAAGACATCATTCTCTGGCTATTTTTAATAGATTATAATAGAATTTTAAATTTTTAATATTTAGGTTAAATATCTGAATGATATTATTTACATTTGGAAATATATTTCTAATCATGGTGGTTTCATATAAATATTCTCATTTTAATAATGAAAGCAACTGGTGTACAGATAGACAGGCAGGAATTAATCAACAAAATTGAGTTATTGCAATAATGAATAGTTGAATATTGAGTAATACGATACAATAAGGGCTCAAATCTCACATGCACGGAATTATATATTATTGCATGACTAGTGATGATGTTAAAAATTTTGTAAAGTTAATACAAGATGTATCATGAATTCCTACTTATCATTTAAAATGACCAGCTTGACTTTTTATTTTGATAATCTTTTAAGGATTGTTAAATTACCTCAGATACCACCTGTTTCTAGGCACCTGGATTTTAGTTACATACTGTTGAAATAAAACGACTGACTCTTCCCTACCTGTTTCTGAAATCTCCCCTAATTTTATATCTTTAAATGATAATAAATGTTTGGCACAGTGTTCTGTCTGAAGGAAAACATAGGAGCTGGGAGATTCGCTGACATTGTAAGCATATAATGATCCTGCTGGATCTGAATGGCAATATTCTGGAATGAGACGCACACCTGAGCGTGCCGGGATCTCTTCTGTTATAACAGCTCTGTTTTAAATAAACCCATATTTACATAAGACAACTGAGACTCCCCAAGTGAATTCCTTTCTTCAAATGATCTGAAGACAAGATTTTTCTTCATGACATATTATTTGTTTTGCTCTATTTATATTTTCAATCGAAAAATAGTTTGACCTCAAAACAATTGAAGTTTATAAACATGATTTCATGATGAATCCTGAATTACATCATGCCTTGAATCACTAAGAACCATCAATTGCATTATTAACATCACTTGCACGTAATTTAGCATTTAACTTGTGCTCTTGCGGTTATGCTAAATAGATTTCAACAATGACAATGTCAGGGCGAGGCTAAATGGATGTTTGCAGAGTATAATAGATGTTTCCACACACAAAGTCATGGCCCCAGGGCTACTGTCAGGACTGAGTTTTTTTGCTGGGCTGGGACAAGTTTATGCTAAGATGAGGAACCAGTAAAACCAATGCAAAGGTATCAATCCAACTTTTGCTTATCAATTTGTTTTTCTTCTGTACTTAAAAACATGTTGAAATTCCATCCCAAGTTTGTCAGAGGGAGTACAAACAACTCCGATTTTAAGAGGGGGGGGTGTGAGGTCTGTTTTATGAAATTTAAGCTGGACTGCCCTCCAGTGACCGGTTACTATAACAGCAGATGTAGGTCCCCTTGGTTTACATTGCACCATGATGTAATCACATGATTAAGGCAAGACAGAAATCTAAAGACTTTAAAAGTATGGAGCTTGTAAGGTAAAATTCACTTTCATGACTGTGCATGTCAATAAAAGGGCAACGGAGGAAATTAAATAGTCCAATATCTTACCAAACAATGTCAGTTTGAGTATTCTACTGCACTGGATGGCAAAAGAGAGGTCGGAGCTATCAAAGATAGTGATGAGGTCATCATCTAGGAAAAAAAGAAAAGAGAAACTATGTTATTCACTGTGAGGAAAATTATCAAATAATATAAGGAAATATTTATTTATTAAATGGAAGTAGGAGATCAAGTTGCAAAGTGAGCCAATCAAGCAATCAAGGACTTTAATCCTGGAGAACATTTAGGACAGACAGTTGTGTGACTCACCTTCATCCTTGTATTTGATGGTAACCTCATCATTACTCTGCAGCTTTCCCCTGAAGACACGCTGCATCATCAGCACTAGCTCATCGTAGGTGATGTCTTCGTTATGGATAGGGATACGTCTGATGTCATCACCCAACTGGGCTTTGATGATTAGCTTCCCACTCAGGTCCAGTTGGCCGTTCATGGTGCCGCCCGACCTCTTTTGCTCCCCGCACTGAACAGGTAAGACGAGAGTAAGTTTTTAAAAACAATAGAAAAACGTGTCTTCCTTCTCTTATAAGTAAAAATGACAGACTTTTAAAATGAGCATAATTGGACTATTTAATTATTATTTTTTTAGATCATATATTGAAAATAAGAAAACAATATCTAATTAATAAATGGGTCATGGGTTCACAATCATCGAGACAACAGACTATACTGATAACACTGTTTGTTTAAGTATCAGAGTTGTGAAATTTTAAATAACATAACATCAAACCCGACCCGGTGTTTACATGCATCGACTCATCTAATTGGAAACAGCTTTCTGACATGCGCTGATTATCCACATTCCATTTCATAAGGTGACGATAATGGTACGCTAAGCTGGGTAGCAATCGCCAACAAGCACCCAGAATAAGAAACGACAAGAGGAAGAAAAGAGGGTCATGCACGGAATTGATTTTTGGTCCACTTAACCGACCAATAATGTTACAGTCTTTAAAAGTTGCAATGAGTAAATTACTATCCGATGCAGACCGGTACTTTTTTTTTTTGGTGTCACCATATCTAAAATGCGTCGCTGAAAAAACTCACTCAAGCATAATGTCACGACGCTGGGCATGCTTTCCGAAACAGTGTTTACATGGAGAGACTGGCTATCGGAAAGGCACTTAGACAACCTACTTGCAAAGGAATGAAATCTCAATTGGAAAGGGCCTTTGTGTGCAACATTATCTCTCCGAATCCATTCGGAATTAGGCTGTCAATGTAAACCCCGCTATTGTTTGATCTTTATTTCCAACTCCTGCTAACGTTTCAGCTGTTTTGCCTTCATCAGAGCAAGGGGAAGAGAAGCATGAGATCAAGCAATTTTTAACAGTCGCTAATCAATAGGCCTTTGATATCAGAATACAAAGATAAAATGGAGAAGAGGCAATAGATGAACAGGAAGTGCTATGTGATTAGTTGAAGCAGATCATTTGTTGTACAAACTAATTTTGAAGAACAGTGGAAGCATTGTCAAAGTTATATTATATAAACATCAATATGTTGTAGACCTAAATTTACATATTTAAGACCTTTCATGATATTTTATTTTAGCTTTGTAAGTCCTAAAATTCTCATTATCGAAAGGCATTGTTTGTCTTGGAACGACCAAACACTGCCGGAAACAACAGCTACAAGCAATATTAGCTTTTAGCTAGTAATAAAAGTACTGGAATGAGAGGAACAAGCTGCATGAGGATTGTATTGTACTCAAATACTAAGATGCTACTGGACACATGAACTATTCATTGATTTGTTTCAATCTATCTATCCGTCTATGACAATGAGAATAACCTACAGAAAAGGTCTGATTATCATCTAAATGTAAGCAATCACATATCTTAGCTTCAATTTAGATTAGATTGCGATATATATATTAGTTAAGCAACACACAGATTAACTTGAAATGCAGCGTCTAAAGGTTAAAGGTCATACTGTGAGGTGGCACCGACAAATCTGTTCGACGTTTGAACGCCTTACAGACTTTGACCCCAAAAATCAACATTTTGATGAGCAGATTAAAGCACTGAATTACATTATGTCGATTTTTAGAAACCTATAGTGATTGTGATTATGTTACACATGTGAGTCTTCCATATGTGTTTAGTATGTTTACATAGTAACTGTGACCTACATTTATTCAGATAAGTTAGCGTCGGCTGTTATCTGAGTCTGTTACTGCCACATATAATTACTAGGTGGACTATTTCTATAACATAGCATTACCTGCTAATATACGTGGCTGGACACTATAATGTCATGTCTCCGAATTAAATTTCAGAAATACATCAGCTTTGCCTGTCTTGGCCAGATGAGTAATTGGCTAGATGCTAAGGATTGTGTGCTAGCTAACATTTAGCATATTACCGTTTTACTGCATTGAGACAGCTAGATTTCTACCAAGAATGACTATACTACATAAAATCCCCGTGCATTGGCATAACATTTTCAAACTGACACTGTCATAAAACGGACTCTTATTGTAGAAGAGAACCAATCGCAGAGTCATCTGTCAGTGGCGCAGGAGTCCATCCAAGTACTGCTAACGTTTGCCAAGTCCTATCATCATTGAGGTGACAATGACAGAACTATGATCTGCGACAACAAAAACGGCATAACTACAGAGTTCAATTAATGTACTGTAAACGACCCGTAGTGCCACTTTACAGCCATCATTTAGCAAAAGCAATTCCCTGTGTAGCATAAGCTTCACCTGGTGCTAGCCACCATTAGTTATAAATGTAATTCATAAATAGGCAAATTGTGTCCTTCTAATTGATTTGCAGTTACTTTAGTAACATATAATAGACTTTTAATATCTATTTTTGTAATGAATTAGTCTCGACACCAGTTTAAACGAGCTAAAACCTGCCTGCGTGGCCAACAGTTGTTCAGCTAGCAAACTAACTGGCTAGCTGTCGGCATTCCACTCATATATGGCATATTAACTACTAACTGCTTAAGAATAAACTATACCATACCTGGACGCTATATAAAATACTCTACCTGAATCAGACGACTTGACCACGCTCTATTTCACAGGTTTCCCCCAAACCGTGAAAACGAAATCAATCAGCTAGCCTAGCTAGTCCCGGTTAGCCAGCATCAGGAAGTGGTCTTCAGCCTGGAAACGTCAACCAGTACGTGGCATTCACTTCGTGCATGCGCAGACGATCACGGGCAAAGTGTGTTTTATCAAACGCACGCAAATGCTGGTAATTACTGGAGATGAAATCTCTGACCAACGTCGGATAAGTAGTATAACTAGAACTACTCCCAAGCTGCTGTACAGAAACATTTTTTATCATTCTTACATTTGTACACAAATTTTTGTTGGACATCTTGTTATTCCGCAAAGAACAATGAAGACCAAATAAAATCCTTATAGAAAATATTTTACAGTGTGAAACCAATCCGAATAAAGTCCTGGGCTTTAGAATAATTTTTATGTCTGGATATAATTTATTTAAAACCTTTATTGTTGAATAGACTAATTAAATGGTGCCTTCATTATCACTCACAGGACCCACAGTCAAAGCTTCAAAAGTTCTGCATCATCTCCTCCTCTAATCGTCTCCTCTATATTGTCCCATTCTGTAACGTGTCTATTTTCTATCATCTCCTTCTTCACATTCCCCTCTGTAACATTTCCGTCTATATAAACTCCTTCTGAATGGTCTTCTTCTGTAACGTTCCCTTCTGTCTAACAAAACGTTTCTCTCAAAAGTGTTAAAACCATTCGCTTACATAACACTAACAGCATTTAAGTGATTTTAATAATTTTACAGAATGCTTAGGCATTGGACAAGAAAGATGGGCAGAGTTTTTTTAAGAAAAAAGGGCAAGTACTGATACAAGTACACTGATCTGCACTGCAAATCATTTAGAAGTTGAAAGATCAGTGCTCCAGTGATCTTCCCAGTGTAGGTTAACAGAGCGGCAACAAAGTTTTCTCTGAGTTCCAGGAGGAAGTGTTGGCTGATTGTTAGACTCAGGCAGCTGTATTATGAACTGACTCCACCTGAGGTCAACATATGACAGATCATCCACTAGAGCCCAGAGTAGAATTGAAGCAGAGGCCATTGGAAATATTCACCGTTACACCATTGAAGCAGTGATGGAAGAAGAACAAAGGAAAGGAAGCAAAAATGTAAGACAGGAGTATCTTAAGAAAGGCAAGCAAAAGAAAGATTTGAGAAGGCCCACCAAAAAAATGCTGAAAACAAAGCTTATGATTCTGAGACCTCAGACGATGGAAACTTTTATTTTATCTGTATGGAGACATTAAGAACTCAAAAACAAATGAACCTTGTTAAAAATGTGTCCTATCCAGTTTCTAGGCCGACCAATCCTGCGCTACAGGGTTACCAGCATTCCTCTGTCAATATTGTAACAAAGTATACACACGCAGAGGCACACACATGCCGTCAGTCACAGAGAGAGAAATTGTCCTACTTTGTTCTTTTATTACAATAAACCTGTTTTTGTAGAATATCACATGCTGTGACCTCTGTTTTTGATTCATTTTTCCAATTGTTACAACTTACCCCAGCCCCTGTCGCAAACCACCCTGGTATGGGGGTAGATTGTAATATAGGAGCACCTTGTATTTGGCATCAACTCATGAGATCTGTGATATCCTTACAGAGGTTTAGGTTTGAATTGGTTCCATTTGTAGTTCACAATTGCAGGTACTATGTATAAAAGTTTAACAACTCTAGCTCAAAAACTCAGTGAGTCACACTTGCAGAACTGTACAGTCTCCCCTACTCAACTTTGGGCATGAGAGAAATGTAGTTTTATAAACTTCCAGTGGGGGAAGATCTTCTACATCTATCTATCAGCATATTTTCTATATCATTGTATTTCTCTAACTACTGATACCGTCACTTTATAAATGTTGGTGCGGCTGTGACGCTTATATTTCCCCGAATGAATTAAGTTTGTTCTATTTTATTCTACATCCATTTCGTATCTATTACTTTGACTCCATCTAGTGCTAGTAACAGGAATGATACTTTAGTTGACAGAAATGCACGTTTTGGCTTTTTTTGAGGAGCAAAAGTATCTAGAGAGGAAACAGAGTTCAAAAATGATCTAAACGTCTGGGTAACTGTAATCACAGTCCTCTCCGCATTTGACCCCATAACAACATGCTCTTAAAAATACATCTATTAAATGTTTAACCTGTGACAGATCTGTCCACTACAATGTTTTTTAAACGCCTTAGAGAACTTGGTATAACTTATTCAGTAATCGCACATTCTTGATCTTTCATGAAATGCGTTCAATTCTATTTAAAAGATACTGATCAGGCATAAGACCAGAACAAAAATTTGTGAACCTGCATGTTCTCCATGTCAGAAACTCTCTTCAGCATCTTCCCAAGTGTCCATCCTGGGCGACAACGGCTTACAGGTATACTTAGGGAGAGAAAGCTTGTCTATATAGTCCGATCACACAGAAATGGTATTATAGCACAGTTTGCTGAAAAGTTATTACCGGTTCCGATAGAAAAGTGTCAGACAATTGGGAATAGAGCAGCTTTGACAACAGAAAGGGTACCTACACAATGTCAAGGAGGCGGTTTTAATGTAATGGCTGATCAGTGCACATAAGGCAACTATTGCTATTACAACTCTTCTTTAATAGTACACAACATATATTCAGAGTTTTAATTTCTAAATAAATTGATGGAAACTTCATCTAACGACTAAACTATAAGTATAAGTATGAACACCTCTAAATCAATTCTATTCAAAACATGGCAACATTTGTAGAGTGATAACAATTTCCCATCTCCGAGGTTCAAGCTGCAATCTAGACTCAGTGATGAGGAGGTACAAAGGGACTAAATGCCATTTTTAAATAAGCAGAAGTGACAAAATAAAATCCAGGTTCCTGCAGAAATTGTACATAATAAAACACCTGTGTATAATGAATGATGACATATGATAATAATAACTTTGTTATTATAAGCAAATAAGTTAAGATAAGAGCATTTTGGGCCAGTCACAGCTTTCTTCACGATTATTTCTTCTTCTTCTCCTGAGTTGAGTTGAACCATGAGTCTAATAGCTTCTTCATGTAATACAACTGCCAAGAGTGCACTTGTACAGCAATCACCATGATGAGGTACATTACAGTCACAGCAGAGAAGCCAAAAATGAAGCGATAGGCCTTCCCATGGCGATAGAGCTGCTGTGCGACTGGAAACATCTCCATTCCACCATAAATCAGTGGAGCCACTGAGAACAGTCCTGCGCTGATCATAGATATGACCAGATAACTGATATTGTTCTTTGGAAGTGACAGGCTGCTGCAGAGCAGTGGAAGGAGGCTGAGCAGGTAGGGGTACTCCCATTGGTAGGGGATTGAAACAGTGTCATGTGACACCAGTTTGAAGTGGCTGACTGTCACCTGTGCTGCCACCAGCAGCCAGATGAGAAGGTGGACCAGATTTAATCTCCGTACCTCTGACTTCAGGGAAGCACTGTGAAACAGATAGCAGATAAATAGGTTGTTGATGTGATTTTTGTTGGTGTTATTACTATTCAGAGTTAAATTTCATACTATAATGGCTCGCTGAAAGTCAGTCAAATCAATTTTAAAATCCTTCTCCTCATGACATATCCCTTCGTGATCCGGCACCAACACATAGAAGAATTCACAGTACTGAGACTCACTGACCCTGAATATGAATGAGGTTTATGACAGTGGACCGCTGTCATAAACTTTGGCTCTGAATCTGTGGCTCTGAATAAATAGTAGCATATCAGTGCTGTGTATTGATAAATACACGGCGACGTCAGGGTTGCTGAAGTTGAAATATTTGTAATTTGTAATTGTTAATTGTTTGAAACTGAAAAAAAGGGGAAGAATTGTGATCTCAATTCTTTACATAAAAACATTGATTCTCAATTTAACCAGAATTACACCGCCATATGTATCACTAAACAGAATATCAAACTTGATTTAATCACCAGTATCAGATATAGCTAAAAGATATTTGCCTCATTTGGTATTGTGCAGCCACCCTTTCCCTGGGTTTAAAGTCACCTCCATTGGTAGCAGCACCTCTGTAGCCAACGCGGGATGTCATGTTGAGGAAAACCTGCTCACACACAAAAAAAAATCACTTTCAGATACCACAGCCCGACAGAATAAGGGCTACAACTAAAACGATATTCAAGATATTTATTGCCACTCTATTTCAAACGACTCCACAAAAAGAATAAAGCAGAGATTAAGTAGTATTAAATAAAACAGATCATGCAGAATATATATATGTATGTGTGTGCATTCATTTTCTGAATTGCACTGATGTTGGATTGTGTGTGTGATGTGTACTAGTGCGACATCATGGGAAGGTTGTCTTTGTGGTAGCTGTGCCTGTACTATTTTATTCAGGAGTCCTATGAACTGAGGGAAGAAGCTGATCCTCAGTCTGTTGGTCTGTGACTTAAGGATCCTATACGCCCTCTTTGAGATCAGCAGTAAGAACTGATATCTGTAGGGGTGAGTTGAGTCTTCGATGATCCTCGGGAACTTCCTGGAGAATCGCTGGTCCTATAGTGCCTGCTGATTGGTCAGCTCATACCCGATGATGTGATGAGCTGTGTTTACCACTTCTTCAGCACCATAAGGTTGCTGAAGAAGCTTTTTACGGTGCCCCATTAGAGGTCCCTAAGGATTTGAGGTCAATTGCCAATTTCTTTTTCCAAGAAACCTGAGACAATAGAGTCACTGCTGGGCTTTTCAACACTTATATAATCAATTTTGAAACGTGAAAATAATGTGAATTGTGGAAAGTACCCATCGCTGCATCCATTCCTTTATTAAACCCTTCAATTATTTCCTAAATCATTACATATATTCAAGATATTATTTGACATAGTTAGAAGGCATAGAGACGCTCTCAGAAGGAAGATGAAATAAAAGTGCACTGTGACATCATAACAGTGACAGTGCGCCAGACTTGTATCAATTTGATAGAAAGATGTTAAACACTTTACACTGAAGATGACTGATTTCAGGTGTATTAGTTAGCAGGCTAGCGCGTTAGCCGCCGGTGCTAGCCACTATCATTCAGCGTTACATTTACGCATATAAAAAGTACTATATGTCGGCTGTGGCGTCGTTGTATTACTATCAGTCACAATAAAGTACCAAAAACGAGTTATATATGGCAATTCTGACGTATATCGATGCTTACCGTGGCGGAATTTCGGAGCTTCTTGCCTGAACTGATGCTACTCAAAGATGTAACAATGGATGTTCAACATATCTGCGCATGCGCATAATCTCGACCGAAGACCCGCCTCCTCTCGCAGCATCAGCATCTCGTCACGTGACAACTCTTCACTCAGCACTCAGCCAGATGAGGTCATCACACTCCGTCATGATTTAAGCAGGAATTAAAAATTTTATGCGGACATTTACTATTTCTAAGAAGACATTTAATTAAAGAGCATTTTTCCTAATTAGCAACGCACCCTTGCTTGTGAGAAAATATTAAACTAAGGGAAATTCGGTTGATGTTCTAAGAACTGGCAAAGTAATGATGATTCCAAGAATTCAAAATGTATTTGTTTTATTATTCATCTACAACAAAGTCTATGGCCCGTGCAAAAAAGCAAGAAAAGAATGTATCTGAATAAAAATAGGAATGAATAGACTGGCGTGAAATTAAAACGATATAGAGGACAGAGGTAAATGCATGCTAATTAATATTATTAATAGTAATTCATACATAAAGTGATGCATAAACTAAGACAAAATCCTATTCCTTACATAAATACCCTCTATAAAATATTTTGCACATGTAAGTATCGTAGAATGATAATTCACTGTTTATCAGTCTCTTTATAGAATGTGTAATATTATTATTAGTAAGTAAACATTTAGTAAACAACATCTTCTCGTTGCTAGGCAACAGTTCCTTTCTGTACGACGATGACTGAGCAACTCTTCTTTCAGGAGGTCATTGTTACTTGTGGTGTTTTTAATCAACCAACTATAACATTATTTGAATATTTGACCCAACAGTCCTGCCAATGTTTTTATGTCATTGATCTTCCTACAGTTAGAAGTCATGATAGAACCGTGAATTCAAACAGGCAGATAGATCTTTCTTCTTTTTTTTTAACTAAACAAATTTTTATTCAGATAAAAAACAACAACACAGACAATAATAAAAAATGAAAGTGAATTATTAAGACATCTTTGGTTACAATAACAATAATAGCACCATTGTTAAAAAGGAGAATTATACATTTATTTTCCTTGAAGAGTCGTCATGCTTCATGTCCTTGTCATTGCATGTAAGTGATTAACAAATAGAACAATGAGTTATTGACATAACTATGAGGAATCTTTAGAAATTGCTGCAACAGTCAATACAGCAAAGACTCATGTTGTGTCCTTTATAAACTAGGCAACAAGGCAAACAAGATGTAGGAAAGATGGTCCGACTGTAACGATCATTTCAAAACATTCATCCATGATTTGTTTTCCATATATGATAACCTGTTAAATGTCTAATGATATTCCAAGTATATGGATTAGGCCCATAAACTGTAAAATCATACAGAACATAAATGGTTTGATTTTAAGTTAAAAAACTTCAAGAATTCATTCGGAGGATTGTTTGACTGCTTGCCTGTTGAATTACTACAGCATAAATTCCCAGGAAGGGTCTTTAATCTCTAATATTTAGTTTAAGTTTTTGGTTTAATTTGTTTAGTATTGGGTGCAATTTTATGTATATTTTGATGTAAGAATTAATGTGGTGTATGAAGTGGTTTTGTGCTTTCATAGTGATATGGTGTGTGTTTGCATAGAAAATAATTCTTTATAGCACCCACCCCTTACACCTGTATGCAGAAACTCTTTTTTTTAAAATTCATATTACATTCTTAATCACTGTATCTCACTTGTGGGAGTGATTCGGTCAGGCACATACGTCATGAGTATTATTTCATTTGACTTTCATTAGTCGTTTGTGCTCTAAAATTGGGCATTTTAATTTCCATTAACGGTTCACCGCCAACACCGGCTGTCTTTACTATATTGAGCCCTTCACAGACCTGAGATCAGTGTCATTTAGGTTCCTTCAAAACGTCATTTCACAAGTTCAATTTATTTTTAACTTTTTCCCAAAACACGGCACTTTGTGTTTTACCTCTATTACATTTAAATGTGTACAAACTGCATGATGCAAAGCTTTAAAGGCATTCCAATTCTCTAGAGCAGTGCTTCACAAACTATTTTGTCTGGGAATAATAGTAATCAGAATCTTTAAAAAACAAATAAACATGGCAATTCCTACATATATATCTGGGCTAGGAGCATCTCAGGATCAGGATGGATGAGCTGGATAGCGTTGCTAAGGAGAGGGACTTCTGAAATACTCTTGTTAGCCTGCTACCAGAATTAGATCCAACGAATGGCTCTAATTCTCGTCAGATAATTCAAAAAAAAAGGACTACAGGAAAAAAAAGAGAGAGTTTAGTTCAATTTCAGTCTTCAATTGTAAAATGTGGTTTATTGGTCTGCATTTCTCAAAATCAAATTTATTTTAGAAAGGTTTGGGAATCACGCATTTTTTGTTTTAAGTAAACCACTGCAGTACTCCAAAGTATCCCTTGGGGGAATACGTTCCTCCATTTAAGAAACATAGCTCTAAAGGTCATCTGAATACTTGCCATTATCCAACATATCAACAGAGAGGAACAAAAACTTTATGTATACAAATGCATGCATGCGAAAAAATAAAGTTCCTTCCAAAATGAATATCTTTATGTGTTTTACTGTCATTCACATTCTTCACCACATGGGGTAGCTGCCAGTCTCGAACGGGACAAGGATAAACAAGCAAATTGGTTGTTTGCTTTATGTTCTTTTACATACTCCTAATATGTTCCTCTCACGCGTTTGCACCGTCAACTGTGTATCAGTGATTTGTACCTAAAAATAAACTGTACTCTGGTGTTTGGCACTCCTCAGTATGAAGATGCAAGTTCCTTTAATGCTTTTTAATACATTCTTTTGTACCTTTAAAGCTGTTAAACGAAACATTGTTGCTCTACATTACAGAGCATTAAGCTATACAGCATAAAAGCTGCTGTATAAACTGACCGACATTCTAAAGTTTTCCCCAAGTTATTTTATCTCGTCCTCTTACCTCTGCTGACAAAATTCTTGACTTTATATTAATACTGCTCAATCTAAGGTGGCTCAATCTAGGCTCCCACTTCACTCTTACTGATTCCTCTTTTTTGCTGGAGTTTGAGGTTTTACATCGGATATAATAAAAACCCAGAAAAAGAGGAGTGCACATATTGTCCAGCATAAAGTCCTGCGGCCTGATCGGAGGGGAGCTGGACGTAAACAGTATCCCCGGGTTGTAGAGGTAAAACGGCACTCCCTGATGCTTGATCTAGGAAACCCTTCTTGTACTCGTCGTATGTATACATCACTGGCTCATCGTTCCTCATCAAAGCCACCCACACATTAGCTCCTTTGCAATGAATGTGGTAGGCAAAATAATAAATGCCAGGCATGTCGCAGGTGAAAAGGCCAGTCTCTGGGTTGTAGTTTTGGCGGCCATTGTACAAGAGCTTGTCAAACACGACTGGAGTTCCCACAGGCGGGAAGGGAGTCGTTCCCACAGCTGTAAATGCTGGCATTTCCAACCCACTGGCACCCATCACTTCTGCCCCATTGCCTCCATACTTGCCCTTTTTACCATAACCACCAGCCTTAACACCATCTAGTCCAGGGCCCATCTGAGACAGCACTCCGGTCATGTCCGGAGACATACCAGTTTCTCCTGGTGGGCCTGGCGGTCCAGGAGGGCCGGGCTGACCTGGTTGTCCAGGCGGTCCAGATATACCATCTTTTCCAGGTGGCCCTATGGGACCAGTGGGACCTCGAATACCCTCGCCTGAAATGCCTGGTGGACCAGGTGGACCAATGTCTCCTTTCAGCCCTGCAAGACCTGGAGACCCAATTGGTCCTGCTACACCATCCATTCCAGGGATACCTTTTGGGCCTTGAGGTCCTATTTCACCAGGTAATCCTGCTTGTCCTTTTGGGCCAGGAAGCCCTGAAGAACCGGTGGGACCAGGTAGACCTTTGTGCCCAATATCTCCTTTGGCACCACTTAGCCCTGGTGGACCTCTTGGTCCTGGCTCGCCACGCTCTCCAGGCAGGCCATCCTTCCCAGATATCCCAGAAGGACCAGGGTCACCTTGTGCTCCATTGGCCCCTTTGGGGCCTCCTTCTCCACAGTCCCCTTTGAGACCATTGGCACCTATAGCTCCTGGGGGTCCCATAGGGCCTGGAAGACCCGATGGTCCATTTGGTCCAGGGGGTCCAAGCATACCAGGTAGTCCCCCGTGTCCTTTATCTCCTTTTGGTCCAGGAGGCCCTGGTTGCCCACCCATACCCTTATCTCCTTTTGGTCCTGGGAGTCCTGGTTTACCAAATCCAGGCAGTCCTGGCTTTCCTGGCAAACCTGGTGGTCCTGGATGACCTTTCCCACCTGGCATGCCTGGTTGTCCTGGTAGACCATTTTGGCCTGGCTTTCCTTGACCAAGTGCACCTGGAGGACCAGGTTGTCCTCCTTCACCAGGTGGACCAGCTGGTCCTTGTTCTCCAGGGTGTCCCTTGTCTCCTGGTTGTCCTTGTGGCCCTGGTGCCCCATTTAACCCTGGTTTGCCAAAACCCGGCAGGCCTCTTGGACCAGCAGGTCCTGGAGCCCCTGTTAGCCCTTTGTGACCAGGTTGTCCTGGTTGGCCCATCCCTTTGTCTCCTTTGGGTCCGGGTAATCCAGGAAGTCCTGGCAGACCTTTATGACCTGGCTCTCCTTTGGGCCCTGGTTGGCCTGGTAATCCTTGTACACCTGATTTACCGATACCTGGTAGCCCAGGTGGCCCAGGGGGACCTTGAGGTCCTGGCTGTCCAGCTGGTCCCTCCTCACCCCTAGGGCCCATTTCTCCTTGTGGTCCAGCATCCCCATTTCCACCTAGCTTGCCTGGCAGTCCCGGCAAACCTGGTTTCCCCATTCCAGGCACTCCTGGTGGACCAGGGGGTCCAGGACGTCCCACAGTTCCTGGTTGACCATTACCTGGAGGTCCCGGCGGACCTGGAGGTCCCTCTGGTCCAGGTGGCCCAGCTGGGCCTGGCTCTCCCTGGGGAATTCCCTCAGAACCACTGGGGATTGTCTGACCTGTGATGAATGAAATAAATATTCGACCAGAAATGATGAACTTGAGAATGTGAGGATAACTCTATGATAACCATGTTGAGCAAAAGCAGGAACTTTAACGAGAGGACAAAAAAATCCTCTAATACTTCATCAATGGTTTGAAAAAAACTGCACAAGAAACGTGAGTTTGATAAAGATCCGAGTGTATGTTCTCAGATCCCAGATGATTACTGTTTGTTGAATATGCTGATTCTCTCACCTTTGTCGTGGCCGCCATTATAACCACCCCCTTTCCGGGCATTCTCTTTGCCCTTAAGCATGGGCATCTGGGGCAGCTCCTTCCTGTAGTGGGGGTACTGCATGTAGGGAACTTCTTTTCCAAGGTACTGCTGATGGGGGAAGCCCTCTTTGCCCACGCCCATGTGCTGGAGGTGTTGCATCGGCTGGTATGGCTGAGGGTGCTGCTTGTGTCCGTAGTACGCCCCACCGCTCACATATGTAAGAGCTGCAAGCTGTAGCAGAGTCAGGAACAGGGGGGCAGGGAGGGGAGGCATGACCGAGGCCTGTATGGAAGGTGGAGAAGATATATGAGAGTGGGCTGCATCTGTTTTTATACAGTGTACATTAGTAATTTGACCAAACCCAGGTATGGAAGCAATTTAGCCATCTTGACAAGTGTGTGGGTTGGGTGAACAGAGGGAGACGCTCTCATGTCTCACTCTGCTGGATGAATACAAGTACTACTACATCTTTAGGAATGCAGTTTCCGTTTTTCGGTATGCGCAGTCTGTTGGAGGACAGTCTTTTTCATATTTTAGGAAATCAGAAGTGTGTCCGTACATTTTTTCTGCTCAGTTTTTTAAACTAAAGCTGAGTTCCAGCATCAGACACATGTTATTAACTGAAGCAGGCATTATTTTATATTCTTTTAAAGCACCATAAATGCTATAATTCAGTGAAAACAATAAACTAGGACTAAAATGCTATTTTGCTCATCAGCTTGGTCATTTCCTCCTATTCTATAAATATATTAATAAGTATTTGCTAAGCGCTAAATAAAATATTAAAATGAACAACAAAAAGGGAAAAATCTAAGAACTCGGACTGTAAAAAGGCAATTGTTGTTTTAATAAGGTAAAAAATGCCAGATATTTGGACATAATTATATACTACATTACTACATTATACAAATCTGTGATTTTCTTCTGGGGATTGATTGGAAAATATTATGGTTGAACATAAGTTACACAGTTACACTAACTGAATGGAAAGTTGCTATATGATATTTAAACCATAATAATAATAATAATAATAATAATAACAATAATAATAATAATAATAATGTACAAATGAACACAAAGTTTGAGATATAACTGAGGTAAGCGGTAATTCCTAGTTAGACACAAGAGGGAGCCACACAAAATATTCCTGTTTTTATTATTCATTCATCATATGTATCCACTAATCCTGATCCGGGGAGCTGGGATGGAGCCTATCCCAGCTAACATTGGGCTTGGTGGTAGGGTACACCCAGGTTTACAGTTTTTATGTGCGCAGGCATGAGTGGTAACGCATTAGTATTTGTATTATTATAAGGCATATTCCTAATTTTCTGAGGATAATTTTTAAATATACGTTAACTTCTTGTTGCTAAAGATTTTAACGTATTCAGTGAGATACAAAAACATATATAAGGAGAAAAAAAGTATTCTGATAAATGACATAAAAATCAAGTGTATTTAAGGAGCAAACAAAACATCAAAAGCCAGCCTGAGGCACAAAAAAAACCCAACTAAAGATTCATGCGTCAGATTCAGCATTCAGACGTGAAAAGTCCAGCTCATCAGTCTGACAAGCTTTTTAAGCTAAATGGTCAGAAACTGAGTTAAGCCACACGATTTTCTTTGGCTCCACAGCTGGTGAATAACTCACTATGAGCTGCACTTTTTCTTCAGTCTCGACACGCGTAATTTTCACTCCTGTGACAGTTGACCCATCTCCTGCAACACTCCACGTCTAGTTTCAACTACAGCCCATGATCCAATTTTACTACAACTCATCTGTAGTTATTATAATTCACATCCAAAACCCCGTCGGTATTATCTGCTCAACGGCTGGCTCTTTCCCACCCCTTGACCTTTTTCCCAGTCGGCTGGTGATTTTGACAAGGCCGTGCAACTGTCTCCCCGGATGAGTGTCGGCCTTTGAACGAAGCTCAGCCTAGTTTCCACAGCAACAGACATGCCAGGGAGTCCAGAGGAAGGTAATTTAATTTTTTCCAATAAGAGACGGAGCCCATTTGTGCTGACTGAGCAGAGGAGACTCTGAGGTCTATAGAGAATTCAAAATCAAGCCTGTTCTATGTGAGGCCAGGCTTTTCAGATGGACACTGTGTGTGACGGCAGTGACTAATATAAATAAACTCAGTCTGATCAGAGAAAGATGACCTCATTCAAAGAGTCGGACTACCGCGAGACCGAGGACATGAATGAGCAAACGGTGCAAATGAAAGACCTTTGGCAGGTGGGGGAGGATGTGAGAGGAAAAAAGAGATCCGTTGATCCTAAGGGCATTTGTCAGGTTAAAATATTCTGACACGCTGTTGTGAACAAATACTCAGTCACATAGTCAAACATACATAGTCAAGAAGTCCAAAAAAACAACAACCCCTGTTTCAAACGCTGAGAGTGTTTTGAGGTTTAGAGGAAAAGTGTAAACGTTTCCCCTACCATCTAATGGCACGCCAGGCAGACGCTCTTCTCTATTATTATGCCCATCCCATAATAAGTGGATCACAATGATGTGATTTAAAAATAAAAGCCATGAATCTGATTTGATCTACAATTGTCAACATTTCAATATTTCAAAATCATAAAAATGGAAATATATCCGACCAGGATCTACTGATGTCAATTTTTTAGGGCGTTTTCTGTATTCATTTTCTCTAACTGCTTATCCTTTTCAGGATCAAAGGGAAATAGGTATAAAAAAACATCAATCAGCCATAACATTATAACCTCCGACAGTTGAGGTGAATGACATTGATTATCTTGTAACAATGGCGCCTGTCAGTCAGAGGACTAACATATTAGGCAGCAAGTAAACATTTTGTCCTCAATGATGATGAACGGCAAGGATACGAACGACTTTCACGTGGACCAGATTGATATGTGGAAAAATATGTGGTTGGGTCAGGGTAACTCCAGAACTGCACTTCCTGTTGGGTGTTCCTGGTAATCAGTGGTTAGTAGCTACCAAAGCAGTATGAAGCGGTGACGTCGTGTCATAGGCTCTTAAAGGCTCATTCCACCGACGCGTGTGGGCAGAGAAGTTTAATCCCTGTTATCCGATCCAACAGAAGAGCTATTGAAGCACAAGTTACTGAAAAAGTTCATGCTATACTCTATTAAGCTTAAGCTGAGTCATGGTATGTTTCTATGTAAAGACTTGAGAAAAAACATTTCAGTTTTACAATCATTTGGGAACGTCTCAGCTCCGTGTAGGTATGTTTGTGTTTGTGCGTGTGCATGCATGTGTGTGTAGGTGTTTTCAGCCGTGGAAATATTCTAACAAATCTTTGCGACTACACATCAGCGGGTGCATACAACGAGGGTCTGTTCAGCGTCACACAGCAACACCCTCACGTTGTCCTGGTGACGGCGGAGTGATGGAAACACCTCCTGTCCTTACCTGCTGTGCTTCTCACTGACACATTATTTAAGAACTGCGTCGCCTCCAGAGGACCACTTTCAGACCTTTGCATAAACATTAACCAGCAGTTTCCATGTTTTAACGCCTTCCTAAAGAAAACTGACAGAGAGACGCTGCAGCTACAACAAAGTGACCGTAAAGAAGTCTCCTATTCCAATTTACCTCTATCTATTTTCTCTTTTATATGTTCCTAAGGTCTTATAAATGTGCCACAGCTCTGAGGAGTCATGGTGGCGTGAGTAACGCGTTGTGAGCTGTTTCTCACATTTGGATTTACAGTTTAGTTTTCCACACGCTGGTGATAAAACATTCTGATGGCTCTCAGACATGCAGTTATTTGTAAGAGACGAACATTAACCATGTTCTACGTTCTCATGCCGGGCAGATTTCACCCGTGTGTGATTCAGCTCGCACCATTGTATACCGGCTTTTTTATGAGTCAGGGGCAGACACGGACACATGGAGGAAAAACGTAGACAATAGGAACGATATGTGTAAAGTCATATGAACCAATTTGGACATAATTGCATTTGTTTAGGAAGTAACAGTGAAAAAGTTTCGCAAAAAACAAACAAGCAAAAATCTGGTGGTTCGTATGAGGTTAATTTGGGCTAAATCGTTATTTAGAAAGAACAGGTGTCTTTGTGAAAAAGCTCCCCCTAGTGAGTAAAATGTGAACTGTTTGGGTAAAATATGACAAATAAAAGATAGATCTCCTTGCTTCAATTCATAGGCACCAAAGTTGGACCAATCGGACCAAAAGTTGAGAAATTATGGCCATAAACCTGTGATTTTTGGAGATAAAGAACCCCACTGGCTGAAATATGCAACCGCCCTCTCCCCGAAATCAATCCAGTTCTTCCTCCCACTAGGGTCTATGTTAGAATGAAATGATCCATCAGATATGTTTTCAGCAGCCCCCTCTGAAGTATCTGGGGAGCGACCTGGGCTTCAGGCTCTTGTTCAAGAAATTTAGGACATGTAAATTGCAGGGATCAAACCGCCGACCCCCTGATTGATGGACAAACCCTTTGAGCTATAGCCACCCCATAATAACGAGTATCCTGTTCATTATGTTCAGTGCTTTAGCGCAGCACATTTCATTGTTAGCAATGAACTCAAAATCCAGCTGCGGCGGATGGAAATCTCATTAACGAAAAGAAGGTTTAGTTATCCATCACAAATTTGAGCATATCGTTTTTTACCGAATAATAAAACCAGAAAAAAAAATGAAGGCAGGCAATAACAATCCATCTTTTTTGGAACATGAAGATCTGAACCACATTTTCGTGGCAATCTTTCAATAGATGTTGAATCATTTCATTGAAAACTAGAACACAAAAACTGTGACCAAAGCACAACATTACCCAAGATGGACATTATTACGGTACGATTTAATGTAAATCTGTCCATTTATTTATGAGTTATTGCAAATACTCTCCATAAGTCCTCAAACTCACAAATCTGGTTATGATGTCTTGTCGAGAGGTCATGACGTAACATCATCAAAATGAAATCATCTCTGTGATTTGACAAAACCTACCTCTAGGATATTGCTGATTTCATAGAAATAGCTGGCTTGAGTCAACATGGGCTGTTTGAGATTATTAATTAGCCATATCTCATTTGAGGAGTTCATTCAGAGGGATTACTTATGCAACGCTGGAGATTGGGGTCTTTTCTGGGATATACCTTAGCCGTCTGGCATGACAGCATAGGCTTAGTTTGTAGTAGAGCGTTGAATTACATATAGCCTTCAGAATGTTCCGTCACTCAAATATAACCCTGCAGTTAAACTACCAACAGCCCAGGGGAGGAGTGGATAGAAATATCCGTCTCCTGCCCCTAATTTTTCAACATCTGCCCTAATTTTTCAACATCTGCTGTGAGAATCCTGTGCGGTCATACACCAGTGAGCTCCCAGCATGTCCTGTCTGGCTCAGATAGTCCCGAAAACAAGCCAACCTTAAAGCAGCGTGCATTGTACATCATGGATGTGTACGCCTCTGTTTCCTCGGTTGCCTCCAGATGTCCGTCCCTCTGACGTTTCACAAAAACGGAACGCAGTAAATGGACCATCAGGTGGGCAAGATGTTAGTTTTGCTGACTCAACCTTCACCCAGCGGAAGCTGAAGGGTTTGGCTGCTGCTGACTTCACAAGCCGCAATCTACAGGATTTAATTGAAACCACCCAAGCTGTGCAGGAAATGTGCAAAGAAAAAGTAAAAGTATCAAAAGTCACGCGTGTCCAAATGAAACTCAGCTTTCTTAGGGCCTTTAATGGGGCTTTAAAGGCTGGGAGGGAGGCTTTGATGGAACGTTGAATCAGAAATTTCCAGATGGCAGCTTCAATAATGATGCTCACTTTAAATAAATGATTTCAATCCCCATCAATTCTCTTTTTTACAGTGTGTACAATTGTCTTAAAACGCTGCAGGAATAAAACAATGTCAGTTATGTGCACTAATAATAAACAAATATTTATTTAACGTTTTCTAATTTCGTTTTTTTAGAGGTTAAAGTGTGAAAAATAGGTTTTTGAAAGAGATTTGAAGAATTTCCAAACCTGGAATCTCCTTTTATGTTTTGCTTTTGGGGTCGGAGCACGCACTGTAAAAATAATTAAAAATTATTATTAAAAATAATTGTTGATGAACTTCAACTAATAACCTAAATTAAATAATATTTTTTGGCTCTAACTTATTAAATAAGTTGTAAATAACTTAATAATTTAATAATAATTATAAAAGGAATAAATACAAATAAACAACAAGTGAGTATAATAATGAAATTTACATTGGAGTCAAGAATCAGAGTTCGACTTACAACAATTGAATATGTGATAACTTCTATTTCTCTGAGAAAAAATTTGATATTTTTTATTTATGGGGTAAATTGAATATATTCAATTTGTTAAAGCTAATATAATTAAATAAGCCTGAACATGTTTTGATGCCTGCAGCATGATGGAGTCTATGTCGTCATTATCCATCACTCAGCAAGACTTTGCATCAACTTCCAGCAATGTTATACAGGAATAAGAGAAGAGATGCAGATAATGCATAGAAACGGCTGCTGACTGATTCCTAAACCATGGAAACACTAATCTGATGGGATGGAGGAGACACACTCACAAAACATGTGTGCAAAAATTGCTGCTGGAAAACACAACTATCCTCTCTTGCATTCGGCTGAGATGGAAATTTTAGCTGCGTGTCTCCTATCAGCGTGTCTCCAGACACATCTGTGTGCTCCCTCTCATCTGTCAGATCCTGACCGCTCTCCTCTCACTGATCCCTTTTCTTCCTGTGTCTCGGTGTGAACAGAGTAATGCCTGTTCTGCTCCATTTCTGTCTGTTTGTCTTCGATGTCCCTTTTCTTCCTTTGGAAACATCCCGGTTCAGTGACCTGAAGCCACGCTGTGACCTTGCAGACAGCCAAGGCGGTCAGGAGGCGAGACTGTGCCTCTCTTGAAACAGGGTAAGAAAGGGCCTAGCAGTGAAACTAGGCCTATATCCAAGAAAAACCCCTGGTCTCCGGATTGAGCTCCTAAAATTAAATGTGACTCATTAATAATCTCAAAAGGTTCATAATGACTCAACCTAACTGTTTCTATGAAGTCAGCAATATGCTCTAAGTCCGAAAAACAATATATTTTGTAAAAAAAGCTCCCCCTAGTGAGTAAATATGAACTACGAGAGTAAAATATATTATATATAGAGGATAGATCTCCTTCAGAAGATTCATAAGACCACAATTTCCGCTAAATCTGAGGAACTGTTGAGAATCGATTGCATGAGAAGTATGATTTTGGTGCTAAAGCTCCACCTAGTGACAGAAATATTCAACCGACCTTTCCCAAAATCAATCCAGTTCCTCCTTGCACTAATGTGGATTATTTAAAAAAAAAAGGTTGGACGCGGACACCAACATTTCAGGGTTATAATTATTTAATTATGGGGAAATGTTAAACCGATGATTTTCCATCTCAAGGTGATTGAGGGGTTTTTATGTGACCCCACATGCATAAGTATTTAATTTGAGTTCCCTTTATGGTTTGTGTGCAGGGAGAGGACATATTTAGCACCTAAAGTATTCACCCATTCTGCCAAATGATGTATTTGAGTTTCTCCGTCTGCATCCAACAGGCACTTTGACCTAAAGACAGTGTTAACAACCCTCTGAACACGTTTGGCAGAACACCCTGCCCTTCCTCGCTGGACCACAAAACCATTTACAAATTTAATCTCAAGCCAGCAGTGCTCATGAAATCAATCTCGGTAAGTGCCCTGACGTTGTGGTTTCTCAGCGAAAGGCAAAAACATTCGCAGCTCTCCGGCTCCGTGGCTCCCTGAACGCAGCTTTTATCACAAATCGCACCTCATAAAATTAACACCTCTTCAAGCTGCGCTGCAAACCTCTCCGTTCAAACACATCCCCTGCACAAACCAGAGGAATTCTACTGGTGCGCACACACACCGGCTCGGACACTCTGCCGCAGCTGTGCAGCTAAATAACCAAAGTGTTTACCCCGCTCCCTCTGCCATTATTCTGGCTTTCATTGGGTCCTTTTGTCCCGTGTGTTCCGGAAGTTTGCTGAATAATGTGTACAGTAGGGTAGAATGTTGTGTGCGCAAACACAAACTCCATTTGAACGGTTGCGCACAGGAACTGCTATGCATGGGGGTCATGTCGTCTGTATAAGAACTTCTCCCAGCACAGGAGCCACCGACTGAATTTATACCATGATGCAACGCGAGAGAGGATGAAGAGAGAGGAAAATGTGTCGTCAATTTTGAAAATTAAAGCGTATAAGCCACATTGGTGACTCTAAGAATATAAGAGTTTCATTTGCTCACATTAAAATGTGTATTTTACAGTCAGTCTCCCATGAACAGATCAGATCGGATTAGAGATCAATAATATAAAAATCACAAATGTTAGTCCTGTTTTCCTGAAGTGAATGATAATTCATGAATAGATGTCATGACATTTTGTTGATCCCAAAGGGAATCTAGGAATCAGCCACTCTTAGATAGAATCAAAAGAGCAGCCATCAGAAGTATAGCAGCAACAGATAAATACATTAAATATTGCACATTATCACAGCCACAGCTAATCCACACTGTTAAAAAAAAGAATTTCAAAACAGTAAAAAAAAAGAAAGAAACCCTGTTTCAAGGAGATTCGTCTCTTTTTTATGTCTCAAAGGAAAAATAATCTTGTTAAGCATGTTCCCCATTAGAAAAAAACACCTTATTTGAAAAAGGTATATAAACATTTATTCTTCTTGCTGACATATTCCAGCTAATATTAAGCTGGTTCGAACCTGTAACAAGGGTCAGTGATAGTTTGCATGATATCCCAGAATAGGAACAAGATTTTACCCTTATTTTAAGAATAAGGAGATTCTACTCTGTTCTATTCTATTCTATTCTATTCTATTCTATTCTATTCTATTCTATTCTACATGAATTTAGTGTTATTATAAGCTTCCTAATTATTAATTATTGATTAGGTTGAATATTCTTAAACTCATTCGGAAACCCTCATTTTAAGTAAAACAATTTTAAATAAATTACTTATTCTTTGATTATAATTAACCAAACTTGCTTGATTTTGGAATTGTGTCCAGTTACAAGGCCCATTACGTTATTTCAGAGCCTCGATTTTTATGCTAATGCTACGAATCTTAGCCAAGTAACGTTTTCTTAATCCCCTTGACAGATTCTTTATTTATTTTGAATTTTATGTGCAAATTTTGATTCAATTTGATTATGACTTAAGAGTTTTTAGCTCCTTTGTAGTATGGCTGTTCATACAGTGCAAATGACAGCAAGAGATCAGAACATGCTTTGACTTCATTCATGGTCGTAACGGTCTTTGAAAAGGTTTTTGGACACATTCTCTAATAAAAGCGTGTTTCCCAATCAGAAGAAATCCCATTTCATCAACTTGTAAGCCCTGAGATCTTTTCTGAACACCTGATCAGGAGGAAGAATTCTGAATGCAACCACATGAGATTTTTAACCCTTTACCAAATGAATGAGCTCACAGGGTCTATGACTGACACAGGGGCTGGGTGATGTCAGAGAAAGAGCTGTTTAATTAGCATTAAACAGCTAATCAGGGTGGATGGACTGAAAAACGACGGTGTTTGCTCTGCAGCCTCTTCTCACCAAACTGCTGCTGTTGCCTCAGTCGCGTACATGTGACAGATGGGGTTCAGCTTTCTGCATACACACAAAAAACCTTTGCATTGCACTGCATATTTGTCCTCGGCGGAGGCATCCTCTCGCAGATGGATGACTCCACGGAGGAAAAGCAGCCTGAGATTGAGATGCTGAACCTGCAACCGCAGGGGATATACCATTCTATTCAAAAGAAGTCCAGCCCCACTGATAATGATGATGATGATGATGATGATGATGTGCAGCTAGAGACTCTTCGGCAGCCCAGTCAACTATGACTGGTCATTAATTTGCTGCTGAAGCTGATTTTATTTGAATGATTTAAGTAATAGCTTCAGTTGAAATGCTTCAAAGCTTCAGCTGGATATGAAATGAGCCTCACAATTCTATAACAGTGAAAAAAAAAAAAAACTTGAATGATTGCAATGACAGCAAACTAAGTTTTACACAGCAGAAGATGCATAATGTGGAAACTAACAGAATGAACCATACAAAAGGAGCAATGAAACAATTTTCATGCACACACACATATTAGAAATTTGTATGTCAGGACGGTGAGGCTTACCTTTGTGAATGGCCGTTTATTTGGGGAAATAATCACTGCCGTCAAACAGGGAGACAGGAATGCAGGCAGACAGACAACCACACAGAGCGAACCCTAAGATATGTGCTCATAACGGATGCACACCTTGTGGACATAGCTTATATCTGCTGGAGGGTGGAGCCACTCGGGTGGGTGGGAGTGAGAGAGGAAAGAAGGGATGGAGACTTGAGAGTCAATATGACCCTCCAAATAAGTTATGCCAAAATTTATAGTGGGAGAACGTGTTCACATGCCCCTGCTGAGAGCCCACAGTGGATGACAACGATAAACAGGGATGTGTTGATCCGTGGACCGCGCTGTGGTATGAAAAAAGATTATTCTCATATATGAGCCCAGACACTCTGGAGCTTACTCAACATCACCTGTCCTGACACCAACCTGGGAAAAGAACTGGAAGCGGGTACATGAAGTGTGCCTGAAAATAATTGTGAGAGAGTCATTTAGGTTCCTGCACCATCAGCACAATTAGAAGCGTGAATTTATATTGAAGTGAAAAGTATGCAAATGTGTTTACTCTCAAATAATGACACAGCAAACTTAAATACTGTGTATATTCTAACTCAACCACATTGAATTGCAGATGTGCATTTTTTGTCGACTTCTGTTATTCAAAACTATTTCACCGATTTGAATGAATATAAGCTAAACTAAAACAGTGTATGTAAATAAACCCTTAGATTTAGCATTACAAATATATCATAAAATAACTAGGCCTAAGCTGTCGTCCCCGACAGCAAAGGTATATCCCTGAAAGCCTCCAATCCCCTGCTTTGTACAAGCAATCCCTCTGATGGAACTCCTCAAATCAAATGTGACTAATTATTCATCTCAAAGAATGCATACTGACATTATACTGAAATTATGTCTCAAAAACTGCGATTTTGAAGATAGCACTCCCCCTAGTGTCGGAAATATGCAACCGACCTTCTTCAAAATCAGACCATTTCTTCCTCACCCTAAGGTCAATGGGTATAAGATTTGAAAATGATCCATTATATAGTTTTTCAGTTATCAATCTAACACGAAGGATCTGCATTGGTGATCAATCAATCAATCCATCAATCAATCAATCAATCAATACATCAATCCATCAATCCATCAGTATTGATATCACATTTAAAAGCCAATCAAATGTTTTTCAAGGTGTTTTTACAGGTGACAAGCAGAGAAAGAAAGTAAAATGAAGTAGTAGAAATTAAATTTAAGAAATAAGTTACGATTGCATTACATTCCCGACTTTTCGGGGATATAATAAACGTGCTGTTGCATAGGGTACAATGAAACATACATTTTAATCCTTCACGATAGGATTATGTTCCATCAGTTAAAGTAACATGTGCATTCATTGCAGACAGCGGAGGGAAATAGAATCGTGACAGCTGCCATAGCAACGGTTTGAAACATTCAGCAAAAACTGCGATGAAAAGCTGCGTGATGAGCAGGTCGGGGAATACAATGGCTCTTTTTCCTGAGACGTTTTTGTTGGCCTCCCATGACCGAGACTTTCCAGGGCAGTTTTTTTTTACACCTTACTACAACAACTTAGTAGCTGTGACTTGTCAACTTGTCCGGCTTGTCTATTCTTAACTATTATGGTATATGTACACAGTATGAGCCCCGCCATGTACGTCAGAGGGGCTGTGTGTTTCCTTTGCATCAGCCGCTCGGCTCCTCGTGGTTTCAGATACAGAACCAGCAGTTTGTCCGGGCCGAAGGTGACCTCATGCATGTCTAGTAGCTGTGTGTGGGCCCAAGGTGACACGGCGGTGTAAAAGGGCGGATGTCCGGTCGCATCTCCCACAGCCAGGTGTCATCTTAGTCAGCTGACTGCTCTCAGCATGACTCTGTAGATCCGGACTTGGTGCTGAGGTTCTACAGGAGAACACAATTCAGCATTCGCAATCAAGACACCGTCTGCTCATCAGGAGCGATACTCACTCACACAACAACGGATAAGCCATTTGGAGAAAAAGTACATCGTAAAGATTACGGTAAAATACTGTGGAACAGTGAACTACTGTTGATTTCAGGAATTTAAAAAAAATCTGGATTTATTTGGAGTTTACTGTTATTTCATGTAATGCCCTTGTACTGTACAGAAGTTTTATAGTAGATCTGGGGTTTTTCATGGTATTTTAACATAAAATCTAGCACATGGTCACACGATTTTTTTTAAATCTTGAATGCCTGGCAAACACAGCTGTCGGTATTTTACCGTAAATTATAAAGTTTTTTTTTGTTTTTGAGCATGCAGGGCTCAGGATCTTGTTGAATGAGGTTCAACACCTAGACAACAGGGGTCCGCAGAAAGACACATTGGTGCTTTAGTTGTATTTTCTCATACGTGCGTGAAAAATCTCTCATGATATCATCCTTCATCAATGATGTAACCGGTTCCAAACCACTTTAACCTCTATGTTTTCAACGTTTCTCTCTATCTCTATCTAATGCAACCCACAGCTTTCGTTTTCAAATACCACGATACAGTTACCATACCTGCTAGAGATTAGAATTGTTCCCCAACCACACACTCAAAATGCAATGAATGCAACAAACACACACACACAAACACACACACTGACACACAACCACACACTTAGAGTTGCGGTGTGAAAGGTACACGATAGCCGGGGGGTAATGAGTTGTGTGTGTTTGCCGATGTGATTCAATCCTCTTCCTGTTCCATTAATGAAGCCACAGTGGGCCTCAGCATCTCACCGCCGCCTCTCACCAGCCGCTCTGCACCTGCTGCTGCTCTTAGAGACAGCAGATTCTGTCAAACAGACTTGATGTATGCCCACAGTTTTCCAAACTGTGTAACCCTCCATTCCCTCGGCCTTCAGCTTTTGTTCTTGAACCCAAAGTAGACCTACGGGCATATCCCTGGAAAGCCTTGCATCCCCTCCGTTGTGCAAGCAATCCCCTCGACTGAACTTCTAAAAAAAAAAAATATGAAGCTCTGTCCGAAAAAACGTGTTTTTCGTAATAAAGCTCCCCCTAGTGATGAACTATGAGAGTTTAATAAGACATATATGAGTTGGATATCCTTGAGTTGATTGATATGAACTAAATTTGGAGAAATTATGATACATTTTGTTGTATTGTCTCATTCAGAGATGGAAGTATGCAACTGACCATTCCCCAAATCAATCCAGTTCCTCCTCGCACTAAGGTCCATGTGTTTATGTCTCGGTGTAAGTGTTCAGTGTGGCAACTGCTGATGGATTTTTTTAGTATTTGCACAGCTGTTTACGGTTTACATTTACAGTCTTAAAGTCGAAAAAAATCCCCCCATCGCTACAGTAACTCGCAACTAAAAAATCTGTTTTTAACGGTTTAGGAGTTGCCATCCTTGTAGTCCCGTCACATGTTCAGATGAGTTTATGGCATCCGAGTTTGTAAGGCTACCACATTCCTTACTCCTACTCGCTGCGCCATGAGGCAATACTGGAATTTGCAGTGCAAACAGGAGTGGACACCTGAAAGTGTCGATGTCGCCTCGGCCGTTGGGACATAGAGATGTGGAATTTAGACCTGCCAGGAAGCCCCCAAAAATATTACTTATCTATCAACATGGAAATGACAGGCTGGATATTACCCACCCTTCCAGAGGTGAACCACTTGTTTTCCTTTTTTCTAAGTGTCCTCCTACTGCATAATAGCTTGAATAAAGTCTAAAAATATTTATGTCTTGCCAGATTGTGAGACACTCTAAGTTAATATTGACCTCCTCATGATGTCACCTGCGGGCATGGGAATTTCTTTCAGCCGGACACAAGTAAATCAAGGTTATCCCTACAATGCTTTTCAACAAGTGTGTGATCAGCTTCTTTCTTTTTAGACTTTTACTATTTTGAACTTTTGCCCCGGTGCCCAGAACAGTGATCCTTGACCTTCCTTCTCTGACCCCACGGGTCACACTGAACCAACCCCGCACGTGAACAATGGAGGCTAGTAAACCAAAAGAATCCAAACTACGTCAGGATTAATTAAAGCATGCGAAACAAATCATGTCTGAATGCCTGCAGTACATCCTCTACGTCAATCTTATTACGTACATTTTTCTGTCTTTTCTGTTCGTGATGTGACTTTAGGAATGCGATGTTGGATGGTTGATGGGACCAGCACTACGGTCCGTACTGAATATCTCAACTGCTGGATGAACTGTAGCGTTTGCTAAGAGTTCAACGGAGGAATGATTCCAAATCATTTTGGTTACATTTTGAATCGTCCTAAATACAGAGGAGGATTAAAGGATAGGGCGGAATGGAAACAAATTGGGTGAAATTCTGACTTTATTCCCAGAGTTCTGACTTAACTTAGTAAAATCTTTCTTTACTGTGAGGTATACTATTCAGAAAACTATGCATTTTATCTGACCTTTGATCTATATTTGTTGTGTACTTAAATTATCCTAAATATTTAGAACAACGATTTGATTCTTTATTAAAGAGATGAAGAAGGATTTGTGTGTCTGGATTTCTGCCAAAGACATGGACACAACTTTACTTTGGTCATACAGGGACCAGATGGCCCTGGTTCACCATACTCCTGCAGTACACAAAAGACAGTTTTCCTTTCAGGAAGTTGCAATGTTTGCAACAATTAACACAAATTCAACCAATACCTGAGTATTTTGCTCAACATTTTCAATTTGATTATTCCTTCTATGAAAATTTCACACTATAGATATAGTAGTCCCCTGTCTTGAACCTAAGACTACCTGGAGCGACTAAAATTGTTTGTAACCTTCCAAATAAGGAAAGCTTACTCGATAGGACTTCTTCTTCCTCCATTATTACCTCTGCCCGGAGGGTTTTTCTTTGCAGGATTACAACCTGACAGGTTTTGGTGAAACCTTTTTGAGGGCTTGGAAATTTAGTGGAAAAGAACCAGACAGAGTACGCTATGCCCGAAGACCAAAGGTTGTACTCTCTCTAATATTTCATAACTTTCGTATCTTTAATATATTTCAATACTGTATATTCCGGTCACGTGATCTTTATCTCTATAGCTGGCTTGTTGGCATCTTCACTATAGAATTAGACTTGGCTTAAAGTTAACTAAGTCTTTCCCTCTTCGACATGATGACCACACTGGTCATTACGGCCTGCATCGCACACCTGCTACACTTAGGGTGGTTACTTCTCGTTTTCTAGCCCCCTACCATGGCTCTAGTAATAAATCACTACTGGGTTTAAGAGTCTGGTGGGTCACTTCAAAATTGCCCCTCTCAACACCAATAGGTCCACAGGTTTGTTATTCAGTATTTTAAGCAAACAGATTTGTTGCTAACGCAGTTGGGCTCCTGCACAGACCACCACCCCATGAAGCAATGTGCCGGTTGGGGTTTAAGTAATCAGGGGGTCATCAAATAACCATTATTTTATCTCAAAATTATCTGGCTTATGTCATGTCCACATTTTGATCTATTTGATCGCATATTGTGGCTAATCCTGGCCCAAAAGTCGAGATGTCTCACTAAGGTTTCTGACGCCCTATCCCCAACCACAATGAACCGTGGGGGGGACCCAGAACATGATGGTGTCCAGTTTACCCTGGAATTTGGCAAAAATTACACAAACCCTCTGGCAACAGTGATGTATTCATTCTAATCGACATGTGCCTGTGCCTCTCAGTGAGTAATGGACTTTTTTAGCTTTGTGAGTTTGCTGTGAGGCAGTCCACACTCTCCCCCGCTCACAGCTGGCCTGTTCCCAGACAAGGCTTCACACAACAGTGTTGCAGCAAAGCCCCCTTACAGGCACATAGGCGTACGCACGCACAAACACGAGCACATAGGCCATAGTCTCTTCATTCCACATGTTAAAAAACACACACATACACAGCACCCCGCCCACAATCCTTCGCCTCAATCAACAGGCTGTAACATTCTAGTCTCTCACCCCGAGCTGTCCGACAATGACATCACTCAACCGAGGGAGATGGGCACAACGTTTACAAGGTATGAGGTGGCCTCATTCAGAAAGCTCTCGCTCTCATGGGCTCATAAAAAACAGAGGTTTATCCAAATGAAATATTTAACAGGTAATCAAACGCCCAGAGAATGGTTTACATTTGTCAGATGGGAAAGTAATGTGCCGGGAATGCAGGTGTAGACTGTTTAGAATCTATAAAAGCACGTATTCTAAAGAAATAGTTAACCTTTTTATGGAAAACAATATTTTTATTCATACAAAATATTTATAGCAATCTCATCTTCAGTCTAGACCAGGAGTCTTGGTGTGGTTAGCCTAGCATAGCATTAAGACTGGAGGGAAGTGTTGAACCTCAAATCGTGTTCTTCAATATTTCCTCGCCAGTTTGAGTGTATAAGCGTGTTCAAACAGACAAGTACGGCATGAGGGTGTCTTGAGAAACCATGAAATAATGCCATCCTCATCCTCATGAGATGAGGATGCCATGCCATGACATACTACCATTTGACGCGAAGAGGATGGCATACTGTCATGAGATGCCATGAAGACGGCATACTTTCATGAGATGCCGTGAGGATGGCATACTGTCATGAGAGGCCGTGAGGGTGGCATACTGTCATGAGAGGCCGTGAGGATGGCATACTGTCATGAGAGGCCGTGAGGGTGGCATACTCAAAATGGCCAAAAAGTTGATTGTGGAGTGACACTTGCCTTGAGGAAGGGGAGTTGCTTGGAAGGCTTTTCAAGCTACTAAATATGCGGCCAAGGATTGAACTTTATGAGTGGAGAACAATAGCACACAGCATATAACAAAACAAAAAAAGGGCGAGGCGGCACGTTCGCTTAGTGATCTAGCCCACGGCAAAAAGGCTCTGGGTTCAAATCAACCCGGGGGTTCTCTGTGTGGAGTTTGTTCATTCTCCCTGTGTTTGCGTGGGTTCCCCTCCAGCTACTCCAGCTTCCTCCCACGGTCCAAAAACATGACTTAAAGGTGACTCTAGACTGCTGGTATTGTATGGAGTATGAATGGTTACTTGTCTCTGTGTGTCGGCCCTGAAATGAACTGGAAAATTGTCCAGGCTGTACCCCTCCTGTCGACCAATGTCAGCTGGGACAAGCTCCAGCCCCCTAGGGTCAACACTTAATCAAGTGAAAAAGCTGGCACGTACTTTTGAAAGTCAGTACCAACCAGTAACTTTGATTGTCAGGGTTCATTTTAAGAAGCAACATTACACTGCTGCAAGTCAGTACACTTAAATGACAGTGTAATACATAGTAGTACATGAACAAAAGTACACAATATGAAAACACAGCAAAGGAGAAACCGCTAGAAATGGATGGGTCATAATAGAATTGTAATGGACCTGGATCCTGACGACAGCCTTTAGTAAAATATTGTTTTTATTTTTTTTCCCATATATAAATATATATGTCATGAAAACCTGAAACCTGACCTGAAACCAATATCAATGCATGAACATGAAAGTAGGATTGGAAAAAAAAATGTTATACCATAGTCTATTTTGTGAATAGACTTTTGTGAAATCTTTATCGGACTGTAAAATCACAACTGCTGGACAATCCAAAACACCCTGCAGTCACGCATATGTACAGAACGCTCCATTCCCCCTCATCACACCATGCTACTACTGCCTTATTTCTTTACACTTGCATGCCCAACTTGGCAAACACAGCAAATTATATGAGTGATAAACTGTAAGACATGCCAGAGGGAGACAGACAGTCTGTAGATACCAGTCACACGGATTTACTGGTCAGCGTGGGAGAAGCTAGTGTGTGATAAACAGAGAAGTATATCATGGACTAGAAGGTAGTTTTATAATACGATCATGAAGGGGAAAGTCATGAGTTATTGCAGGCCTGTGTTAGGTCTCAAATCTTACAATCGTCGATTCTAGTGGGTTTTTTCTGCAATTGACTGATTTGGAGAAAATCCTCTTCTATTATTTTGTTGCTTTTGTTCTCCTGTGGAACCCCGTGTCTTAATAGTCCACTCCCTTTACTTATAGCTTTTATGTAATGATTGCAATGTCATTTTCATGCCTTTTAATGCGTTTCTTTGATCTTAGGCTTTGGATGGGATATAGTCTTTTTTTATCTCCCATAAAAGTTGGGGATATTATGGAAATCTTCTTTGCAGACTCCACAGACCCTTCATGTAAACTTTTTAAGGGATCATTTCCAAATTTGAAACCCATGTACACCGTAGTGTAAGGAAGAACTGAATTGATTTTGGGAAAGATTGGTTCTATATTGCGGCCCATATTGCTCGCATTTAGTCCAAATTGGGTGCACTAGAATATAATCTAGGAGATCTATTTTGTTCCTAATAGTTCATATTTCATTGCTAGGCGGGGCTTTTTAATGAAAAATGTAGATTTTTGGACATAACTTAACATTTAATTTGAGGAGTTCAATCAGGGGAGACGCTTGTACGACGCAGAGGATTGGGGGCTTTTCAGGAATATACCTTTGCTGTCGAGGACATTAATGTAGGTGTAATTAATTCATATATTTACGTTTTCTACTGCTTAGCAGTGTCCCATAAATCCATAAACGTATATTTTGGCTTTCTTTCACCACACAAGCTAAAACAATACAAAATCTACCATGACCGCATATTTTGCTTTATTTTCAAATCGTCACTGATTTGAAAATAATCAATCCCACGGCTTGATGTGGTCCTGGCTCATCTGCAGAATATTGTAGAATTTAGTTCCTGAAAGGGCAAAGAAATACGCGTGTAGAGAAATCTCTACAGGTGTATTAAGATCTTGCTGTATCAAAAACTTTTATACTCAGTTTTTCGACTGAAAAAATTAAAATAAAGCCCTATTCCCCATTAGGTGAAAGGGTAGGCTATTTGGTCATAAACACAGGTGGTTGCTGAAAGGCATTGTGGGTAGGCTATTCTGCAGTGAGGTGTTAGTATGTGTGGAATGCTCATAGGTCTCAATGTTGACCCGGGACAAACAGATAGGCATGCTGGGATACAGCAAATGAGGACAGGGCAAATCTGGCTTCAGCAGATTGCCTTGCTTCCTCTGTGGGACTGAACGTCAGGTTTGGCACAGAAATAACTTAACATAACTGACATGAACCAGTGTGGACACTACTTAAAGGGAAAAAACACTGGACAACAATGAACTAATGATGGATGGACCTAATCACTAAATCAAATATTACTGCATCGCTGTATTCTACGTTTAAATCCATCTCGCCAAAGCGCCACAGTTGAAAAAAAACCATCTGGCGAACACTGGAACATTTACAGAACATTTGATTAATGCGTGTTCCTCATAAATAAATAAATGGAACGACATTAAAAACACTCAGACATGCAGAAAATGCTCCTAATGAATTCACGTTCCACTCGACTTTACGACATGCATTATACAAGTTGACCCACCTGTCATAGTCATTATAGTCAACCTCTGCGCCGACACAAACAAACTATTCAATGTGGGACCTGTGAGTGAAAGAAAATGTAAGTCATGTGTATAATAATATAACATGTTGGCGCTCCTGGCCGAAGAGAACAGTTTTCGTACAGTCCATAGTCCCACATGAACTATATATTTACCTTCATGGTATAAATGTGTAACTATGCAGACGCGCCAGGTATAATATGTCTGAAAGACACGCAGCTCCACATTTTTAACTATTACGCTGGAGCGTTTCTGTTTTATGCACACAAACTTTATGCAACAACGGGGTATTTCACAGTGGAGGTCTGTTTTCCAAAGATCTCCTATAGAGAGTCCTCAAAGGTGAAAGAATGTCCAGCAAGCTCAAAAACATAACAGTGATTTGCCATTCCCTTCAAATTCTGAACACAGACCATAGGTTTTTTTAAAATACATTTTTAATTGTATTTCTTTTATTTGCAATCAGTTTGGTTTTTCCCTTTTAAATACACACCCAGTGACAGTGGGTACAATACGAACAATATCTATCTATATACAGATACATACACACACATATATATATATATATATATATATATATATATATATATATATACCAAAGGAGATAATATACAAGCATATATACATAAATAACTTCATTCATTAATAAAACAGAAGTTATAAAACATTTTCCACCATTAACCCTTCATATTGTCCGTATTTAGGAACCTGAACGTATGTATTAAAACTTAAATGTTTCTTTTTAACTTTTACCAAACTTCTTCAAGTACAGGTAGAGGAGAGTAACGGAAAACAAATTGAAAAGAAGATATAAAATTAAAAAAAGAATATCTACTTTTCAAGAATTCAAACAATAGATTATATATATATTTATATATATGTGTAGGCCTAATTGTTTCTTCTTCCAAGATTTTGCCTTTGTTCTTTATAAGGAGCCTGACAGGATTTTTATTTTGTTTGAGTTATATTTAGCTACTAAATATGACCAAAGAAAAAATAAATAAATAAAACTCTGATGGTAAATGTTAACATTAAAATGTCAGAATACCCCATGTGTCCACTAGAGGGAACCATAAACAAATACTTAAACTTTTGATTTTGACGTAAACAACACTATAATCAATTATCATTTAGAATTTTGCAAAATAAAAAATGAGTGAAAACTAAGTAAAAGTTCCATTATGGACCAAAATCAAGTCTTTCATGCAATGAAAATGAGCAAACATATCTGCATCCCTCCCAATCAGAGCTCTGGAGCCAGATGTTAGTGGGTTTCTGGCCAACGTGTCACTTTATCGATCATATTTACTGCAATATTTATAAACTGCGTCCGTTGCTGCACTCTAGAAAAAAAAAGAGAAATAAAAAAACCAGGTTGAGAGTAAATGTAGACATTAAATGTCAAAATAACCTCATATCATCTAGAAGGAGCTATAAGTAAATACTACAACCTTTGACTTTGACATAAACTAATGCTTTTCTGAATTAAAATGTAGAAATTATGTGCACACAAAAATTGCAAAAAAATAAGTAGAAGCCCCATTATTGGCCAGTAGAAGCCTCAAAATGGGCCAAAAAACATGTCTATCATGTATTGAAAGTGGATTCATGTGTCACTCAAAAAGAAAAAATCATATTAATGGCGATATTCAGAAACTATGTCGCGTCCGTTCCTCTTTAGCAAAATAAAGAGGAATATAGAAAATGTTGATGGTAAATGTAAATGTCAAAATACCACACATGTCCACCAGAGAGAGCTATAGACAAATACTGCAAGCTTTGATTTCGACATTTACTAATGTTTTTATTTTAACATAGAATTGTGCACACAAAAAAAATGCAAAAAAACAAGTAAAACACTTTTATCGAACGGTTAGCTAGAACGTGTTTTTTAGTCTTTTGTGAATTGAAAATGAGGAAAAAATGTCCCCATTACCCCCAATCAGACCTCTAGAGCCGGATGTTAGCGGGTTTTTGTCCAGTGTGAATCCATGAGGCTCCTGGATCCCTGGATATAAAATACAGCAGAGGAGCAGCTGGCTGCTGTTTGACATCCATCTAACAGCCTCCCCATCATTCTCTAGAAATCACCGATGCACGTCTATTCTCGGAACGCTAGCTACTGCTTGGGCGATCTGACAGTAAAACCTTCACTGTAAACAGCGTATAATATAGTTTCTATGAAACAGATATGCAAACCTTAGACCACACACACCCACACACACACACACACCAACACAGACACACAGGCACACACATGTTCTGTATACAGTGCTAGGGAGCAGAGCGTGGCCAGACCTCCCACAAGTTGACCTTTGAACCTCAGAATCATATAGATATTGGAGTTTATTTACCTGGTTTTGGACAAAGATACGCCCCTATGCCTCTGTTCCCTCATGAAATATGGCTTACAGGATGGATAATATGAACATTCTTCTTTCCCCCCTTTTCTTTAATAGAATATCTTATGAGTCTGAAGCAGGCTGCCAGGGAGATGAATCTCTTTAATGCATGTTTGAACAAAGGATGATTCTGGCCCGGAAAAGTTTACATGGGCAGCTCATGCAGAATGAAAAAGAAAATACACAGCACCTGGAGGAGGAATGTGTCCGGACTGCCACTGACTGAATCCTGGGCACTCGGAGAGAACTAGCCCTCCTCAAGTCTAACAAGCTCGGCCGCAAGAAGTGCTCTGGGTTTGGAACCAAGACCATTTATCAAAGAACACTTAGAATGCTTTATAGGTGTTCTGCAGAATCAAAACCACAGTTTTAAACAAAAACAAAAAAATACCCCAGGTTTAGAAGTTTTATACTGAACCAGAACGTAGAAGAACTCCAGATTCTGCTCTGCAGATATATTAGATATTTATAAGAACACAAGCTCCACAAATCACATGTACGTCTGTCTGTTTGGTTACTACGTACCCATTAAAACTAAATTTACATTTTTTTAATTTAATGCAACCTTTAAACAACGATGCGTCTCACTGAATCTAAAAATCTCTTTTTTACCTAATATATCATAAAATGTTGATGCATAACTGTTGGTGAATTAGTCCAAAAGTATCTCATATGAACCACATCAAAGAGATCTACCTTGTATTTGTCATATTTTTCTGCCATTGTTAATGAGTAACAAATAATTAGGAGGGACTTTTTTTTTTCAAGCAAAAATCTCAGTTTTCTTTAACCATAACTTCCCAAACAACATTCAAATTGTGTCTAAATTTAGCACATACGAATAGACACAAGAAATTCTTTCTTGTTTTATTATTACTGAGATCAGAAAAATATTTTCTGAGATCCACATAATTGTAAATTGCGTTTAAAATTATAATTCTGTGGCGTGCGTTTGATGTTTTTTGCGTGTCGTTTGTTTGCACATGCTGCTGAATGAGTTCCTTGTTCAGTTGTTTATTAGCGGTGAGGAAGGGGTCCTAGTGGAAGCAAAGATGACATCTATCATTTACAGTCGGCCGTATTCTGCTGGTGATTATTTAGTCTCGGGATGAAAAGACCTTGTTTCCATAGTTCAACCTGAAATCTGCCGTTTTTGGTATGTCTGCCATAAAATGTCTATTTGTATGAAGAGGCACCGTGTATAGGAAGTTGGGTACGTGATGTATGTCCACTGTCCCACTGGGGGGTGCTGTGGTGTGGACAGACAGTGCGGATAATGGCGGACCACCAGCTACGATCTCCCATAAGGCTGCAGACAGGATACTGAGACTGACTCATCAAGTCTCACATGTTTATTTAATGGAACAAACCGGTAGCTGGAAAACCACGTTTCCTTCCACATCACTACAACCACAGACAACCACAGACCCTCACACACTTAAACCCTACTGTTCCTCCGCTCATAGTCTGCGCTGATGGATTGAGGACGACATATAACTCACATGCACTCATGTGTCAGACACATGCACACAAACAAAAAGAGCAAAAGTCGCCGATTCAGCCTCTCGCTGAAACACACACACACACACACAGATGCACAGAGAAACCCCCACAGCTACATCTTCATGTGAACATAAATCTGAAGGGGAAAATAATCAAGTGGATCCCATATATTCAACATTCTTTCACGCATGTGTGATTTGCCACAAGTTGGGGAACACCAGGGGAATATTCGAGGGACCCCCTAAAAGACTGAGACAGAGGATCCAAAATAACTCCTCATCAGTGTGGTCCCTTCAAACATCCATATGACATCTGGAAATACAATCAATTTTTGTGCCTCCATTGTTCTATATTCAGATGTTTGCTGTTACTGCCTCTGCCAAAGAAGGAGTTGTGTTTGTCTGTCTGTCTGTCTGTCTGTGAACAAGATTACTGGAAGCATAATGGACGGATTTGCATGAAATTTCACCCAGAGGAAAGTTCTGGTATATTCTAGAGACATTTATATTTTGGTGACGTAAAATACAGAAATAATATAAAAAACGAATCTGTTTGCAGTAGTGAGGTCACAATGTGAAAGGTGTCCCTTTAATTCCTTCAATGTTCCCTTTGGGGCTGGAGCTGCAGGCTCAGTGGGCTGAACAGAGATGCTGAAGTGGAACGCGCAGGAGATGAAAGGCGGTGTTTGATTGTTTGGAGATTTGGTAGACTGAGAGGCTGGCAGTAACTCATATCAATGGAGAAATCTGCACGTATTTTTCCTTTTGGAACCGTTGGCTTGTTCCTTTGATGAGTGAAGACTGGAGAGGAACAGGAAATGACAAAACAATGTCTGTTTAAGTCTAAAACTCATACAGACATTGTGCCCCACTCAAAGTCTAGGAGTGTGAAGGAATTAAACAACTTTTCTTTTAATAAATGATGATGATGTATGATGAAGCACAATTGACACAAAACACTTTGATTGAATTTAATGAATGCATTTTTGGGAGGAGAAATACAATTTTAAGTGATCAAGCCACAATACATTCATCCAATTAATCCTACATGACCACTCCCATCTTAAACTATATTACCCTTATAAAAGGATCATGACATCTGCAAGAATGTCACGGCTGAAGGTGATGATGATGAGGGTGGTGCGGGCCACCAGACAAGTTACCAGGGTAGTAAATGCTCACAGCTCTAACAACAAACCAGAGTCAGAAAACCTCTGAAGCAGAAGAGACCATTGGATCCCATAATAGGCCTTTCTATTATGGTCAATTATTCAAAATGTTGTTTACTCCAAATTAAATTATTATATCATTCAAAGGTTAACGAGGAAATTAATGCAAGCTGTTATTTTCATACAAAATACCCAATGAAATTCTCAAACAAACACAGTTGTGCATTTTAAAAGTGGACCAACGGTTAGGAGGTTATGTCTGAAAAAAACATGTTTTTTGCCTAAAAAAGCTCTCTGGAGTGAATAAAATAGAAAATATTAGAACAAACTATAACATGAACAAGACAGATTTAGTCTAAATATGATGGATATGAATGAACTCAAGGACGTTTGTTGTGGAATTATGGCCCAATTAAATCTCCATGCGGTGTTGAGAATATACAACACCGCAAAAAGTCAATCCAGTTCCTCCTCACAGTAACACCTATGAATGTTTAAAATTTGTAAATGAGTAATAATATAGTAATAAAATGGTTTTTGAGTTATTTGCAAATTGCAAAAATCTTGGCGTTGTCCTTGACAACAACTAGAAGCAGAAGACACAAGTGTAGCTTTTACTACTTTGTTACTTTTTGAGCTGTTTTCCATCGATAACTTTTAAGGCCCGCTCTGGTCCCTCTCCTAAATACCCCTCAGATCTGCTGACTCCTTCTGACCCTGGTTGTAACCTGAGGTCCTAAGCTGTCAGCCCTGTCAGCTGTCCCTCAGTCCAGTCTGAGGATCGCGGGTGACTGAGCCTTCTCGGATCGGACCCCCGCCCTCTCTATCTATAACTGGGGGTTTGGTCTGAGTTTAATCTCCTATGTCCCTTCTTAAGCTTTTTTGTGCATTCCCCGTTTTACCGATTAACAATTTCCTAGCTTTTAAATGGTTTATTTTACTATTTTTCACATAGCTGTTCCAATTGCATCACTGTTTATGCTATATAAATATATATATTTTGAATTAATATCATTATTATAAATGATTACGATCATAAACAGCTTAATTTGTCAAATGAATCTGGTAAATTAAGATGTTAAATGATTTCCCATGTAACATTTTCACCTCTAAAGTGAAAGTAAAGAGTCTCTTGTTAAATGTGGTGGAATAAGTTGCAGTGAAGTTCTCTGGTGACTGATCTGCACTCTTCTGTGTCCCACACTGCCTCCTAGTGGACATATTATTTAATGCACAGAGAGTCCTTTAAAAAAAAAAAGAAGCTGATTTGTACAAAGACATTAATTTGCATTGCAACAAATAACATATAATTCAGTAATTGTAGTTCTTATTATTCCTTCGGTACGTCCAGATCTTCCACAGGTTATTTCCTGTCATTTGGACTCCTCATATGAAGGTCCAGTGTACCTGCAGGTTGGCGTCGCCATGGAACATCTTGACCCCGCGGTCACTGTCAGGACTTTGGCTGAATTCTTCAGAGTCCGACCCTCCCTTTGCAGCTGAGTGTGTTAGAATACCAATCAGGTTCCCCCTGCATGTGTTGACCCTCTCAGGCTGACCGGTCGAGAACAGCTACACGCTGGGACTTCAAACGTTTGCCAGAATATTCCCTCAACAACAGATCAATATCTTTTATAGCCATAGGCCATATGGTCTTTTGGTTTATGTCCTTGAATTCTTACAGCGAGGACACTGTTGATTCATGAAACATTAAACTCATATGCTTTGGTTTGCTGCCCAGTGACTCATCTTATTTCTAAATATTATCCAAACCGATACATTTTTCATGAAATGGGCAGAAAATCTGTTTATTTATAACCTGAGGGATTTCATCAAAAACTTCACTTGCAGGCTTTGGAGGTTTTTCTTCTGAATACAGCTGGCGTGTAACAATAGAGAGGAAGGAAGTGAAGGTCGATCACATTTAAGATATGGCATTAAAGTATCAATGCTGTTGATAATAAGACTCCTTTTGATTATAGGCACACTGTAAAATTGTTAAATTGTTGCTAAATCTCCTTTTAGCACACATTATTTTTCTTATTCGCCTTGTTTTTCAGAACAAGCAGTGACCAACCACCTTGTTATTTTAGGGAATATTCACAAGCAAAGTCAAGCATAGGTCTCTTCTGGTAAATTCCTGGCTATTGGATTAGCAAGGATCTGGAATATGTCAGGGAAAATTGCACAATAGATGCTGTCTGAATTTCTCCTGATGGTTTCTGTCATATTAACTTTTATGGGATTTAGTTGTGCAACACTGAGGCCGTCCACAGGGAAGGAGCGATTGTAATGTGCGCCACAAGATGTTGTAAAGGTTTGTTAGCAGTCTGTTGTGGCAAGTGTAACACTCGTTGCTGCATTCTGTCAGACAAGGGAACTCCCTTGTAGTCTGGACTATTCCTTACTTTACGGTTTTAGCAGCACCTACTTGATCAGCACTTAAACGCATGAGGTCAATCTTTAAAAAAAAAGAAGAAAAAAAAAGGACACGGTATAAAACATGAGAAAATATGATCATTTATTCATCCTTTTGACGTGTACGCCATTTAAACCCGTATAAAAGTAATCTGTTTGATGAGAATCAGTCTGTTATTTTAACATATTAAACATTTCAGGGTTGTTCAATAATCAGCCAAAACATTATAAACAAGGACAACTGGTGAACCAGTGACTTGGCCGTGGGAGCACAGAGCTCATTGATGTGTGTGTGGAGTGAAGGCTAGTTCCAATCCCAATGAATAACTACTATAGTGGTGCAGATTTCTGAAATTTTTTAGTGATGTTACTGATAGAGGTTTTCAAAAAACAAAACATTCGGTTTCAGAGCTGTTTTTGACAATAAAAGAACCACCTCAACATTATCCAGCAGGTCGTCATTATGTTGTGGCCGATCGGTGTTTGCAGCTGAAGTTCAGGAAGGGACTCATTAGAGTTAAAGTTAAAGCTAATATCTTATTTATTTTGTCATTTTCGTTTTTTTTTTAATATGAATATGATATGATTTTTCACTCCTGTTTTGTTTATCGACCAGCTCGATAGTCTTACAGGTTTTATGTGAAGAAGCTGCTTTAATACTGCAATTTCAAAAAAAATACATCTCTTTCCGCTTTACATGCTAGTGCATCAGTCAGTTTTGATTAAAAGAAAAACAATTTGGAGTAACGATTGGTGATTCTAGCATTGATTACACCCAGATGCGGGGGTGTTGCCTGCTTTATACTGCAGCTGAGTTTGGTTGTTCTCATTGTTCCTGCATTAGCTGGAGAATTGACTGTTGCCCAAACTGGGAACCAGCAGGTACGGACATGATCCAGGCATGGGATGACTCACCTCTAACCGTCTGCTTTTTTTTCCCCAAGAGGCTGTGCAAATCCCTTATCAAGTCATTTGTCGTCAGGGGAAGAGAGAGAGAGAGAGAGAGAGAGAGAGAGAGAGAGAGAGAGAGAGAGAGAGAGAGAGAGAGAAAGAGAGAGAGAGAGAGAGAGAGAGATGGGCATAAATATCACCCAGGAAGCATTATAACCAAGTCTCCTTTCACTGAGCACTGAGCTAGAGAGTTTCCATGTGTTACTTTTCATTTTCACCAGAAAAGTAAAAAAAAACAAAAAAAAAATGTCCATGGATAAATGCAGAGAACAATAGGAATATTCTGCCACTGTGGGACCAGGCCTTACCCTGAGCCCAACTGTGTCATCAAAGGAAATGAAAGAAAAAAGTCTCATGAAACGTGTACAATCCTACTCTTGCATAGATTCTACATAAATACTTTACTATAAAGTGTGCAGAAGGTGATATAGACAGATAAAAACAATGGATTTGTAGGGAGGGAGAAAAATGGTCATGTCATGTTGTAATACTTTGTGACCACTGAGTGGCACAGTCTAGTTTCTGCAGGAGACTGGACTGGACTAGAAGTTCTGCTACTCTGTGTCTATAGGCCTATATAAACTTATATAATGTATTCATAGGTTATCTTTACTAAAAGACAATATTTTTCAGAAACCTGTAATGTATCCTTGTACTGGGCTACTGTGTTCTGGATTGTGGTTCTGCCACTTACTTAATCATCGCTCTCCCTACTAACCTGACTCCTAGAGTCTGTTTGGACCTGCCGCTGCCTTGGGTTTCTCAGAACCCGTCTGACCCTTTGAGGGTGTTTGTCTGCAGCTGACCCACTCCTGTCTGCCTCCTATCCTGCCTTCACTTCAATTCTTCTCGACACCGTGTGGCCATCCCTTTGGGTCTCTTGGTGCTTCTCAGAGCAGTGAGTCTTTGTTTGGTCTCTAGACTGCCTCACCTCTGGACATCTTGTTCTATTTTGATCTTTCAACCTTTCATCCTTCTTCACCACGGGAGGTAGACTCAGTTTCCAGCTGTGACAGAAGTCCTAGCTTCCTTCTGTTGTTCCTTCTGAGCCTCACCTCCGGACATCTCGTTTGACTCGTTTTCCATCCAGTCTCTTGGTCATTCTCCCTCCTTCACTTCTGTCGGGCAACTACCTTCTCTCTTCCATCTTGATTGTGTCTTCAAACCCTCTTCTCCAGTTTTCAGCTGCTGTAAAATCTTCCTTGTGTTGGATCAATTTTCCCAGTTCTTGTCCATCGGTACTCTTTGGACAAGTCTGAACAGGTCCCTCAACATCTGATGCAGATTTGACTTTGTAACATCTTTATTGGTGGGTTGTTGGTTCGAGTCCCTGTCGGAACGAGCCTCCTGTAAGGGTCCCTTGACTAGAAATAGAATATTAGGGAGAAAAGCTTACCTAGCACTTACCTCCAATATTTTGTTTGCCAATTATGAACCATTTAATGTCAATGGAAAAATAATTTCTTTTTAGATTGTATTTATTTGGGGCATTTTTTCAGACAATAACAAATTGTTTAGGTCAAGCATTTGTTTTTAAACTGTAAAAAAATAATCAGACTAATGAAATTATTTCATGATGAAATTTTAATAATAATAATAATAATAATATATTTAATTTATAATTCACTTTACGTTTGGATCAAATCTCAAAGTGCTTTTGTATTTCATGGGAAAACAATTCATTTTAACTAGATGACCTCAACTTTTTGGCAAAGCAGGTTCTTAGAAAATGGTTTGACCCATATTAGACTTTTTGGTTGAATAAAGTGACACCTTCCGTTTACTACTAAGTCTTCACATGATATAATATGTACAAAAAAAGTCCTTCTTATAGAAAATGACTTACTCAATAGTCATAATGAATGACTCCTCCTCAGTGGCAGCTTGTGCTTGTGCTGTCCCACAGGGCTTCAACCTTGGCCCCTTTCCTTTAACAAATGAATGCAAATGTATCATTACACTATAATCAAGTTCAGTCAAATGGCACACATTTTTAAGAAATAGTGACTCAAAATGTGCTCAACCAAACAGTTGAGCAGGGCATTAAAGGGTTTGGTCCCATGTTGCTGTGACAGAAGTGGTTCGATTCCTTTTTTATTCTGAGTTTTTTAGGTTTGAACACAGCTTCTTATTTAAGTGAGCGGGGATATGTGTCCTAAGCTGCTCAGTGTATTCAGTATGCTACATTTAAACAACAGTAGTTTTTTTAAGCCAGTCATTAGAATTGAACAGTTCAAAAATCCCCAGTCTAGCCCCATAAACACAAGAAAACACTGTGCATTAATAAAAAACAACTGGAAGACGGTTGTGTTAGTTCAGACAGTAGATGTACTGAGTGATCCTAAGGTCACATCTGTTTTACACAAAGACCGGTCTCTGTTTTTTGCTCCTCCAGGGCTGGAAAAAATTTGTCTGCATTATTATATAAGAATCTTAAATGTTGAGTATGCGTTAATAGTAGAATTCTGCCCATATTGTACCTCATGTTGCTACAAGGACTGGTTGTAGTATAAGGAGGGATTTAAACAACAGTTTGCCATTCAATAAATACCCACTGTATCAAGTCTATAGTCATGAAAGTTGGTTATCTTGGTAGACTGGTGCTTTTATTTTGGTGGGACATATTGAGCAGCATGTGAACATTATGTCCTCACAAGTTGTTGTGTGCAGCTGGTTCTGATCGAAAGGTGTTGGAACATAGTGCATTGCAGCTTGCTGCGTATGGGACTGCGTCACCAAAGACTGGTCAGAGTATCCAGGATGACACTAGTCCACCGCCTAAAGCCCCCGCAACGGGGAAATCGGCATCAGAGCTTGAGCATGGAGCAATGGAAGGTCTAATGAATCACATTTTCTTTAAAAAACAAAAAGTTCTCTGGTTTGATGTATGTCCCTCACCTGGGGAAGATGGAGGTTCTACCTCACAACTTGCATGACCTTAAGGATCTGCTGCTAACGTCCTGGTGCCAGGTACCACAGCACATCTTCAGGAGGTCTTCAGGAGTCCATGCCTCCTCTGACTCCTACGCGATATTATGTATACCTGTGCAGTAGAATCCAGCTGTCTGCCTTTAAATGCACATCAGTTTTCTAGGCCCTGTCAGAGATGTATTGGTTTAGTAATAATGTAGGTTTTGCATGGAGCTAGTAGGTAGGGATTTATCTGGGGAGATCAAAAGATTAAAAGCACAGCTTTATATAATGCAACCCAATATAATACCAAATTAAATTACGACCTCTTATAAAGTCAATATTTCCACTGGATTTGCGATAGACTGAAGAAAAGTCCATTGGATGCATGTGTTAAATACATCCTCCCAACATGATTTACGGGGATTATTTACGTAGTGGGTGTAATAACAATGCTCTCACCTCTATTATATATGCAGGCCTAGTTTGTGTCAGAGGGTTAGGGTTAGTTCTCAATAGTTATCGATGAGTTTTGATGAATTTTGTGTTGAGGTGCATCACCACTAGAGAGATAGAACAAAAAAAGGGTTGATTTGATCATGTTGAAGAAATACAACATAATGAGGAAGAAAAAAAAACATAGGTTAAAAATATAAAAATATCCACATGCTGCATGGATATTTCACTGGATTTCATTTGACTGGACACGTATCATGCATATTTATTTTTCCCAAACCGGCATAATAGAATGTTTACTTCATTTGGCTTTTGATGGGATGTGTAAGAATATCCCTAGGGACATCTTGATGGACAGGTTGGCCACGGCGAATAAATTGGAGTTCCCCTTGTGCAAATATGTCATACACATGGAGAATGTAAAAAAGAAACAGTGAGGTGGAGGGTGTGCGTGTGAGAAAATGTAGGACAATCTCACCATGAGTGACTGTCTGGCTGTTTCTTTAAATGTTACACTCCATTATACCCTCACGGACATTTGCCTGCACACACACACACCCACACACACACACACGGACACACACATACGCACAAACACCCACGCACACACTGGTCATTCCATCCAGGACAAGAACTCTGAATCATCTTACATTATTACTCACAGGCGACAGACTAATTGTGTTTGTTTCTTCATGTTACTATTGGTTACTCTGACTGTTGTATCACATCAGAGCTCTTTTCCCAGAGAGGGTGTATAGCACACTAATAATGAGTGAATGTTTCCTCACATATGTATGCTGCTAAACTATCCTGAAAGGTGGGCCTAAAGTCCCAGTCAAAAATATGTGCAAGCAGGTCATTAATCCGACAGATCATCAACTTCTTCTGGTTGTCTGGCTTTGATATTGCTGTACTGGGTTGCATTTTAACTTCCTGCGGTTAGGTACTCTAGTCTAGATGTCGTCGTAACAGGTTCAGGTGGACAGACATTCGAGGCTTGCAGGTGAGAGGACTATGAGATATTGAAGAGTGGGTGGGAAAGGGAGATATTAAAGAGTGGAGGGGAAATGTTCAGCAAGCTCATGCAGATCTTTATGTGTTATGAATAACCAACAACACACCGACTCAGTTTATTTTACTGCTCTGTCATTCACCACAGATGGAAAGTACAAATGCCCACTTACATAAACACTGAACTCCTATTTTTTGAAGAATTAGTTCTTCAACTTCTGTGGAGTAAGGAGAGGAATTCAGTCACTACTTCTACGCCTTTTGATTTATCTTACGAACCAGTGTTGGAGGAGGTTGAGTGACAGCCCATGTTTGTTTGCTTTTCTTAAGGATCTCTTGAGAATTTATCAATAGATTTTGATGAAATTGTGTGTTTAGGGTGGATCCAAGCCAAAGGAAGACTTGCTTAAATTTTGAGGTGGAGCCAAGTTTTCACTTTTTTCATCATTACTGAAAGATAATTCTGTGTCGTCCAGTTGTGACTGGTACAATGTCTCTCAAATAACCCAAAGGATAGCCTAAGGGGGTATGCAAGGAATATAGTCATTTGAATTTAATAGATTAGCTCAAACCTTTGGTGAAGCAAGTTTTTAGGAAAGTATTTAACCCTTATAATGCTTTTTTTTGTTGGTTGTATCAAGTTACATCAGTCTGTTTAGTAAATCCTCACATGCTTTAATTTGCAAAAAAAAATAACAACAACAAGACCCCCCAAACTAGGACTTTCTCTATAGCCATGCTTAATGCTTCCTCCTAAGTGGCCCCTTTGACCTGTGGTGTCCCCCAGGGCTCCACCCACGGACCCTTACTCTTTAGCATATACTTGCTACCAGGTAGTTATTATAAACAGTTTCAGTCAAGTTGCACATTTTTCAATAAGAAATAAAAGCTCAAAATGGGCTCAATCAAACAGTTGAGCAGGACAATCACCACAACATTGTAATTATTATTATTATTATTATTATTATTATTATTGTTGTTGTTGATGTAGAGAACAAAATGATAAAATCTTCCACTATTGCATTATCTATTTATTCAGTCATTACACTGGGACAGTGATGGGGGCGCTGGGATCAGACCACTTGGGGGACTCGGGTCTCCCAGTTCCTGATCAGGAGGAGGAGCCCGATGGAGGAAGTAGCTCCACAGCCTGGATGCGTGTGATCGTGTGTGTTTGTGTGTGTGCGTGAGTGTGCAGCACTTACCTCCATAATGAGAGAGAGTCGCTAACCACCGGGTTACTGAACGACAAGCTCCAGACATCCGCGCGAGGAAACCGCACGCGGACTTAGGCTCGAGGCACTGAAGACCGGTCCCTCCGTCTCGGTCCGGGTTCAAGCGGGCCCAGAAGCGAGCATTATGCATTCGGACTGTCGGCTGCAATGGGCAGAGCGGTAATGGTGGTCTGGGGACCGACAGGGGCCGGGGTTTTCGTCCTGTCGATTCTCATCACTCTCACCACGGAGGGCTGTCGAGCGCAGAAAGGTTGGTGCCACAGCTGCGGTGACAACCGGAGGGACCGAGCGTGACCGCAGCGACACGCGGCCATGCTGCCTGATCGTGTGCTGACTGAGTTTACGGTGTTAATATCTAAACTTATATCACGGTACTCTGTTATTGTTCGCCTAACTTTAACCCACCTTACATGGCCGTGTGTACGTGGAATTCCGCTCGGTTTCCACCGCCGCCCGTCATGCTGTTAGCTGGAGACGGCTGTAGAGAAACCAGGAGAACCGGTTCTAAAAGCTCAGATTGTAGGGTATCAACGGCTGCTTGGTGAATCAGTTCCTTGCCGAATCAACAAATGCTCTCTATAGATATACTTAATGTTTAAAGTTGCCGTCGGAAACCTTTTGGCATTTCTCGATAAGCTGCGTGCCATTAAATTACCAGTTTCGTTTATGGAGTCTGGGTATAAACACATCAAATAACACATTCGTAGTTTGTGGCCTTGTTCCTATGGGCTACCTCCACTACAGGAGTAGTATGATCTGTGTTCATTACAGGTACAAGGAAATAGAATCTAACATTTTCCTTTCTCATAAGATATATGTTAAGGTAATAGCTATTTAATCCCCAAAGGGAAATTATTGGTTAAAAGCAGCATGCAGGTATGAAAAGTACACACAAAATACACACTGAAAATATACACCGAAATACTGTATAATAGAAAATGAAATCAAATGTAATGTGTGAACGTGATCCCACTGGGAACGCTCATGTCAATGATTTTTCAGCGAAGTCGGGCTAAGATAAATATAACAGCAATGACAACTGGGAGACACCAGGTTGCAAATTTAACAGATGAATTGGATAATGCTTTAAATATCTCCTGTGTTTACCTTTTTGCCGTCAGCGAAAAGTATGACAGATCATCGCCACGTTGCTGTTACCACAGCAAACAATGCATGGGATGAATGCCTGCAGCATTATTCTATAAACCTTTATTATGAATCTGTGTACCAGTGGTATTGTCAGATGTTCATCAGAATTCTTGTTGTGTAGATTGTGTCATGGTTCTGATCTGTTCACATCCCCATCAGATTCGGGTCACAATGTATTATGAAGTGTGAGCACTTAAAGGAAAAAGATCCAATTTTGAGATCACATTTGAATTGTGTCACTTTCAACTACTTGGTTTTGGGTGGACTCATTCAGAATTTACCGGGAACATGATTGGTTTACTTAACACCATATTGTACGGATGTTTTGGAAGCTTTTGGAGGCATTACATCACCTCAGGTAGTTTGAGATTGGAGGTCATGTAGAATTTAGGGTATGAATGTAAACACGTGGAAACTGTTTTTGAGAATTCACAAGTTTACTTCAATTATAACCAAGTGTGTAGCCTCACATAAAAGTTAACCAGGACACTACAACTATTAATGAGGTGGTGTTTATAGAACAGCTGCACGTATGATTTTTTAACAATTAGATATATGAACCAGTCCTGCTTCAGCCTTCCATTAATGCCATTCATCAGCACTGCTGCTAAAGCTGGATATTGATCTTTATACCAATATTTTCTGGTTAATGTTATGCAGATCTCCCAACATGATTATATGGTATAATCTAAATAATAAGCTGTTAATAAAAGCTGACTCAGGTTATTAAATTATGAACAAATTCCCATGATAGGCTTTATGATAAATGATAATGAGTAAAAATAATGGCAGAGCATTATTTCAAACAGTCAGTTCATGACAAGCGTTTTCAATTTTAAAGAAAGTGTAAACATATAATTTGAAAGTGTAAGACGGTATTCCACAGCGGTTAGACTTTTCTTCATTTTGAAACTAAGTTGATTTGTTTTGTGAGAATTAAAATGCTCACGCACATTACTTTGAAATGTATTGCAGCAAAGAAATGAGGGATTCAGTGAAGAGTATTTATCAAGAAGAGTACTTGTTACATTTGAATTTCAAACTTTTAAAGGTAAAGTCTGAAATGAATTTTTCCTGATAATAAGATACAGAAGGATTGTTACTTCCTTGTATATTTTGTAGTCATTTAAATCTACTCAGCAGGATCTCTGATGGCATTACGTTACATTCTGGTATGTTTTTAAGCATGTGGGCGAACTAGGAAGAGAGTCTGAACCCCTGCTGAAAGCAATGCTCTTGTTCAGCCTCTGTGAGTCAGAGCTAGGGAAGCAGCTTTGTTTTTGTCCTGTTTCATCTGGACAGTGTCCACTGAGAGGCTCTTACGTAACTCCAGAACATACTCTTAGCACCACGAAGCGTGACTGTTCAGTGTTATGAGTTCACGACATCAACAGACACATTGTCTCTGCTGTCTGACAGCTCCGACTCACAAACAAACTCCTCCTTTGAGGAAGCTTGTAATTTTTTGGCAAAATTGATTTTCAAGATTTATTAACACTTATCGGATTTTAATGATCTGCTTTCTTGGTGCCAAAAGACAAATGGGTTTCGTCTGCCTGTTTTGGTAACAACAGAGAACACATTTTTATTGTTGTTTGACATAGTTTCTGAAACATTTTACAATCCCATAGCATTTCAGGCTTTCAACCTCCAGCTATGTAAACCTCCGCCCGTATTATCCTTTTCTTTTTTTTTATCATGATTGTCAGACCTCCTCCACACACTCACAAACACGCACATATTGCATACAGCCCATGTGTAAAATCCACTTTTTATTGTGAAATACTTACAAGCTAATGAGATGGGCGTGCTGGAGCGGATGCATTGACTTCTCAAATGTTGAGCTGAATCTGAGAGAGTCTGACTCCAGAGTTTTTTTTTAACCCCTTGGATCCTAAGATCACGCCAGCTCCAAGATCCATTAACCTACGTGTTTTTGGGTTCAGTGTACTAATGCAGTATGTTAAAGTAAAGAAATATCTCATAGAGATGATTTTATACTGCAAGAATGATACCAGACATTTGCATGTTGAACATTATTTAACAAGGTATAGAAAGACTTCGGCCCCAGTCTGTCACATCTTTTTCTAGAAGGCCTGCTGCATGTATGAAATGTTTTTTACAATTAGATATAGGGACCAACCTTATTTGGCAAACTTCCATATAGTGGTTGCGGTAAGAGCACAGCCTTTTTTCTTTTTTTTAGTGCACATGCGTGACGTGCATTTTCAACATATGGGTTCTCCAGTCTTGGGATAGGTTTTTCTAGATGGTGCTGCAAAGCTCCATAAATCTCCTGCTCTGTCTTCATCAAAGCCGATGGGGAGTATGTCTTGAGCCATCCTCTTTGAGATGAAGGCCGATGATGGTTCTGCATATCTGACAGTAGATTACATCTGCTGACAAAGCTCGCCATTGATTATTGAACTGTAGATGGGGCCACTGCTGCTGGGGCTTTTGCTCTCAGATGATGATGATGATGAGTTGGCACTGTGCCTCATTTTCATTTATTTTGTTTAGTAGCACTTCACCGATTTTTTTTAACAGCTGTAGTACATCTGTTGGTACAGCGCCATACTTGGTGTTGGTCGTAGCAGTGCATTCTTCCGATCACCATCTTCTGGTGGTAGTACCTCTTTACTACCAGGTGCCACCAAGAACAAGGGGAAGCACTTTAATGACAAAATCATAGTTGTTCACACCATTTGATTCGGAAAAAATAAAAAATTAAGGACAATTACCAAATCATGGACACCCCGTATTATTTCGTGCAGAGCCCACTCTCAGATGCGTATGTGGTGGTACAGGACGGCAAAGCCTGGACCAGATTATTGGCCTCTGCAGGACACACTAAAAAATGTAAATACTGCTATGTCTGTAGATTCTCATTCATCCGGGTCATGGTAATCCACGTGGGTTGGAACCACAGCAACTGGTCTTCTGTTTTGTCGAACTGAACTGAAGGAGCCTCCTGGATGAGAAGTGGAATGTTTTCAGGCCAGAACAGAAGTCCAGTTGCTTTGGATTCAACCCACGTGGCGCAAATGCTGCTAGCTTTCCGATACATGGTTAGATTTAGAAGTACAACCTCTGTCTCAGTCACCAGCAGATCTGTCCCCAGTAGATGAACTTTTGCTGGTGTTACTGTTTCATGTCTTTGAGTATTACATCTCTGTAACTCCTGTTTTCATTTCTGTACAGCAGCCAGGATGAGTGTAGCCTCACAGCAGAAGAAGTAACCGTTGACGTTTGAGTTGACCTGCCAGTAGCTATTTCATGGCGGTGCCTTTATATTTCCGAGTACTGAAACAGGTATAGATTGTTATTTTGGCAGTGTTACTGAGCTCTAACAGTTTTTTTTATAGATTGCATGTCTATTTCTACATTATTTTTAATTAGAATTTATAATATTGATTTTAATATTTAATTCATTTGACTTTGAAGATGAAATTCCCCTTTTTTAATGTACCCCCTACGCTACTTCCTGTATTATATGATTTATAAACCTAATTATAAATAAACTGGCAGATATTCTCACTCAAAGTAGGATTCCAACTGAGGGTTAGTTTACTATTGATTGATCTGCCAATTATTTCCTCCATTTACTGTTTGTCTGGGAAACCTCCTGATGTCTTTAATTAAATGTCTTTGGTTTCATCAACAGTCCTAAAGATATTCAAGTAACTATCACAGAAAAAAAAGGGTTGTAAGCTGAAAAAAAGAAATATTAGGCACGGTGTTAATAAATAACTTCAATTATTACAAAAACATATCAACCCACTGAATAATTGGTTCGTTGATCGTTTTCAGTTCTAAACCAAAGCTTTATTGACCCCCAATAATTTAGAAGAAGCTAAAAGATTTCTAAGTTGACAGACGTTTGGACAACCTGGGAGTGAGAGTGTCAACAATCGGCTATTGTTCTCTAGAAATACTCATCCCGACTCAGACACACTGCTAAATGCTGACAGCAGTTTAACCACAAGCTATGTGATTTATGGCCGAAGCCCTCTTATCACTTCAGTCACAGTTGCCCCAGATACCACTAATGCTACATTTCACAGATAGAAAAGCTATTTTGTCCTCCCACTGAAGGGGTCATATGAGGATCCCCCTGTCCATCTCTATATAACAGGGTACAGTCTATGGTCTGGCTATGGACAGACTTATGAGATTCCACACTGGCCTTTTAGGGGCCCAAAGAGCGAATATTTCATCACTGATCACTTCAGTTTGACTGTTTTTATGTTTTTAGGCATATTTGAACTAGATTTTTACAGCACTGGAAACAAAAACACACAAACACACAAAGCCACCCAAATAAAAACAAGCGATATTTCAATTTTTTTACACTGTCTAATCCCTTCCTGTGTCTGCAAAGGAGAGAAACACCCAAACAGCTTTTGTAGCTGTATATAACAAGACAGGCTGCCACCAAGGCTTTCACTTTCACCTGAAAGCCTTGGCAGGGCCCCAATTTTCCCCTTTCCATGTTTGATCTATACAGTATATGTATACTGTCATTATATATTTCTGCACATATGATAACAATTAGCTTTGATTTTTAGCTTTTGGCAATCAGTATAAATACATCTATCATTAAAATCTGTTATGAATAAAACAGCTGATTACTACTATTTAACACATGTGGCAAAACTGAATGTAATAGTTTTTGGGGACTAAATAGCCATTGCATTAACACAAAGTTAATCTAATAGTTGGCCCGTTGTTGTGTTTGTGTCAAAAACACGTGAATCAGATTTACTTATAATAACAGGTCTGTCTGACTTTCATGAAGTTAGTTTGAAACATACTTTAAAGCGTTAGCCGGTACTCTCAACCCGTTGATGTCTTCACATACTGCATTTGAATGGAAAGGTTATTTGTTGTGTTGGACGGACTCATCATTCCTACCTCCTAAATGTTTGTATTCTGTTGCAGGTGATGGCTGTGGCCCCAGTGTGCTTGGCCCCACCAGTGGAACTCTGTCGTCCCTGGGTTACCCAAGGACATACCCAAACAACTCGGTGTGCGAGTGGGAAATCAGTGTGCCCCGCGGCAACAGGATCCACTTTCGCTTCGCCGAGCTGGACATAGAAGACAGCAACTGTCAGGTCAACTACCTCCGTCTCTACAATGGCGTTGGACCCAAAAGGAGTGAAATTGGTGAGAGTAACAACCTGTTATAGTACTGATTAGAACAGAAACCTCAGTTTAAGCAGTTTTTATCAAAACTTACAAGTTGTTAAGTTAAGTTAGATGCATCAGACTATTAACACACAGAATAAGTCCCTCCATCCTTAGATTGAGGTACTCTGTCTGCTTTTTGTAATATCAAATATCTCTGGAAATAATGGCCGCAGTGGGATATACTCCTGCAAATTGTTTTTCCATTTTACAACGGTCAGATAGGAAGAGATTTGTGTTAATAGTTTCCGATGCCATTAGCGCTACACGTACATTACACCGCCATCATGTACTGTGGTGCCATACTAGATGACTTGGACCAACTGGAATCTTGCCCAATATGGCCGTATTGGGATTTAACATAGCATTCAATGATAGACTAATGCCAGAATTTTGTCAGTTTGATGACAGGGAGTGCAGAACCAGTGTGATTCATATCCTGGCACCCCAGGGCTCTGTCATTTTTACAGGATTACTAATGTTAGCTGCATGGCTAATCAAGCTAGCCACAAATGTTAAACAGTAGCAGCAACCAGCAGCCTTAAAGCTACCCGTCAATCAGGAAACTCCGCAAACCACCTTGGAACTGAATTCACTGTTGGGTTCGTCTCGGAGGCTGCGCTCACTCTCTATTTGGCCACGCTCACTGGTTTCTGACCCTCTTACAGTTAGCAGCAGTTAGTGGTTTCTCCAGCAAGCCAAACCATCTGTTCATCAGCAAACTCTGTAAATCAGCAGCTCAGGCAGAGCAGCTGGATGAAAACCAGCAAAGGTTTTTCTCCCTCAATGTGATCCAGGTTCACCGGAACCAGTGAATGAAGTTGTGTAGTTGTGTTTTCGGTCCAGTGATTGAGAGACGCTCCGCTCCAGCTGCGTCATTCCGACATTAAATCTCTCTGTGCAGCTGAAAGGAGGAGATTGATTGATGGGCGTTGTATTATTTATTATCATGGAAAAATATATGATTGGATTTTGATATATGTCAGCAATTTTGGGGGGTTTATATTGTTAAAAATTAAGGGGACCGTGTCTCTGCAGATTTGATTTAATATGATCAAAAACATTTTTTCTCATTTGAGAACAAATGAGTCATAATCTCTATTTATTAACTCCAGCATTACAGAGATTATTGCATTTCCTAGATGAGCTCATTGATTTTTGGAAGTTGCACAAGCTCTTTTGTAGAATTGTTACAGCCCCTATAGAGAAACATGTCAGTTATTGTAATCAATAATAATACATTTAATTGGATACAAAGACAAATTTTGCTTTCACCCGTTCACATTGGCTCTTTCTCATTCCATGCATATCTGTCACATGATGAGCCTCAGTCAGAGCTGGACTCCAAAACGGCAAAATATTAAACATTCTTTGTGCAGTTTAATACACATAAAGTCATTGATGGGGAATATGAGTAATTTCTTGATTTAAAAAAAAAAATTAATTTTTTTTTACGGTTGTTGTTGAATATGACTGATTTTCAGTTTTCTATTTCTTGAAATGCTCTAGGTAGGGCTAATCTTACCGTAACTCACAACCAATAAATCTTAGTTTTTGATTTATTGTCATACAAATGGATACAATTCACATTTTATTTGTCTTCTCCTGTTCTTTGTACCCGAGCATTATAATCTACACCAATCCTGGTGTAATAGTACAAATACAGCTGAAGAAGAAGAAGGGCCACTTTTGACACTTTCTCATCAGTTTAGACTCTCGTCTGAAAGCTTCAGGAAAAGCAAATTGATTGGATAGCTCTTTTCTCCCGAGTCATTTCCTCTCATCTTGTGATGGCGAATGGTTTGAACATGGCTGTTTGACTTTGACCTACTCACAAAGCTGTGGTTGAGGACACTGAGGACTTTACGCGAGCCACTAAGGCAGTGAAAACAATTGAACAACCGCTAACATAAGCTAATATGCAACCTTTTTGCATATACTGTATTTGGGTTCCTTTTGGTTCAGTACAATTTACTGCAGCCACTCAAACGTCTTGCTCGGTCTGCTACAATGACAGAGGTGAGGAACGAAGACGCCTGGCATTGGAAACGTTTTCATCCCGCGGCGCAGACAGCCCCTCCCGGCCCCCACTGATTCAATTTAGGACCAACCATTTGAAAGGGCCAGCTATGTTAGGATGATTACATAAATACTGAATGCAGCACAGCTTGCCCAGAAGCTCATTGATGGTTTGATAATGGCGGGCTTGGCATCAGAAATTATTTATTACCGGTCCTTGGTGCCAATCCTGAGTCAGATGTCATTTCCACATTATGTAACGAGTGTACAGCAACCATGAAGTCAGCCCTTGTGTCTGTTGTTATGCATGTTTGCTATGCCTGTTAAACTAAACAGGACTTCTTTGTCCTGTGTCTCCTGTGTTCTCTCCTGTGTCTGCCGGCGCTGGTCAACAGTGAAGCACTGCGGTTTGGGTCTGAAGGTCAAAGAGCTGATCAATTCCACTGGCAACCAGGTCACTGTCCAGTTCATGAGTGGAACCCACCACAGTGGACATGGATTCTACTTGTCCTACTCCACCACTGAACACACAGGTAACACTCCGTCCTCACTCACCAGGCTGTGCCTCATCATCTGTTGTCATGTGATACAGGTGGAGCAGACACACAGCGCCTCCAACGCCACTTATTTACAACAAACGGGCGCTAAACTTAAAAGGAGTGTAGCACACGTTATGGTGATGTCGCCATGGCGATGTTGTTTTACTTGGATGTACCTCATGCATAATTAAGTAATACCCCCTCATGAGTGACCCGAAAAATAAGATTTTGAATAATGCCAATTTGTAAAGATATTAATTTCTACCTTTGTTTTATAATATATTTATGTTTAGCTTTTCACACATGCGTGTGTGTGTCTATTGTACTGTGGGTCTCGTGACAGCTGCTTCATTCTTCCCCACCTCTGTAGCTTTAAACCTACCAAACAAATTAGAGCCCACCGGGAACCCTTTACACGTGTGAGGTTATGTGTTTGAAACTGTCTCATCAATTATGTTAGAACTTAATATCACTCCATACAAGGATCAGCCATAACATTAAAACCACTTGCCTCTTGCTGCCAAAAACAGCTGTGATGCCCTGCGTGTCCTGTCACCTTACTGTCGTACTATGTTGACCCATAGTTCTCTTTAGAGCGCTTTGGTAGGTACTAACCACTACATCCCGGCAAAATCCAACAAGACCTGCCTTTCTAGAGAAACTCTGACCCTGTTGACCAGCCATCTCAATTTGGACTTTTCCGAGCAGCTCTGATTCTGTTAGTCTTGCTCTTAAAGGAGAGGTCCAGATTTGAACTCTGCTCCCTTATCCTGTTTGGGTTGATTACATTATGGATGATGTCTCATTTCTCTTGGGTTAGTTCAGGTCAGATGTGACTGTCTGCAGGAGTGAATGTTGAGTTGAGGCAGGTTTTAACTGGTCCATTTTGAATTATATTTTGGACCCCTGAGAATCCTGTAACCACATGTCAGGGAACACGAGCAAGTCTAAACTGTACTGTTGATTCTACAGAGGCCCAATAATACCCAGTTGGTCACAGTGGTGAGAAAAAAACCCTACCCTTTAATAGACAGATATCTTGAGCAGACCTGGACTCGAGATGGTTGGCCTTCTGCCCTCACCAGTCTTGTTGAGACAGAGAGGGATAGGCTCTTTAGTCCTGTGTTGCAATGCTTGCTTGTCAAAGCTGCTGAAAATAATCTACTCTTCACCATTTTGCCCCGTCTAGGAATACGTTCTATGTTTATAGTCTCAGCCATTGTGACAGGATGCTGTCCTCAACATTAACGTGGAGACTGCCATGAATCATCAACTCTCGTTGATGCCACTGTAATCAGACGTCGTTCAGCTTCAAGGCCACAGAAAACACATCTTAATCGGAAAAGCGCTGTTGTGCCACTTACTGCACAGATAGATTCTACAATAAGGCGAAGCTATTATATTACAAACTGCCTAAAGCGAAAAAAGTACTGCCAAGATCATGAAATGAAGCCCGTCATTAATTGTTTATGCGAATACGTAAATGTACTAATGGCCAACTTAATCCTCCTCTGATAGCAGAATTACCCCGATGACATCACTAATGAATTCCAGTTCAACTGCGGCGGTTTGGTGGAAAAAATGATGACATCTCCAGCCAGCTGCTTTTTAACTGGCGACTAAAAGGGATTTTAACCATTATTGCACAAGAATTATCTCCAATAATCGCAACAAGGCGATTATGCAATATGTGTGACTGGATGAGATCCACTCATGTGACCCCCCGGTGTGTCTCGCGGGTCACGGCACTGAATATCGATCAGCATCCCTGGATTTCATAAAAAGCGGAGATGGCTGGAGATCACATGCGATGAACCGTTTATAAATCGGTGTTTGCACACGTCTGTGTTTGCATTCAAACGCATAGAGCAGATACGTAGCTGCTCTGCTGCCACTGATATATTCTAATCCAGCACATATCTGGAATTCCAGCCGCCGTCTGCAGGGTCATTGTCTTAAATTTATTTTCCTTTATTGTGAGAACAGACTGTACGAAACTATGGATGGTACCAGCAGATGTGTGAAGAGCGATCTCTCTTCCTGCACCAGAGTCTCGCCCCATTGGAGGTTTGCCGGCCGCCATGTGTGCGCAATGTGTTATTTTTTTAATACTTTTTTTAGACTGTTTTTCTTGCCTTATCTCTGGGTTTTGGTTGTGACTAATGTATTGTTATCTGGGAATAAATAAAACAAAAAGCACGCCGTATCTTTGATGTGGAGCGTTTCCTGGTGAGCTGGATTTGTGAGTCTCTCACTGCCAAGTGTCTGACAGTACTGGTTAGAAAAAATGTGATGTACTTGGCCCTCCAGAAGTTAAATCTGGGGTTGATAAGGTGGCATCAAAGATTAATGTTCAAATGTTAAAGACATCTAGAATGGTAGAATAGACGAGGGCTGTGAAGCAATCATTTCCCCTTTTTGGAATCTTTGCAATCTGTTCTTGAACTTTAATGTCTTTTAGAGACTTTGTAAAATAAATCTTTTACTTGAATGAAAGAAACGTGTCCCACTAATGACCCAAAACATTAAAACCACCTGTCTGATTTTGTGACAGTCCAATACCAAAGCAGTTCTGTCATGTGCTGTGTGCTCTGACACCTTTCTATCAGAACCAGCGGCCCACATGAGCGTATGGACAACACAGTCTAGCCTTTGCTTGATAGGAGACAGGGGGCGCCTATGACTCTGTCGCCATTTCACCAGTTCTTCTTCCTGTTCGGTAGCAACACATGCAGACCAGGTACACACAACCAGGCCCACAGTTCTGGAGGTGCTCTGGCACCATTGTCTATTCATCACAACCTTGTTTCTCAGATTGTTGCCTAGAGTTCCTGTTTCCAATACATCAACGTCAGTAAAAATGTTTGCTTCTTGCCCAATGAGTACCGCCCACCGACAGGTGCGTGCAACGACATAATCATTGTTATTCCAAACTCACCTATAAGTGGTCATAATGTTAAGGCTGATGTGATTAAATTCAAAGTATAGTTGTTAAATTCTGTTTTGTGGACGATTATGACCAAGTTTCATATTTGGTCTGATACTAATGAGTCACATGACCCTCATTGTGTAGAGTTATTTTTGTGAACGTAAAACACAAAAGATGGAAAAATAGAAGTATTGAGTCAACTTTATTCATGTAAAGGTCAAAAGGTTCACGCTCTGGAATGTAGAATTCAATTCAAAAAAACTTTATCTATCCCACCTCCCATCATTGTGAGCTGTTTTTGAAAAAATATCACATATAAACAACATGTAGGTTAATACACCCAGGAGCTGAAAGTTGAGTTCACATTAAGGAGAGGAGAAAATAAAAGATAATTAATTAGGCTTAGGTTTTGACGTCCCGATAGAACCCTCACATTTATTCTGGCTTGGGACCGCCGATAGATGTGGCTGGATAGGCTGGTACAGGATCTTGCCTGAGGAGCAAACAACCAGATGGTTGAGATTCCAGTCTCCTCAAATAAGGATGTTTTGTCACGTGAAGCATTTTTGACTACAGATGTACAGATAATTGAAGGAGAGGAAGGCAGTGAGGTGTGGAAGCAGTAATAATTCTGTCTGAAGGGTAACTTGGGTGACCCAACCTAGTTTAACCCTGAACGACTGAAGCGTGTTGTTCCTGTGGTGTAAGCGAGCGGGCAGCTGAGCGTGGGAGGACAGTTTGCACAGCTAAGTCAATCGGGCAGCAGGATGACTTGCTCTTGTCGGGGGTATTTGCCATTTTGACTCACTGGTAGGTTCAGCAGATAATGGATTTTTTGATAATGTGGTCAAAGGCTCGTCGAGGCTCACCACCCCCACAGGGCTTCCATAGAATTCCCAGCAACCCACATACATCCGACAGGATGTATGTGGTGTGCCTCATCACTGGAACACGTGACACACACACACACACACACACATGCGCACGCACGCACGCACACACACACACACACACGCTCAGACCTGAGTGGTTTATGAGTCTGACGGAACAATAACCCTAACAGTTTTAATATTTGCTCAGAAACTTATGTGTTTTTTTCCAGTTCTGAATGACACTACTTTATTAGAACTATTGGTTAGTTTGTATATCTCAACTTAGGATCTTATGATGGACATTTTTTTTTAATACATTTTCTGATATTTTAACATCAAATTATATTATAGCTGTAAGTGACGAGGTCATTTATTCGTCTTAATCATGTCATGTTTTGTCCATCTAACGGTCCAATATCTAAAGAATCCCAATGTAAATGAGATGTTTCAGAAATATTTTTGACTTGAGTATTTATTTTTATTGAGTGATTATTAACCAAGTGACTGAAAAAATAATTGAGCCGTTTAAAGTTCCATTTAATCGTTTTTCAGGCAAATATATTTAAAAAAAAAAAACTTCAATGGTTAATCGTCTCGCTTGGGAAGACCGGAAACTGAATATCTTTTGATTTTTCGACTCTTTGTGGAGATGATGTCAACAAGGGCCGCAGGATGTTTCGTAATTCTTTTTGACATTTCATAATTTGACATTTTATAATCTTGAGGAATTACTTCCAATTACACCAATAGGTAATATCACATTACTTTGACTGCTCACAACAGCAGATAATCAAATCAATGAATTGCTTGGAAAAGGTCGGCGGTTGCTGTCTGGCCAAAGAGAAACAAAGAGGGACACGGGTGAGGAGGGGGTGAGCGGAGAAACCAGTCCTGATATTGTTTGCCTTTTTTGCAGATCTGATCACCTGCCTGGACAAAGGAACCCATTTCCCCGAGGCGGAGTTCAGGTAAATAAGGTTTTCTTTGACGGAACGTTTGTGTTCAGTGATCAAACTGTCCTTTATTAATTGTGTGTGTGCGTGTCTTCGTAGTAAATACTGTCCAGCCGGCTGCTTGACATCTACGGAGGAGATCTCTGGAACTATTCCCAATGGATACAGAGAGGTGATCACCCACAGTTTATGTGAAAACGCAAATCTTATCTTTTCCTAGTGCTTCCTGTCTTCAGACTCGCATTTCTGGGAGAATCATGCTGCTCAGTGATCTCCAGCTGAGCGGTGATCATCCCCACTGTGTCCCCTCAAAGGAACCAGAAACCAGCAGCTATTGTTTATGCATGTTTTCATAGCCTCTCACTGCTGATAGGAGAGCTTTACTGCAGAAGAAGAAGGACTGTGACGTATAAAATAATCAGCCGTTTTGTTCCATGAGTTAAACCTGAATTGATTCATCTGAGAATGATCAAGAAGAGTCACAGTTTGTCGTGTTTTTGGAGGTGAGACGAGGCTCCTCTGATCGTTTTCAAACAACACACAGATGAATACATCCATCTATTTTTAGCTGCTTATCCTGTGCAGGGAGGGTGTGGGAGAACATGCAAATTACACTCGGAACCTTTTTGCTGTGAGATCACAACCGACCGCTATGCCACTGCCCGGCCTTTCTGCCGACTCACTCAACTATGATAATAGGTAATAATTATAAAGTATATGTAATTACGGCTGGGGTAGGAACAGGACTGAAACATCATTGCTCTCCCCATTAACTGGTTGAGCCAAGGCTGTGCAAAAGGCGTAGTGATTGTTTGGTTTGTGTTGAGTTTGTGTTGTGGAGGGAATGAATTACTACTGTAGGTATGTATGTTTTTAGGAAATGATGCACGTGTGGGGTACATGAGGGGGAGGGACTTGGCCTCTCTGCAGTCTCTTTTCGCAGCTATTGAGCAATATTGCTTCAATATACGGCCTTCGTGTTCCATTTTCTGTTTTGTTTACACTGAAGAATGATGGATGGGCGCTTCTGTCATTGCTTTTACATTCAGTAGCACCCAGTTTCATTCTCTGTTCTGAGTGACCTGACCTCGTTGACACCCCGGCCTGGAGACATTTTTGGCGGGTTATCTTTCTCTCTGAGCTCGCTGCCGAGTGTAATTAAGAACTCATTAAACCTTCTGCTTGTGGGTTGCATATGATGTGTCATCAAAACGTGACACCTACTTCATTTCACCCTGCCTCTCTGGTGAAAATATAGGTTGTCCTTTATTTCAAATGAAAAGAGATCTCAATTTTTTTATTTGACATTTTCTGTTAGGCTTTTTGGCGAGCGTATTGAAGAAAGACGATTCCATCTTTTTTCTACGGGTCATCATTAGTCATGCATCTTCGCTCTCATATTACTTTTCATATTAGACCCACATGTATGCAGAAAAGGCACAAATACTCCGCCCAATGGCGCCTAAGTCCTGAATTAGGAGGACAGAGTGACATAGTTTTAACTTCATAACGTCTACAATTTTTTTGACCTGATTTAGCGAAAAGGAATTTTCAAGAAGATAATGCAGCAAAAACCAACACATCCATGATATGACCATCATTTTCTGTGGATGATGATTTGGTCTGGTCAGTAACCCTAGAGAATACATATTTAAGTCGTGGCGGGGGAGCTGGCTCCCTCTAGCCAGAGGGGGGTCAGCCACAGTTTTCTGTGGAATAACAAGGGAAAAATCTCCCATACTAAATTTACTGTTTGCTACAATTCTGCTTATTTTACTTGCAGAGAGAAATTGAGAAACCGTTAATCCCACTTGCCTGATTATATACAGAACAGTGAGTCACAATAATTGTGCAACAGGCTGTGTAAAATGTAGTTCTTACAATGCTTGAGTTCTGCACCTCTTTCTGGGTGATTTAGTGAGACTTTCGTCTTCCTTGTGTAAACGACCCGCTGCTCCCTGGTATGCGTGTCCTGGACTGATGACCTCACAACACCCCCGCAGCACGTGAGGTCATGGGCGCAGTCTCTGGCTGATGACCTCATGCTCTGAGCTCGGGGGCTTGTTGAAGGAGGGAGGGGTGTTGCTGGCTGAGGGGAGGGGAGGGTGGAGCGCCGGGTTCCGCTTCAGGGAGCGAAGTGCCCCACAGGAACAGAGGAGGGGCAGGGTCAGCGGGTGAATGGGAGGTGAGATAATAGTTTGGCCGAGAATAATAACCCTGTAATCCAGTCCAGCTGTGAGAGGGTGCAGAGCAGATCTCTGCCTGAGCTGCGTGCGCTGGAGGGAGAAGAAGCTGGAGAGGGAGTCGGTGTCGGCGAGGACTTGGAGAAAAACTCAGTCTGTGGTTTTTCATGCAAGTGATTCACTCGTGCTGCTGTGTTCAGAATGTATGCATCAGTGGAGACAGACTTCAGTTTGTATCACACATGGATCAGAACAGACCCCCCACTCCCACCCCCAGCTTACTCCCTTCAGCATAACATTATAACCACCGTCTTATATTGTTCAGGTATTTCTTTTTAAGCAATCTGTGCTACAGCCGCTGTTTTGCGGGAGTAGCAACCCTGGCAAGCCTTCACGCAGCCTTAGGTACCCATGACCCTGTTGCGGGTAAACAAGTTGTCCATGTTCATTTTTCTGCTTCAACACCATCACTTTTATAAATCCCACCCACTCACAGGTGCCATTTGAACAAGAGAATGTCATTCAGATATCACCTCAGTGGTTACAATGTTATGGCTGATCTGTGTTATCATCAGTATGTGTCCATAATGAATCTTGCAATCTTTACACACTACATTCACAAGATCGTCAGCATATTTTAATCATGAAAATTCTTCTGGCTTTTGATGTTTTGCTTTTTTTTTGTCGCCCAAATACGTTAAGTCGTTTCCATGGAAACGTGATTTTAAACGTGAGGATGAGGGCTGGTATTTCACCCGGAGTATGTCTGGCTAACTGAAAAAAAATCCTTTGAATCTGGATCAAGTGTTTTGTGTTTTTAAAATGTGGATTCTTTTGTACAAATTATATTTTTATACACCTGTCTTAGGGGTCATGTAGGGTCAAACCTGTCCGTCTGTTCCTTACATGATTATAGTCCATCCTCATCTCTTCAAAAACAGCTGAACAGAACTTGATGAAACTTCACAAGCACTTTGTAGAAGCGTTAATGACGCGCTTCATTTAATTGTTTCTAAGATAAACTTATTTTACATTTTTAGGTACATTTGACTTTAGATGATTTTAACATAATTTGGCCTCCACATCAGAATATATTCCTTTTGTCACGTTACGCCACTTTCATCTGTATTTTATTCTACTTTATATTATAGTTTAACTTTAACTCAAATGTATTCATTTACATAGCACTTTCCAAAATACTGTAACAGTGTACTTTACAGAGAGAATAAAACAAGCTATAACAGGAGATATTAAAACATCATTTAAAGGTTTAAGAAAATTCAAATTCCACAGGATAAAAATAAAAAAATAGTTTCTTCAAAATTGAGAGCGCAGCACAACCGCACCTATGGGGGTTTCCGTGTCCATGGAAAGAGGGTTTTAAGGTGACTCAGATGTATGTCTGCAAAAATTTTGCAACATAAACTGGTCCGATCACAGAACATCTGGACATCCCCTCACGATCCAGAGTGAATATGGATAAAGATGATTTATGGTATCAACTTGAATTTCAGATGATTTCATCCTTTCATCACTGATATGTCATACTCAGGGGGGGGTATGTCGTATTCTGATGAATATGCCGCGGGGGTCCGGGGCATATTTCATCTCGTTAAAGTTTGTTGTAGGAGTTTCTCACGGTGATCCGTGTTTGTGTCTGTGTGTGTGACTCCATGAGCGGTGGTTTGGTTTTCCTCTGCAGCGGTCTGGAGCGATGAGTTGTGTTTGTGTTAGAGGTTTGCTGTGGCACTTTGCAGGAAGTGGTGCGTGTTTTTGTGAAGTTTAAGAGTCGCAGGCTGAGTTTTGATTGCTTGTGGCTGCGCTTCGAGTGCCGTACATGTGTGAAAATACGTGCGCTCGTCACCATGAGGGTCCCACAGCCTTATGAGCTGTGAATTCCACTGTGGGTTTTTTCCAGGAATAAAATTCCACCTCAATCCACCAGCTGTTCATGGGATGCAGCCTGCGACCAGAGTGTAAGCGGGTCTTATCCATTTCTCAGTGATGTGGAAGCAGGTTGGATCGGATGGCTGCCAGCAGTGAATCATTCCCATCAGTGGCTCTCGGTATTCTCGCTGCAGAGGAGTGACATCATGCTGACTCATCAGCCTTTATCTGCTCTAGTGTGAAGGTTAAGAGCTTGTTCTCTTGCAATCGCAGTTAAAGACGGTACTGACTGTTCCCGTCCACTTCCAGCAAACAGCCCTCTTTTGCAGCAGTACCAAACTAAATGTATATTAGTGTTGCATTTAAGTCAAGCACAATGATTAAGGTAATTTTTCAGCTCAGGATATTTTCTTACAGATACCCAGCTCCAGTTTGAGTCAAAAAACTCGTTACCCCATCGTATCATTCAATTCAAAGTCATACTCGTCCAAATACAGATAAACTGCTGGCCTTCACTCTGTACTCATCAGTGAGCCTTGGGTGCCCCTGATTTTGTCGCCGGTTCATCAGTTGTCCTTCCTCAAGACAGGCTTCGTAGGTTCTAACCCCTACAGAGCAGGAACACCAAAAAACCACCCGGTCCAATAGTCCAACTTTAGGACAAAATGTTCACTTGCTGCCTGATATCTAATCCACTCAGTGGTTATAATGTTATGGATGATCGGTGTTTATATATTTTAAGTAGTATTCTTTTCACCTTTGTTCAACCAACCCTTATACTTTTTACAAATAAGAAAATTAAAGCAAATGTTTGTTTTTTTGGTTTGTTTGTGTAAACGTTTTGGCATTTGAAAAATCTGGTAACGGCATTAACGATAATGTTGATATTAAATCAAAAGTTATGCAGCCAACTTCCCAACTAATCTGAAAAAGCAGCAAAGAAGATAACAAGAAGAAAAAATCCCCTCAAGTAAATGTTATCTGGTGCTTTTCTTCCCACCAAAATCAGAAAAATATCCAGAAAACAGCGCATAGTGTCAACTATCTGTCTAATCATCCATCATTCATTATGGTAAGGCTTCATGTCAGTCATCTCTAACATCCCATCATCTGTTCCAGTCACAGTCAAATTCATTTCAGCCACAGTGACATGTTTGTGCTTCAACTCACAACCTTTAATCATTAATCCGTCTTGAGTTTTCCAAACCTTGACACTCGAATTGCAGACACGTTTTATTGTAATGGAAAAGAGAGTTGCGCTCAATATTTCCTGTCTTTTCTCGCCGCAGTCCTCTCCGCTGTGTGTGGCGGCCATCCACGCCGGTGTGGTGTCCAACGCTGTGGGAGGGAGGATCAGCGTGGTGAGCAGCAAAGGAATCCCACACTACGAGGCCACCCTGGCCAACAATGTCACTTCCACTGGGTAAGACCCGCCTCGCTCTTCTTCTCCTGACTCTGATCAACAGCTGCCTCTAATCTGCCCTTTCTGCCCTCAGAGGAACTCTGTCCAACAGCCTCTTCACCTTCAGGACCAATGGTGGGTTTCTGTGTCTCTGTTTTTAACGGATCCTCAATCTCAGTTCCTCGATCGTGAAGTGTTCTTAACCATTGCTGTGGTCTTCCAGGCTGCTATGGAACTCTGGGCTTAGAGTCGGGAGGTGTGGCGGACACTCAGCTGTCTGCCTCCTCTGTGTGGGATTGGAGATACAATGTTGGTCATGACAGTGTGTGGGCGCCATCAGGGGCGCGGCTTAAGAAGGCGGGGCCGCCCTGGGCGCCTTCACAGAGCGACCAGCAGCAGTGGCTGCAGATCGATCTCAAGAAGGAGAAGAGGATCACAGGTACATGCAAACATTCATACGCAAACGCAGCATGCGGGTCATTACATTGATCCAGAGTGGAAATCTAAACTAGAATGACTAGATGCGTTTTTAATTAACTTCTAAGAATATAGATTTTTCACTTCCTGTCGGATCGTCTTTAAGTCTGTTCCTCTGGGTTTCAGCTATTCAACAGCTGAAAGTAGCATCACCAAGTATCTTAGTTGGGCTCTGTGAGAACCAGAGGGACCTGTCTGGTTCAGAAAGGACAAGTATTTCTGGCCTACACTGATCACCTATAACATTATAACCACTGGAATGTGTTGGAATAACCGACTGTTTCATTACAATGGGACCTGTCAGTGTGTGGACTATATAAGGCAGCAATGGGACATTTTGGCTAAGGAAAGATGAGCAAGCGTAGGAATCTGAGTGACTTTGACCAGGCTGAAATTGTGATATTTAGACTAGTTGGGTCCATGCATCTGCAGAACGGTAGATCATCTCAGGTGTGGTACCCTTTATAGTGGTCCAAGGAAGGACACCAGGTGTCTCACCCAAGACAGAAGTAGCTGAAAAAAGTTCATGGTGGTTCTGGCAAAGGTGTCAGAACACACCCCTCAGAGCTGCTTTGGCAGCAAAACATGATATTATGCAGGTGTTTATAATGTTATGGCTTATCGGTCTATAGTCTGGTGTAGTACCTTAAGGAAAAATTAGGAGGATCAACTTTATTCATGTCGTGTGTGTGTGTGTGTGTGTGCGTGTACTTGCTCGCTTGCAATTTGAGGGATGGAAATATGTGAGGTTGTTAGAAGAATCAGACTGAACCCGTCATTAGATGTGTCTGATACTGAATGACATCTTCCTCCGGTTCCTGCCGTTCCTTTCCCTCCAGGAATCTCCACCACCGGTTCCACTTTAAGAGAATACCAGTACTACGTGTCGGCGTACCGGGTCCTGTACAGTTACGACGGCCGGCAGTGGTTCGTGTACAAGGAGGCAAATTCTACACAAGACAAGGTACCACATCAATGGACTCCTGCTGAACCATTACATCATTGGCTTTTATGTTGGGTTTTTTAACTCCGAATGAGTACAAATTGACAGAAACATCACTTTAGAAGGCAGCAGGGACACACTTGGACTGTTTCCATGGCAACTGGTATTGATTAGGAGATGTTTATGGCAGGAAGGGAGCGATGTCAGTGGTCGGACTTAAGTGCTGCGGTGGACGAGTCGGGACACTCAAGCATTAATAATGAATGGATATGGATTTACAGGCCGGGCCGTGGAACCGGAGCTGCTGGGATTCTCACAGGATCTCATTGCGGGGAGGGAAGTCGTTATTAGCCTGCCCAGTAGGAAAATAATCCGCTTATGGCTCCTAATGCATTTGTTCATTGCCTGAAACAAGAATCACTCTGCAGGACTTTCTGTTGTTTTTACATCTAAAAGCACCCCTGCCGGTGTTTAAGTCGTGAGCTTGTTCTCATTTCCTGACAGGTTTTTCAAGGCAACATCAATTACCTGCATGAAGTGAGGAACAACTTCATTCACCCGATCGAGGCCCGCTTTGTGAGGATAAATCCGACGCTATGGCACCAGAGGATCGCCCTCAAGCTGGAGCTGCTGGGCTGTCAGATACCAGGTCGGTGTTTGACTTGTAGGACTGTAAGTCAGAACGAGCCGCATTCGCTAATTCAGTTACATTTTTGATAGTGAGACGGAAGACGGGGCTGACGCCGAGGATTTACAACCCCCCTCGTCATACTCCCCCTCCTGTGGGAACCAAACGCCCGCCTAACCTTGGCCAAACCACTCACACCCCAGACATCAGAAACACCACCATGCCGCCTCACACCGGGAAAGGTCCGTCAGATGTTGTAGAAGGTTGTTTAATCTCTAATCGGGACGTTTTTGATCTGGTTGTTACTGTTGCTGCTCTTAGATGTGGCGCTGGCAGCGGTTCTGGTGCCCGTGTTGGTCATGGTTCTGACTGGTCTCATCCTGATTGTGGTTTGTACCTGGCAACGGAGGAACAGGTATGAATTATTATTCATAATGTGAAAAAAATTACATTTTCCCCCAGCATGCTGATATTTTGGTCTGTTGCAGGAAAAAGAACTCTGAAGGAACCTATGATCTCCCTCAGTGGGACCGCTCAGGTGGGTCTCCTCTCTGCAGCACCCGCTGATTGGATCTGAATGTTCCCAAGTTTACCAATGTTTCTTTCTGCTGCAGACTGGTGGAAAAGCATGAAACAGCTGTTGCCCTCCAAGATGGTGGAGACGGAGGACTCTGTTCGGTACAGCAGCAGCGAGGTGGGCCGGCTAACGGGGAGAGGCGCCGTACCCAGACTACATGCTGAACCTGCAGGTAAACACTGATGAAGAAAGCAGCATAGAGCTTCTACGAATAATTGTTTTTCTTTTTTTCTTTTCTGCAAATATGGTGAACTGTTATCTAGCAGTCTCTGGTGGTTGAAGTTGTTGTTATGAGTTGATTAGCTCCACTGAGACACCTCTATGTTTTCAGAGTACGCTCAGCCTCTGGTCAGCGGCGTCACAACATTAGGCGCTCGCTCCACTTTCAAACCAGATGAGGGTCCTGATCCAGGATATTCCGATCCCGACCTCTACGACGCTCCCATCTCGCCAGACGTCTACCACGCCTACGCTGAACCCTTGCCAGCTTCTGGCTCTGAATACGCCACACCCATTGTGGTGGATATGGGTTGTCACCCATCAGGGGTGAGCCAGCCCCCCACTGTGTGTGGTTTCATGGGTGGTGGGCCGGCCTCTCTGCTCAAACGGACAGACAGCTGCCATTCAGGGAGGTCGGCTTATGACACGCCCAAGAACGCCAACGGCCAAGTCACGCCCACCGAGGATCAGACCTATCAAGTACCTCAGACCAGCACCCAGAAGCCAGCGGGGCAGAGCTGAAGAGAAGAGGATGGATCCATGATGTGGCTTTAATCATCATCTCTACACCACGCAAAGATGGTGTTGTCAAGGCGCGGCGGCCTGCAGACGAGGCTGGAGCCTTGAGCGAACACTACCTTAGCTTAAGGTTCATCTGGAGATGTCTGTATTGTTCCTGCATGGCGGCAGCCTGCTTGTTGCAGCGCCGTCACAGTCCAATCACTGAATCCACAACCATGAATGTGTTCGTGCCAGACGTGAACGGCGGCGGACGGGTGAAAAAGGAGAACGCTGACTACTATTTGATAAAAAAAGAAAAAAAAAAAGACTTTGTCCCTGTTCTGTGATCCATAGTAGTTCTTGTAAACTGTGATCCATGTTATCGTTGCTTCTCTGTTACAAACCATCAGGTTCCACTGTTGGTCCAAGAATTCCTTCTTCTTCTTCTAGAGAAACTCTAGTCGACCGCGGTACGTTTTCGTCTTACTCTGTTTGACAGCATGACTTGAAATTGTGTTTAATTCTGGTGATTTCATTACTGCTAACTAGTTAAAACGTTCAGATGATATACTGATATTTATTTCTCACATCCTGCTGATAAGATAAAAGTAGCTCAGCTCCCCCCTCACTGATCAAAGATTTATGCATCATCAGTTTTGGACGCTAATCAGAGATGCTCACTTGAAAAGTCCGATCAGTAGGTTTGATCCAATTTTAGACCAAATGCTGCCTTTTTCACTGTTACAGGGATTTTGATTTACAGCAGAGCCAATGTCAAATTAAAGCAGTCTTAACGTAGGAAAGTTAGTTGATGTCCAAAAAGGTACAGAGAGAAGGGGCTGATGGGTAAATCTGTTACAGATGACAATTTCTTAGTTTCCCGTGTGTTTTATTTGTGCGTTACGGTGATCGTGGGTGTTTGATGTGTTTCCTTCTGTGGGTGTGTATGTGCATCAACATCTGTGTGTACATGTCACTCCTGTGCGTTTTGTCCGTTTTAGAAGCAGTGAGACGAGGTATGGCCCAGCATTCCTCCTCTTCACATGTGGTACTAATGTGACCAAATGCTCTACGACAGGAGTGCAGGCGGAGAAAAACGAAGCGACATGCTTCACCTAGGGTTTAGGTGTTTCCTCACACGGCTGCGCCTCCGGTCATGTTTTGAGTTTCACTCCATAACCAATCCGATCTGCAGTTCTGGTGCGCCCTGATCACAGAGCGATTGTGTTTATGTGGCTCTCACTGATTGTACATAGAGAAATAAAGAGTTTTAAAAGAGTTTATTTGTCGTCAGAACAGAGATGAAGTGCTTTACTTTGTTGTCACACTCAGATTCTCCTTTACACTTCGAGCAAAGCCAGTTTTAGATTGACAAAGCCTTTTCAAAAATACTAGCCGGACTGTAAACTAATGACCTGGATTTTATGTTTGAAATAATTCAGGCAAGGATTGCATTCACTTGAGAAAAAAAGTTTTATTCAGAATTGGGGTTAATGTGAATATTTAATTATATCCTAGAAGAATACCGAAATGTCAAGTAGAGCCTGAAGAACCTCGGGTGGTGCAAGAAATCACTAAACTAACTCTGATACCATTTGTGTTCTTTAAAGATATGATTCTAAATGTATATGTGTGTAACTCATTCACTTGAGCTAAAAAAAAAAAAAAAAAAAAAAGGTCCTGTGTTTGTGATTTAACAAAGATATCCATGCTTTATGCAACCTCTGATTTTTAGTTAATATTTCAGGAAAACTGCTCTTTTAAACATAGCATAGCCTTTACTTTATTCAGAACAGATTATGTTTTTTAACGAGATATCTCAGTTCAGAAATATGCGGCCTTGATTTTTTTCTGCATTAACGAGATTACCATGTTTATTAACTCAGCATTTTCACAAAATACTGAGACAATTATGTCATTGATTTGTAAAAGCAGCATAGATTTGTATGTATATTTTCAGTGACTGGTGTTAGCATTCACCTGAACAACCAATAAGTCCTTTGGAGCTTTTCAAAGAACTAATATCACTGAAAATAATCCTGTTTTTTGGGTTTTTTTTTTAACAATTAGTCTTTTAAAATTCAGAAAGATAAGTACATTTTTTTCCTGAAGTGACTGCAGTACTCTCCTATTCCAACTGTAAACTGAAATGGTGACCATCGTAGCGGAACACCAGAATGTTAGCATACAATGCTAAACTTGCAGTTTAACGGTCAGCCTTCTCTTTGTTACAGCAGATAATAGCATCATTTTTTGCCCCTAATAATAATATATATTTAAAATCCTTTCCCACAATATTACACCTTTATTCCAAAATATAAATTAGCATTTTACCATTTATCTGACACAATCAACAGATGTACTTTAGCATCACGGACACTTGACTCTCGTTGGATTAACAATCTAATCATATAAATATTATCAGTGCATCAACAAAAGGGTGTGTATTAAAAATGAGTTCAAATACAATCAACATGTAAACAGCTTCAGAGAAACATCACCGTTAGTGAATAGACACCTATAAACTTCATTCTTCATTGGTTTTTCCAACACGCCATTATCCTCAGTCTTACCCCTCATTCCTCCATGTTCTTCCCGTTCTTCCCAAACTTCAGCCAGACCACCGTGAGAAGGACGGCCATCAGCAGGATCAGGCTGCCGGTTACCAGGTAAGCAATGGGCAGGAAGTGGTTCTGGCCTCCAAACCAGGTCAGCGTGGTCAGAACCACTTCCTTTCTGCCTCGGAAGTACTGCACAGGGAAGTCTGGGGAGGCAGAGGTCAAGGCGGAGAACAGATGATCAGTGGAAAACAAAGCGCCTCTGGTCTTAAATTAGCCTGACCATCAGAGGAGACAATGGGACACGTGTGACGGCAGAAGGATACTGTAGCGGATGTCGATGGTGTAGTTCCCGACCGGCAGACCTTTGGAGAAGGGTTTGCTCTCCCTGTTCAAAACACCGTAGAGCTTCTTGAAATTGGGGAAGGCCGCCTCCCTCATCCATATGATCAGGTCGTCGTTGATGAAGCCGTTGTTGGTTGGGTCGTGAGGATCCAGGTCATAGGCGGCTTTCTGCCAGTACAGAGGCCGTGCGGTTCCTACGCAGCAATCGGACACCGTCAACACCTGAAAACCCGCAGTGCCGACTGAAACCTGCTGATGTCGTTACCTTCAAACACCTGAGTCAGGGTCAAGTTCTCCGTACTCGGGTTGCGGTACTTGACGTTTTTGTCCGTGTACCAGGTGATGCCTTTCCGTAGAAGAGGGATGTGAATCGGCAGACCTCCAGAGGTGTAATAGTTGAAAGTGAAGGAGTCTGGGAGAAAGAGATGCGAGTTAGGAGGAGGTCGGACGGAGGACATGTGGTTGGTTGTTGTGAACGGTGTTTACCGTTGAACATGCTGTTGGCCACAGCACCGCAGGGCGCGATGGGGAGTCCGCTTTGGTCTCTTGCAAAAGGAACGCAATATGAACTCGGGTTCTGGGGTGAGGAAACAGGCAAAACTATGTTTGATCAAGGACTTTACTTACATAGACTTATGGTTGGAAAGTAAGAGGCGTATTTCACACACAAAGGGTGTGAAATGTGAATAATTGCAGTAAATGACAAATAAAAATGAGAACTCCTCTAGGCGGATCATATCAGCTAAAACTGACCAATGGGAGAAAGTCATATCTGAAAAGCAGCGTTTTTCATTAAAAAAGCCCCCCCTAATGAGTATTATACGATGTACTCAGGATAGATCTCATCGCGTCTATTCATATGCACTAAATCGGACCCACGATTGAGACATTTTGGCCCTAAAACTTTTATATAGGGGACAAAGCTCCCCCTAGTGGCGAAAATACACAGCTAACCTTTGCCAAACATCGTTTCAGTTTTTTCTTGCACTAAGGTCTATGTTGGTTAGAATTGAAAAATGATTCCCGAAATAGTTCTTGCGAACAATAACACGAACGATTTGTAATGAATGGAATTGTCGATGATTCCAGACTTTTTGGGGACATGATGCGCCCAAATTCTATATAAAGTTGTTAAAATAAGCTCCACATTCTACATCCTGATTCTTAAAGAGAACATAAAGAGATGACATCCAGTGTTGAAACCAGCAAAAACAAAGAAGACCCCGACAAACAAGTTTTGCCTCATCATAACAACGGATTTTTGTAAATGTATCCCTGCTCAGTTTTTCCAGGGTAAATGGTTACAGGTGACACCGTCATGATTGCGTATAAACACGTATAAAAGGCTGTCATTGGGAGGAAATAATGACGTGAAGTTCTTGTCTTCTCCACAGACAAATGATTGTTTATAGATGGTTTATTACTACATTGACTCCGGATCCGGTTCCCTCTAAACACAGCTAATTGGTAAATGACTGTAAACTGGTTTTATTTATGTTTCAAACTGCAGCCCGATGTTGTCTTTTTTTTGAATATGCATGTTTCGCACTGAGGGCCATTCTGCTGCATAAATACCTGAAAGAAACCCTTTTCACATTCTAAATAGATCTGCTTTTGGTATTTGGTATTAAAATTTGTTTTTTAATTGTAAGATTTTGCAATAACAAGTAATATGCAAATTACATCCAAGCAGTGAATCGTTTAGGTAATAATCCAAAGTTTGATCCCCATAATGAGACTCCTGGACCGTGACAACTGGCCCTCAGAAATCGGGATCCCTTTTGATTTCATTATTTGATTTAGCTAATAGAGGTTTTCTCAGTGTCTTCTGCAAAGGCATCAGATTTGACAATTATCTGTCTCAGCACAGTCACAGCAACAGTTTGATATTACTGGAAAGCCCCTGCAGGTACTGATGTCTTACTGGTAGGTCTGTCACAGTTATTGCTCAACCGCCAAATATATAACAGATATTGGAATTATTCACAATAATTTTTTCTGACTCATAATAATTGCCTCCAGTTTCCCGTATGAAACAGTTTGAAGTCACAGAAATGGAGCATTTCGTCACTACTTCCACTGATTTAAATCTGTATCTGTGTTAAATGAATAGAAAACATAACGTAACAACCTTTAGTGACGTCGTCCTGCCAACCATCTGGGCGTCGTCTCTGGAGTCCATGTACCGGCGCAGGTTTTGGTGGAAGTTTTTGAGGCCGTAGTAGAAAAACACATCTCCCTAGAAGAGCAGCAGCAGAAAAGTGGAAATCCATCAGTATGAAACAGTTCAGAAGAATTAGAAATGGGGCATGTTGGGTAATGTATGTAAATGTTCAGGAATAGAGCTTTAACATGTTTTGAAAAAAAACCTTAAAACCATTTTCAAGAATTTACAGCAACAAACTAAGAAATTTAGCTACAGGAATGGAACTAAAAGTGTACGGTAGTTTTTATTTACTAAAATTTCATGAATCTTGTCTGATTGATATTTCTTATTAAAAACGCATCCCCTGGTTTAAGAAAACACTGCTCTAGGCAGAACTGAGGCGGATCCAGATTTGTCACCCTTGGGTGCCATATTGGCTTATTGTTACCTTGAATGCTTTCTTGATGGAAAATATCAAAGTGCAGCTGCACTCTTCTGCTGCTTGGCTCACATTCTGGCGCTTTTCAAAACATTTATTACACGTCCCGGCCTCCGTGTAGTCCAGCTGAGGAGACAGGGGAGAGAAAAATAAAATCCAAACGCCAAACGTAACCTTTTATCCGTCACTCCCTTTTTTTTTTTATTGCTCGCAAAGGCATTTGGTGTCTTACAGATTAAAAAGAATAAATAATGCGAGAGGAATTTTCCCAAACTCACCTTTATTTCCTGGATGTGCTGCCCGTTGAGGAGCAGCAGGACCCCCAGCAGCATGCATATAAGAGCCATGAGGTAGAAGAAGGGTAGCACGTTGCTAGCAGTTAGCATGGGAGACCAGGCAGGGAGCCTCTGCTGCTTGAAGGCCGAGTTGTCCGGCCTCCGAGCCAGGGGCCCGACCTGGCCCTTCACCTTAGCCATCAGACAGACCCTCAGTTAGGGGGGCTCAGGAGGAACGTGAGCAGCTGGAACTCCAGAGAAAGCCCTGCTTTGTCCTCTGTCCTGTTCTCTGTCACAGCGATATCTCTTTTCTCACACACACAATCTGCTCGCCAATAGATTCTCCCAACAGGCCTCGCAAGGCGTGGTAGACCGTTGAGGGCTGTTACTTATTAACCACAATCCTTTGCTTAACTACCTCTTTCTGTTTCCTCTTATTTCCATTATTCTCGTCTAAATGCTTCCTTGCCGTGGGACAAACAGGTTTCGGTTGATCTGAACGGATCAGGAGTGGATCCAGTTTGTTTATGTTGATTTGCTGGGGAATGAATTCTGTCAGCTCTTAACGCGGCTTTAAAATACAATATCAAAAGGTTGTTTTCATAAATGGGACTTCCTGGTGGGCACGTAGACTCATGACCTCACAGACTCAGTGAGGGACTTCCCAGCGTCAGACTAAACAAACAGAAGCGTGCAGGTTTCATTAGGAGTCCGTTTATTCAATCTATCACACGGGGACATCATGCCGGTCTACAAGAGTGAACAAACAACACCGAGCATTAAAAACGACCTCTGAAGAGAGTAGAAGCAAAGCACAGATTTCACACTGACACAACGGGAAAACAAACAGGATGAGGTCTGTAGAGTGAGTTCTGTGGCACAGCAGCGTGTGGATTATCAGCACGCAGCAAACTGATAGTTAAAAGAGTCCGATTTTGACTTTGTCTTCTTTGCAAGCTTTTAAGATTCCGCTCTCCAGCAGCTTGATGAAGTCCAGTTTGACCTGAAACAGACGAATGTATGATTTACAACATTTAATAGATTGTAGGACATAAACCTGAGGTTTAAAACAATCCTACAGCTCATGCGTTAATACCTGACGGTACTCGACAGTCCTAAGGGGGATTTGAAGCTGTTTATATTGTTAAAACCAACAATCACTGTAAAACCCTGGAATCAATTTAAAAGTCTAAATAGTTTTTATCATGGTTAATTTATGTGTAAAGATTGAAAGATACACCGATCAGCCACAACATTACAACCACTCACAGGTGAACCCAGAATAACATTTCATCTCATTACAATGGCACCTGTCAGTAATTGGGACATTTGAGTAGATTAAATGTTATGTCCTTGAAGTTCATGTGTTTGAAAGAGGAAAAATTGTAAATCGCAAGGATCTAAGTCATTTTCACAAGGTTAAATTTGTGTTGACAAGACAAATGGGTCAGAGCATCTCCAGCACTGCAAGTCTTGTTGGGTCAAAAGAAGAAAATCCGGTTAACGGGTGCCTATGACTCATTGATGCGAGGGAGGCGTGAAAGCAAGCCTGTGTTATCTGATCCCACAGACGAGATGCTTCAGCAGAAATTGTTGAAAATATTCATGCTGGTTCTGATAGAAAGGTGTCAGAACACACAGAGGTGTTCTGCCCCTTTTTGCTGTTCCGGGGGCAAAAGGGGGATATACATAATATTAGGTGGTTATAATGTAATGGTTGATGATAGCTGCCTAAAGTAACGTGTTTCCATGATAACCACATAAAATAAAAATTAATGATATTAAAATTAATATCAAAATTTATCACTAAATTATAAAGTTAATTTCAAATTGTCAAAAACCAAAACTGCAATTAATGGTTAAATATTGAAAGTTTGGTTATTTTGGGAGATATACTCCAGACACAATCTGTCCGATTTTCTTTTTTACACTAATAACTTAATTTCTTCCCCCATTTAAAGACAAACATATCCAAAGACAAAACTAAAAAATATGTAATTAACTCTTTGCAATGAAACTATTTATAATTTACTTATGAAATGTTTTACAATTAGTTTATTAATTAGGTTGTAAAAATGATCATTTATAAACACTTATAAACTTAAACCAAAGCTCCCAATCATCAATGTGAGCCCACTATTTGGCAAAATGATGTTACTGCAGCACTTTCTATTCTGTGTCTAAACTAAGCAGGAAATATAAATGTGTGATCACTATTTGGCAAGCAACCGTTCTCCCTTCCCCTGTAATGAGTTACAGGTTTCACAACTTAATAAGTAAACCAGTTACAAACCATTTACAACCCTTATAAGGGCAGTTTTGTTATAAAGTGATTCCAAAATGTGTAACTGCTGGACACTGTGTGTTTCCTGCTGTACAGAATCGTCCACTCACACGTGGGCAGCATATTCCACTCTAAGCAATAAATACAAAAACACCCTGAGTGGAGCGTTTTTGAAAAATATCCAGCTCTTAAAAATAAGACCTTCAAAACAAGCTAATAATCTTTTCAGGCCAGCAGGGGGCAGTAGCTCACCTCAGGAATGTCCATCATCCTTCGAAGCTTCTGGTCCCTCCAGTTCCAGTCCAGAACCAGATATCTCAAGGTCTGCATATTCAAACCATCTGGAGGAAGAAATTCATTTTTCAAACGAGGCTTAAAACCTCAAACACTTTCAGATGAAGGAACAGGGATATATTTTTGTCCTACCTTTCTCAATAAGAGCGGCGATCCTGCCTGGTGTCCCTACTCCTATATGGGTGACGCCTTTTTGCAGCAGCTTCACCTGCTCCTCTATCTGTGCAGGCAGAAATAGATCTATTGAGAAACGCAGTCATCGTGCACAATCCTTGAGCACCATTAATAATTAATCGTTAATCATTAATCATAACTGTCGTCTCTGGTACCTTGATGTGTTTTGCAAATAGTTTAATTGCTTTGGCCGCACCTCTGAAGGTCGTCAGCTGCCTGGGAACAACAGGACACAAATGTAAATACGTCTTTAAAGCTCTAAGATAGGAGTGTAAGCGGACGCCACTGTTGTGTCACTAACTTGATGAGCTCAATGGTTCTGAGAGCAGAGCTGCAGACGACCAGCAGAACAACAGAACTTTCCTCCGTGTGCTGCTTTTGAATCTTGGACCACTTGGGACAAACTAGGAGAAACAGGAAAAACGACTACATTAAAATGTGTTCAGAATCAAGAGTCAACAGGACGTATCGGTTTGGAGCAGCGCTGACTTTGTTTCAGGTAGGAGGAGAGGGTGTGCGTCAGGTCGTTACTGGACAGGAAGCAGGAGTCTGTTGGAGGCAGGAGGGCAGAGGATGACCTTGATGAACCAACACATCAGCTGGTGATGACAGAATGCCAGGGAAAGCGGACTCGCTCTGACTCACCCTGCAGTCTGAGCTCCTCTTGCTCGATCACAGACCGCTTGTCTGAGAAGTACTGCGTCACCAGGTTCTGCAGGTCCGCCGGTGAGCCGGGCTTTGGCTCCGAAGTGGACAAGACGTCTGTAATTGTCTTCTTCTTCTTCTGGCAAAACAAAATGTCATGTATGAGTGACATTCCCAAAGTAGTGATGGTCGTCCCTCGTTGGACCAGCAGGTGTCTCCACACTCACCTTCCTCTTTCTTTTGGGTTTAGTTGACTTTTCATCCTCTTTCTCCTTCTGAGGTAAAACACACTCCTTCTGAGAAAACATCACAGAAGTCACTGTTACACAAAGTTAATGTTAACTAGTGTTTAGGATACACACTTTAAATATGAAGTCAAGAGATTAATCCTCAGGTAGAAAAAATATATGTTTATATATCTGTGTTATAACATGATTCAATAGTTATAAACATGCTCTGCATTACATCCGCTGCAAATAATGATTATTTTCACGATCGATTATCCCTACGTAACCATGGTGACACCATTTCAATGCTATGGAAGGTTCCATACACAGCTGTATCCTTGATTTTCTAACTAAAGAAGCCCCATTCTATAAGAGCAAGTTCTATGATACATTGAACTTCTTCTGACAGCACACTTTGGACAAAATGAGATGAAGCAAGTTTGGAAAATATTATCATGCTTCATTTTTGTGATGTAAAGCCCATCAGCAAAGTATCACTTCTGATTTATGTTAATAAAAAAGTGCCATATGTGATCCTGAGGAAAGAAAAACAGGCTCTTTTGATTTGAAATGAGGGTAAAGAGAATCATAAAAGCCTGATGTAACACATATGTAACAAATATCTCACAAGTGGCAGCATTAAAATAAAAATCTGCAGATATGTTTTATATCACCATAATATCCTTGAAGGAGAATTTTCTCTCGGTTCTTATGGGTTAATATTCTAATTACTTTTATTGTTTGGTTTCTTCAATGTCTGGAATTTTCCAAAGCACACAGGGATGAGGACAAATGTCTTGTGTTTTCCATTTTACAGTCCAAATGTCAAAAATATTCAGATATAAAACAAAAAAACGGGGAAAAAATCCTTAGAAATGATATGCTGACGCCAGAGGAGGTTTGGCAGTGATGCCTGAAAATGACTTATCAATTGGGCCGGCAATTAATATTCTGTCATCCAGCAAAGACTTCACATTGGTATATTTAATATTGGTGGATTTTCCGAGCATTCCACTCAGCAGAGGAGGCAGATTAACATCAGTTTGAATGGATATCAGGGAATCCATCAATCATATATAATAATAACATTCCGATCTTTTCATCAGAGAGGGTTTTGTGCTTTCAAAAGAAGTTTCATTTAAAAACCATCTGAAGGCCACAAACATCAGATTACCTGTTCACTCCCCTTCTTCTTTTTGGCTGGAGCTGTTTTCTCTGTCACTCCCTTCCTCTTCACTGCTTTTATCGGCGTGTTTGTTGTTTTTGTTGGCCGTTTCTCTTCAGTCTCCTCCCTGTCAGAAGTATCTGAAACAAAAAGAGTTTTTCTCACAACACACAGCTGAGAACTCATTCCAGGTTATCCTAGAAAGACACAAATGAGACATAAATAGAGAAACTCCCCACAGACACAAGCACATAGGTTGTGTTTTAGTAGAATAGCCCTGAAGTTGGTATTTCTATATTATCTGTGAGGCCTAGTTGTCTGGGAGTGAGGTTTGAGGGTCTAAACCGGACTTTTGAGTCACCATAGAAAAGCAGAAATACACAAACCAGCTAAGTAGTGGACCTCAATGCATGCACTTAATTATCCCTCTTTGCTGCCCCAAATCCCCCCTGCATCCCTGCCGCTATGAGGTCATGCTCAGACCCTCGGCATGTACAGTATATGCGTGCTTGTTCAAAATATCAGAGCTTTAAAAGCAGACAGCAAAGACGACTGGACGATAAAATCTGGTTTATTTGCTCTATTTTTTTTAACAAATGCGTTTGCTTTGTAGAGTAACTCCCAATGTGGAATACCAATATCAAAACATCATCATCTCATTTGTTTTTTTAATGAAAAGCATGATTTCACAGTAAGCTTTTGCAAACACATTCTTTAATATTGGCTCCTCCTCTCTAGCTCAAAGGTCAAGCGACAGACAAAGAGAGAGAGTGAGCAGCTTTGGTTGAACTAGGGAGAGAGTTTTTACTCACACCCCCTGTATCCTGTTATTAGCAATGCGCTACAGCCACGACCCAAAGGTCGACGGCCAGAAACACCTACAGCACAACAAAATAATAGCAAAGAAAGCCACAGATTGTCACATATAAGACCGCTGAGAGAGTCCATACGTTAATTTTAGGGATAATCCAGTACGGCAGATCTTAAAACTGCCATACAATAAGATGAAATTCTAAGGGGTGTTGTAGCTAGGATTGAAGGAAAAGACAGTGAATGCATTTATTCACAAGGAAGACGTAATAGAAGAGTAAAAAATGTTGCAATTTATGTATTTTTGATGTAAAACTAACCCGCCCCTTCAGTAGGAGGAATAGGCAAACGGAAGTTAAACAAACTAGTACTTTCTTAGGTTAAAGGTAGTTGTACAGTGATCCTCACAAAAAAAGTCAAGAAGGGGTCAAAAGTCAGTTTAGTTCTAGTGCCGGTCCTAAGCCCGGATAAAGGGGGAGGGTCGGGTCGGTAAGGGGATTCGTTGAAATCAATACGCGGAATAGGAAACTGATTTTCAAAACTGATTGGGGCTCGGGTTAACAAATACTATGAGTGGTACTGTTAGCCAGCAGAGTACCGGCGGTAACTATGGATGAAAACATAACTACCGCCTACACTGAAAGGGAACAGCCGAAGACGAGGAAGACGAAGAAGGACTGTGATCCTTAAAATACAGCAGAAAACTGGTGCAACAAGGACATAATTACTTGACCAGAAGCCAGTTTTCCGTAGATATATTTGACTTTGATGTTGGAGAAATACACAAACCTGAAGACTTGCAGAAGCCTTAACGTTTGTGTTGTAATACAAGATGAGATTTGTTGTGGAAAATAAATCGATTTGGACAAGAATGGATCTCCTGCTTGGTTGTGGACAGGTATGAACAAATACGTCTTTATATCTTCCTATTTGCTGTTTCCTGCATCATCAAGACAACTTAAGGAAGGTAAAAATCAATGTTTTGAACTACAATGAGCTTCTCAACAAATGTGATGAGGTCTTTGAGAATTTGTTGATCACAGATGTAAAACCACAGATCCAAGTTTCAGCTTGGATCTGGGTTAAAGCGGTTTTCCAAAATGAAACAATCAATTTACTTTGCGCTTCTCTGCGTCACCAGAAATGCTTGTCATACAGCAAATAATGAAAATTTCATCAAATGAAAACAAAGATGTGTGAGCGGTACTTTCGACATTTAGGAAACACAGCGAGAACCACTGCTGCGAAGATCAGTCCGAAACAACATCACATCACAAGAACTGATGAATCAGAATGTTACAAGAAGCATTTTAATTTAGAATTACTATCAGAAGGCCTTCATAATCCGAACCGCCAGATCTTTCTTAGAAGATAAACCCTCTCAATTCACATGAATGATGAAGATGGAACACATGGTCTAGTTTATACTTGGTTGCCTACCACAACATCAGCAGAACTTCTATGAGGCCATTAAGGTAAGGAAAAGGCAATGAAACAATGAACGCTCTTCATCCACAAGCATGTTTTTCTTTCATCTTATCTTTGCATAACCACACCTCCTCTTCCACTTTATCCTACACTTCAAGACCTTCGTCTTCATTTGTTACGGTCATCTGTCCATACATGCAGTTGCCCACCCGAAGGACCACCCCCACCGCTGACAGAACAAAGCAACCTTTCCCTTTTCTCTCTCTCTCTGAACTCATCCTCTTCTCTCACGCTGGACCGTCCGGAGGAAATTGAAGATACTCAGGCCCAAAAGACCCTTGGTCAGAGGACGAAGGGACTAAGGAAAACTGACTTCTAAGGTGAGGACTTCTAGCACAGATATTATAGAAGAATGGATGAAGATCAGAGATAAGTCGAGGACAATATGACAAAAGTAGCTGACTTTTTTCTCCAGCTGTTATTTAACCTGAAGGATCTAACTTAAGGTTTTATCTGTGATCACGGAGGAGGAAGGGTCCGGACACAACTCTCCTAAACACGTAGAGATCACCATGGCTACAGTTTTGACTGTGAGAAGGATAAAGAGATCGGAAACAGCTAGTAAATATTTAATGACATGTGGCTTCATCCAGTGAAAGGCAGCATGGGGAAATTCCTGCCTGTCTTTATTCACGATGGCACAAAGTCAAGCCTAAAACACGGTTCAACCACCGGCACAGGTCACTGATGGAACACACAAAAAGTGCCCCTCTAATGGCAAATAAACGGTGCTGAAGACGATGTTTTACGCCGATCGATAAGACCTAAGGGTTCAGTAAAAGTAGCTCTGCACACCACAGCTGCATAGTCAGGGTTTGTCTTTCATTAGTAATCCCTGTTAATATTGCATGGATTGTGTGGGTTTTGTAGTAGTTAAGTGCGAGGACGCAGAAAAGCCCTCCTCAGTGCTTTGTACCAAATCAAATACACCGGGCAACGTAAGAATCAATAGACTCCATTTACATTAAAATATAAATGACCATCGTGGATTCTAGTATCTCTTATTTCTAATAAGTAGAGAGAGGTACCGTAAGAAGAATATGACAGGATGGTTAAAAGGATGGTGAGTGGATGGGGGTTGTGACACTGGTCAAGGAAACATTGTGGCGGTGGCGAGTTGCTGATTCAGCATGTATTGGATGTGGTGTTATGACGGGAATGGACAAACACTAAATGTGGCTTTTACTCACTTGCAACACACATATGTGTCAAGAATCAAAGTTTTCCAATGAGCTCATAGTTTCCACCAAACATTCCCTTTTGACGTGACTGGAGAGAACTTCAAAAGGCTACACTGGATCACAAAGAAACGTTCAAGAACCACAGCGACAGTCATGAAACATATCCTCCTTCATGAAGGTTATGATGTTCAGTTTATGTTGTTATGTTAAGTCTTTCTACATGTAGTTGATCTTCACAGGGATAAACAGGTTGGGAATGTTATTAGTAACATAATTCAACAGCAGCACAAACTAAAGAAAAAAAGTTAAATCAATACAAGACGACCACTTAGTGTTAGAGATAGAGTTGTTTCAGTGGATTAACCAACGTAATTAGAACATTATTACCTACATCACATTGTTTTTTATTCACTTTAAGGTCGTGGTGCAGAGCTTTTGAAAATCTGAGGTGTGTATGGAGCATCCTGATGCTATTTGACGGCCGATTTTGTGTGTTCTGTCTCAATCGATCCTTCGAAGAACCTTATTCCAAACTCAGTACAATCTTTATTGGTTTTGTGACAGCAGAAAAACGTAATCATCTTCCGACCCTGGCAGTCAAAGGTTTTCTTCCTCTTTGTGCCCGAGGTGAAAGGTAACAAATATGTGAAAACCTTATTCCAAGTCAGTCGATTCATACGTGTTTCTTGAAATCTGTGGAGAACATGTGGCGCCTTAAAAACATGGCCACAGGACATTGTAACTATTTAAATTAAGCCCATTAATGGCCGTCTGATGCTCTCTCTTCCAAGATTTTATATATATTTTGTGGAATAATTTTTCAATTTTTAAGGCACCGACATATCGTTTACTTTCACTTCCCTATTTCTTTTCTTTACAGAAATAAGACTACTTTAAGGAAGACTTTGTACAATGTCATATGGCAATTAAACTAAATCAGCATTTTGGAGAAAAGACCCCACGTCGCAGAATATGTTTTTTGAAAATATAGCGATTCGGTGTTAGATAAAAGATAAGATAATTCATCCCGCACGGAAATTTTGCCCAATTTACGTGCAAACTTAAAAGGTTTTTTTTTTACTTTGGTATCTTTTCCTGCTTGCTGAATGCATTCTGAAAGCAAAAATTTACTCTGGGGTTCCTGATTTCCTGGGACTACGGTCTGAATTATGCATGTAGTCGCTTTGTTATTAGTGGCTGATTTATCAAAGGATAACAAATATTTCCTGGTGAGCACATATCTCTGACTGATCACACAAGAAGTGAAAGTCTACTGGCGAGTAACCTGAGCTGACTATGACACGCCTACCAATCAATGACGGGGCTTTAGAAGGAGACAAAGGCGCCGGTAAATGTTGCTCTGCACACCGCCGCTGCAGACGCGGCACCGTTCTTTAATTTGCCGGCCTTCTTAATATTGCATGAAAGTAATGGGCCGTACAGGTATTGTAGCAGTTAAGTGAAAGGGGGAGAACATCTCTTCTCATTACTCTGTAGTACTTCCTGCATAATTGTGCATTCACAGGTCGATGCCAAATGTTATACTTTAGACCACGTAAAAATCAATACACTCCATTTCATTTGGAATATAAATAACTACTGGGGGTTGCAGCAATTCTTATTCCTAATAAGAGCCAACAGATGAAAGGAAGGTATTAAAAAACAGTGAATGGATAAGAGGTTGTGCCTACACCTGGTGATGATTAGAAGGCTATTACGATATGTCTAAGTGTTAGCAAAAGATAGCAGCTGTTAACAGTCAGAGGCTAGTTTTAGATTTACAGGTGATTCGGGCTGATTTAATCCCATTCTATTCCACCCTACTGTTGACGGAAAGTGAATCACATCTCCAATTCTCACCGAAAAAACAATAAGTCCTTGAGGACCAAGTCCCCCGACTGTTTTCTTGTTCAGATTATGATTTTGTTTTTCTCACTTGAAAACCTCACCATTCTCACGTTGGTGTAACACCACATCAATCGGTCTTTTGTTTACGTCTGCTTTCCCTTGAGTTCACATAAGGTGGTGTATTGCTCCCTCTGATACGATAATCTTCATATCCCATAGTATGCGGAGCTTAAATCTTGCAGTGTGCGCATGTTTAAGATTAGATTTCTCTGAAGTACTGTATAACTCCTCTCCCTCCTACAGGAAGCACAGCTTTAACCTCCGACACTGGGAAAATGATACCCATAATAGGTGCTATATTACTTCTTCAACAGCATGTGCAAGATTAACTCTCATAAATATTTCTGATGTACAGTATTACACAGAATTCAACGTCATGTGCAATATTACATTTCAGTATTATCATCATGTACAATAGTACATTAGTGCGTTGTTATTCTGCTACGCACTGGTTTGATTCATGTTTTTGGTTTGTAACTCTTAAAATAACCTTGGCTGGTAACTCAATCTTGAGGAAAGGCCCATTATTTGGTCTTCTATTTAATTTTAGCATTTTTTTCCGTATCATGGACAATGCTAGATTTTAATAAATACATGGATTGATGTCACAGCAGAAGGTTGCAGTATGCACAAACATATGGCTCCCCCTATTGGACTTAGGTGGTATATTGTAGTCAACATCCTTCTCCTGGGTCAAAAACAGATTTTTGGCACAATTTGGTTATAATAGCTTTCCAATGGTGCCAAATTGTTAGTCCTGCTGATCCTATCCAAAAACAGAATGTACTTTGTGACATTTTTGTTCCATTTGATGCAGAGTTGCTGGGCAGATTCATTGATTTCTTTGATTCATGGTGTTACTGCAATTTAATGATGTTTTATATCAAAGGGATAGAAATATTGGTATTTTTTTTGTGTTTAATCACAGATAACTTGCGTTCAGTTACAAGTACAAAGTTACTGACACGGCAGATAAATTATTTTAGGACCTGCCTAAATCTCTGGCACATGAATTTCGGTCTTATCCTAAGTCTTTCCTTATGGGTGTGATCCTGTAGTCTGAGCCTGGCTTCAATCCCACCCCAATGTTAACCCAGATGGTGAAGTCAGTGAGAGGATAAGAGCATGCTTTCAGATGCATGCTGGTCAATAAAGCTCACAGCTCAGATAACAATAGATCAATGAACGTCAGAGGCTTTGCAGAGGGCTCTGAATCTCGGAAATGGGCAGGCCTGGTCATCTTTAATTGGTGATCAATAGAGTTGACTGGTTTTAATGGACGGTCAACGGTGCTGACTGGATGTAATGAGGATAAATCGACTGGCTCCTGGAAACAGTTGATTGTAACACTCCCAGACAAAGAGCACTCAGCTTTAGTTATTAGTTTTTTAGGGCGGCGTGCTCACTCATGTAAACTGGCACTGTGCCTGTAAAACTTCTAAAACTGTCCGCTGTGACCTCAGATAAGCTCTTAATTACCACCACAGCTTACTCTTTTAGCGTGATTAAAGACAACACTTTCGCCCGCAGAAAGCACTATGACAAAGCAATTATACTTCTCATCCTCCTGCAACCCAAACACATCCTCTGTTCAAGGACGGCCACCCCAACCCCCACAGGACATTACAGTAGCATTTCTGTTGTGTACTACTACAAACACAGAATGATACTTTCTGGGAAATCAATGCAGTGTTTGGTTATACAATCAATAATTCATCTCAAGACATGTACTATTACCTGACGGGGGGGGGAGGTGCAGTTGGGTAGGAGCATGTAGCAGTTATTGGTTTTGGAGACTGGCAGCTTCTACAACTTGAGCATGTGTTGTTGTTTAATCAATGTGGACTTAAGGCTGAAGGAGAAAACAGGCCACAGCATAGAAGAAGACACCAGTCTGGTTGCAGATACGTAAGCTTTCAATATATCCCCCATGAACTCCATTGTTTTCATATTTTGACTTTGTCCTCCTGGTTGTGATGATGTAATACTAATTATGGTACTTGATTATTGTCCTTCTGTAAGAGTTGATGATTTAGGTGGAAATAAAGGTGAATTAAATGTCGACTGAAAATTTGCAACCTTGTCAAATAAGAGTTGGTAGGATGACACAAGGCTAACTGAAAGGCTTAACATGATCAATGCAGGATTGGTCTTTAGCCAGAAGGGGGAGTATTGGTTGCACCAGCCGACACTTTCATACTTTTGATGTACAACGCACACCATTCTGTAAAACCCTTGAAACTGGCTTCTAGTAAAACAGACACAGAAAAACACACACGCACATCTTATTAATCCCGATAATTATATCAGTGAATCAAATGCTTTTTATGTCGTTAAACAATGCAGCCACAAACAACCCAGTTTAGTAGGGTGAGCTTTATCACAGCCAGGAACAGTTCCAGAGTCATTATCTTCATCAGAAACATGTGTTCAACAGTATGTAGGATGAGGTTTGGGCCAAACATATCAAACTGACCTACAGCTCACCCAAGAAAAACCAAGTTAGATGTTCAAGGACAGAGTAGATTTTTAACTCTACAGCTGCCAGAAGGCTTTCACTAAAAGAGAGGACATAATTATATGGTACGTCTGCTGCAGGAGTGGCCTGATGTTTTCTCAAATTCTTCTTTTTTCAGCATTCCCAGCCATCTAGCAGAGCTGCTCTCACCACGATCTTGTAAAGCTTTCTCTTCACTCTCGCTTTTACTCTTCTGTCACAGATAACTCACGACGCTCTTCCCCGCCCACTCCACCCTGCCTGCACTCGTTTCTTCACCTCTTTTCCAAACTCCACGTTTCTCAGAATAGTTGACCCCAAGTAAGAGGTATAATTTTGAATATATGGGATATAATATTCATAGGAATGTTTTTGTTGGTATATAATCAGCTGAAAATAAGGAGTGTGGCTAACTGGTTGGCGTGGCTAAACTCAGTAGGCGAGGGTCAGCCGGCGGGTAAATTTCCTTTGTAGCAGTGTACCGTAACTGGGTCTGGTCTGTTTGGAAAGGTTTTGGGGCGAAAGTGGGCTTTTGCAGGAACCTCAGCCTGGTCCTCATCACTACCAAGAACCGTGTACCGAGTGCTGCTGCACTCTCTCTCCTCCTTGACAGGGGGCAGGAGGGACAGGGGCCTTGGTGGGATCCGCAATTTGACAAATGGAAAAAAATTTTAGCACAAGGAAAACCGGGCAAGGAGGTGACCCCGGTGGGACGATGAATAATAAATATTCAATAATATTGAATATTAATATTTGTTATCTACCATGTAAGCTACATTAACATAATTTTGACCATGTAGATGCTTAGATGGGGAGGGTTGAGCTGAAGTTTGATGACACTTAATTTTACATACTGCCCCTTTGAGTATTAACTATATAAACATTACTTATTTCTATGTGAGCCGGATTTTAAGTGATTAACTAACTGAAGAGAGAAAATCCACAACATGTTACGTCATCATTTCTTCATTTGATTGATACTTAACTTAAAACAAACCGGCAAATGCAGTAAAAACAAGTATTCAATAAGATGTGTGTTATCTGATTGGGTGCATGTGAACATTTTTCACTGTTCTCCTTATCGGTTTGTGTGCTTCCTTCTATCATTTTGCAGTACACGTGCTCTTTGGTATAAGAGTTTATCTTTGAGTTCATTCCTCTTTTCCAAAGCGATGAACAACATCAGCGATCACATGGACTCTATTTTTTAACACTGTTCCCATCTGTCATTCTCTTTGACCAACACAAGACTCTGGGCAGCACATGTGCAAACGATATCTGATATCAGTGCGAAGACGGGGTTTAAATGAGTTTGTGTGAGAAGAAGATGTTTGTCCAAGAGCACTGGAATCAGGGCAGATCAACAGTAAACAGCCTTCCTGTTCAAGAAGTCTTGCGCAATAACAATAGAGGAAAAAAAAAACTTACATCATAACCAAACAATGTAGGTCATATTTCATTACATCACTGACCACAAAATGGGTGTTATTTTCCACAACTTATTCTCATGGTTTCTATTTCATTAACTGATTGTTACTCTCATGCAGGGAAAACCACCAAGAAGAAATTATGCAAAAACAAAATAGCAACACATTGAGCTTTATCTGTTATGAATAAAGCTTTATCTATGAGCATAATAATAAAAAAATGTGTTACATAAAACATGAAAAGCACTCGGAGCACTAATTTGATTTGATTTGCCTGAACCTTCAACACAGTCTCATAATAATCGGTTCTTTGGTGGTAGTTTATGGACAATTGACAACAACTTTATCTTGCAATGTTCTTGCAAATAAAAAGTACCAAAAAATAGCAAAAACGGATTTTTCCTTCCTACAAGCGCAGCTCTTCAAACTAGTTTTATCAAAATCACTCAGGTAGTAAAAATCCTTTCCGAATCTTCATTCATTTTAAATGGGCTATTCCCTATCAAATAGCCAAAACTCACACCATCATGAATATCATGAAAATCTATCAAATCATTTTTGTGTAATCCTGGCAAAAAGACAAACATACCAGTACTCTTAAATTGAAACCGATAACAAAAAAGTAATTCATTTGATACCATTTCTTCCTCTCTGATGGCGTCCCAGCACTCCGAACTACAAACTCCATTGAATATCACAGGATTGACTTCGCCACCAACACACTCTAAGTAGTGCCAGCTGTGGTTCTTGGCCAATCATATGTGACATTAAATCATAGATGCTGGCGGCGATTAGCTTCCAGCAAAACCTTACGCTGCGTTGACCCTGAACACAGTGAAATATTTCATGCGGCTTGATTACGTACAAAGTTTATGCAAAGGCCAAGATTATCGCTGTGAATTTGGGGAAGAGCCGCACTAAATGTTACATAACTTGCCACATTCGAGAAATTTGCATGACACTAGGGCTGGGCCACTCTTGTTAAAATGGGGATTGGCAATTTTACCTGCTTGGAATTGCGATCACAATTCTCTCTCCCATTTTACGGTTCACTTTACGTCTTATTGCGCTTTGTTATGGACATGAGAAATGAAAAAGTGCCAAGCGCTGTCCGTTTGTAACCTGGAGTGATTTATGTAAAAGGTTAACTCAGAGCAACTCCAATGTTCATCTCTTCCACAGAGAGAGATAAAGAGATGAGTAGCCTTGGAGAAGCAACAGAAAAATAAATCGGTAGAAAGAGAAAGTATTCATAAGTGACCTGAAGAAGGAGTTTAGGAGTGATAAGAAACCACCACTCCTGCTTCTGCCTGCGAACGTGAACTCTCCCTATTCTCAGCTGTATTATGGTAGATCGCTTAGCTTAGCCAGATCTAAGCAAAGCAAACTCGTGTCTGAAGCAGCTGGCTTTGCAACAACGCATTTTATGAATTATCTCGGAAATAAGATCACATATATGCCTGAATCGAGTTCACGAAAAATCTTAACATGTCTGGACGCGCGTAGCAATTGATGCAGAAGTTTAGGACATATCTGTGAACTCCAACAACAAATACAAAGCAGCATAAAAGCAGAGTAAAGTAGTGGAAAGAAACATTGTTTTTATCATTCCTAGAACAGAAGAGCTTATATTAATGATTCAAACAATCCAAGATGACTACTGCGCATTGCAAAAAAAATCATGTGAAAAGGATGACAAACTTCCCTGATGGTTATTAGCTGTGCTCTTCTGTCCAAGATCTCATGACCTGGTTAGCAGGTTAGATCATGAACAAACCCATCATGAACCTTAAACCAAACAATCAGTATTTTTCAAACTCTTGAGCAATATAAGCAGCAGAGACAGCAGGAGCGCTGCCACATCTGGCATTTAGAGTTCAGCGATGGCAATAAAATGGAAATGGAAGCCACACTTGAATATTTAACGCCTTCTGTCAGGCTCATTTAACAAAACCAAAGCCAGATACCGAGGGAATGATGTTAAAAACAGAAAAAAAGTGTATAAAAACTTTCTGTTGACATGAACTGAAGCAAAAATGAAATGCCTCAAACAGCATTCTGTAGATAATCACGTATTTTCTGGTAAAAATAAATAATGTGTATAAAATAATTCTATAAGAATTAAAGAATTGTGATAAAGCCAGGTTGTGATATAAGTATACAGCAGCTCTACCTTTCTCCCCCATTACCCATTCTGATACCTTCAGCCGGTCAACTCATGGCCATGATCATTCAATATTACAATCCACAGAACATAACGGGTCTTCTGGGAGTTATTTAAGGCATCCTGGACACACTAATAATTAAGATGTACAAATATAGCATCTCTGATGTGAGATACATCTATAAGGCTGTTATCTCTCACTCTTTCTAGCTAGCTTCAGAACGATACAACTTTCTATGTCACAACACTCAAAACAACCTTACTTGCAGGTTGGTGCTGGTGCCAAAATGTACATCAGCCATGCAGAATGGGAAGTTCTCTGCCAACTTGGAACTGGACGTGAAAGTGGAGTCCATGGCACATAATGAACTGGCCTCCCATGACAGCTGGATATAAAGTGGATTTGAGCAAATAACGACTGCAGAGGTCTCAAACGTAAATTACCTGGGGGCCGCCTACCAAAGGGTTCGCTTCAAGGGGGAATAGAAGACTACTCAAGGGAAAAAAACAACATGCTTGTCTTTTCTTTTTTTCCCCTGGATTTATACTGCTTTGAATGTTTGGTAGAGAAATGCCAGTGGAACAAGGACAAGTGAAGCTGCTTGAGGTTTTGCCAATGTGAACCGGTGCCATATGACCTCGTCTCCACCACGCTGACAGGTCATACAATTCTGCAGCGAATGAGAGAGTTCCCTCGAAGAGACTGAGTGTTGCTGAGAGGGAATTGCCAAAGGTTTTCTGAACCAAAAGGTGGCTTAGAGTAACCGGTCGTCTTGGACATTTTTAGTGATGCTCTCCAAAGGGTTGCATCTAGGTATTATGTTGTTCTACCCGAAGTTTTTAGTGCTCATGCAAGAGCACTGGCTGAGAATGCTGGAGAGTGGTGATTGGGAGGAAATGGAAATGGTTGATGCTTTGTTGCTGGACTCCTCTGCTACTTATAGATTGGCCCTAACCAATATACAGCTATTCTAATGAGTTTTTGGTACCGGACCACCTTAAGCCACGGATTGATGACCGTGACATTTGCACCACACAGTTTAGCAAATTGCCACCAGGATTCCACCCCTCCCCAAAAAAAAGATTTCCTCATGGATTGAGTATGGAGCAATTAACTTTTTTTCTCTTTTTAAAACATAAAGACGGACTCACTTAATGCCTTAATGATGGTTCTGTATAATGTCGATGGGCCTGTACTTGCGCTTACTGCCAATTACAGAACTGGTTCAAAAATGTTAAGAAATTGGGGGGGCGACTCATGCATGGGTGCACATCATTTTAATGTGCTGTTAAGATGCCACCTGCATGTGTAGACAAGATTTGACTGGGAGGAGGTCCAGTGAGTGAGATTGCTTTTGGAAGGGTTAATGGTTTATTGTGAGGGCAGCCAGTGCCCTTTGAGTAGACAGGCAGGAGGGACGCAGGCGTGCTGCCCCTGGATAGCGTTCAGATAAATAAACAAGGGCAGCCAGCCGCGTGTGCCACTGCCAACCTGCCTGCCAGCGGACAATCCTCAGTGGGGCAACCCTGGCAACCATTATTCCAGCACTCTGGGTCTGAGCCAGACTTAAGTTTAGAGGTATTTTCACATGCCTGGCATCATGTGAGAGTGTGTGTGCATGTGCCGGTCTGCACACTGTGGCCAAACTAAAGAACACAGTCTGACTCATGTTGTGTGTGTGTGTGTGTGTGTGTGTGGTTGTGGGTCGGAGAGAAATTATTGTCAGGTGTTTAGACACAAAGACACACTGCTCACATTAAAAACACAATTAGAAGATGAGTAAAAAAAACAAATATATGTATATTACTCCGATGTAAATGGGTCATCTGAGATCATATATGTCAAAGATCACTTACTCACAACGGCACTGCTGAATGTTGTAGTGAAAAAAACCTGTTAAACAGACTGATGAAGGTTATCTTAAGCTCATCATCAAATCATTTTTATTTTAGAATTTGGGCCTCGTGTAAGATATGAGTTTGATGTTCCAGGGAGTTGGTTAGTATGCCAGTGAATTCGATTGTAAATAGGGCTGGGCAATCAATCGAAAAGGTATCGATATGGACATTTAGAACCCCTCACCCTCATATTCTTGCTCAGGTAGATTAAAAATGTCTCCAATACATGTGCAAAAACACTGTTACTAAAAAAATACCCTGGCATTCATTCACATGCCACGGGCCAGTACAACTCACATTAGTTAGATTCCACTCAAAATGAAGCTGCATGCAATGCAGCACAATTAATCTAATTTTAATCTCTATCATGATTTCGGCTTCCCACAATTGAATTGTGTCATAAGTGAGAAACTAACATTTAAAAATACCTGCCCCACACATAGAATACTCTGCATCTGGAAATCTGGAGAGTCCATTTCCTGCAGCCCTAAAAGAAAGCAGAGTGGATGACCTAAGCTAAGACCTAAGACCTCCATCAGAACAGCTTAAACTAAAAGAATGCTGCGTTCATTGTTGAAGGACATTTTGCCCTGACTGAAAGTAACACTGTTCAAGAGAAAATATCCCATCTTTAATAGTTCAGGATATTTACAGTGCAGTCCCAGAACTTTGGATGTAGTGCAAGAAATATTAATCATTTTTCATTACTAAAAGAGGTAAAAGTTGTGAAATACTCATGAAATTGATTTAAAGTCTTATTAACCAACCCTAAGACTAATTGCGAGTACATTTAATCTTAATATATTAAAAGTGACCTAATGAAAACTGCGTGGGGAGCGCATCAAGAGCCTCCATCATCACTTCCTGTTGCTGAAAACAACTGGGACTAAAAGAGAGCAGACTCACAGCGAAGACAACTTCATCGGTCTTCCTGATTGATTCACAGAAGTACGAGGGAGGTTGGGATCTTTACTCTTCACTAGCGCCTCTCGTTGGTTTATTGGGCCTCTTTGGTAACCTCTAAGTAGGAGGGAAAGCTTTTACGGGAAGTTAAGGCAGTCTGAATGTGTTCTTGGCGACATTCATCTACAGACGTTTTGAGTGTTTGCTTCAGGCTTGGTTGCTTTTCTTACTAATTCTCACCACTTATTATAATCGTATAGAGGGAGACAAGGCAGCTCTTACGCATTGATGTGAACAAGGACGAAGAACAATTAGGAAAGAGGAAGAGGTGACAACAGAGACCCATTGCTCTCCTGCTCAGTAACATATTCCAAACCATGCCAATCAAAAGGTCTCGAGGTTTTAACCATAATCCTAAAACAACTGTAGATTAAAAGAAAAATCCCCTCTTGATATATTTGGAATATTTGATTTAATAGCTGTAATACCGAGGCCTTCGTTTACTTATGTTAAGAAGTTTTGCGGAAATTAGGAACTAATTGGTATTGCTGGCGCGATGTATCATTCTTTTCTGATACGAACATTCTCGTTTACAGTTTGTACATACGGGCTGAGAACACAAAGTCAGTAAACGCTAAGTATCTAATATTTAGCTGATAGAATGTGCTTTAATAGCAACATGCAAAAAAGACATGCGCAACCCACACTCATATGTTAGTTGTCTAAACGATGTCTCACTCATGTGGCAGTAATCAAGATTCTTCTCTCTGGTAGGCCTCTGGTCTTTTTGTGCGCCAAGGCGACCGCGATGGCTGCAAATGTGTTAAGAGTAAGATCGACTTGACATAAGCCTCACACAGAGGAATGTTTGGCATTGAGCCTTGCTCTTGGTGGCACTAACTGTTATGACAAGGAAGCTTCTGGCTTTGGATTAGCCCATTTAAGCTTATATAATTTACCTCAGAGTCTGAGAGGACACAATATACGGCCTTATTTAACCTCTCACATTTCCCTTTGTTCCCAGGTTCAGCCACCACATCCAATTGTTTCTTATTCTCTATTTACACCGAGTTGGACTGAAGCAATGCATCCAGTTGATAAATATATATATATATATTCTTTTTTTAGAGGACAATCTAAAGAAGCACAACTGACAGCCGACTGTGAACTCCTTCCAATCGGTAAAAATCCCTTTATGGGGGCCAACATGCGAAACAAGAAGAGAGGAGGCAGACAGGAACGGGAGGACTTGTCTCGGGATGACCTGCTGTTCCTGCTCAGTATTCTGGAGGGAGAGCTACAAGTAAGATCATTTGTTCAGATTCATTCGATAGTTAAATCCAGCTCATGAAACAAAAAGCCAAATCAACTGCAATGTGACTGTGACATTATAAGATATTGAAGTAAAAGGCAGCGCTCTACTCCAAACGTACGTCTCACCAGGCGAGAGATGAAGTCATCGCTGTGTTGAAATCAGAGAAAATGGATTCAGCGCTACTAGGTGCCAAATATGGTTCCACACGACCGGAAGATGTTCTCCGTGCCTTACAGAGAGACTCCCTCTCAGACCAGCAATACCACCTGGAGGATGTGTACAAAAATCCAATGACAGAGGTACCGAAAGCCAATAGTAAGAAGCCTGACGCTATATGAAGCCGATGAATAAATGTACTGTCTGACCGAGGATCATCTATAACTGTGATGTTCTTGGTCTAATCTTCCGCATATATCATGAATTGGTCAACTTAAGGATTGTTTTTTCAAGATGTGGTCTCTGAAAATGTATGAGGAACAATTACCCCAGGTTGTCTCAGGTTTCAACAAGTTTAAAGACATGTTTTGAACCATTATATATGAAACTTGGGACATGTTTAACATCCATACATACCAAAAAAATATTCTGTACATTTCCAGCATTGTGGAATTTGCATAGCATAAACATTAACATGTTTAAGAACTGACAAAGACTACTTTAAACTTTCTGAAGTTCTCTGCTTTAGTAGAATTTAAGCGCTGAACAGAAAAAAACTTTATCTTAAAATCTCATAAAAACAAAATAATATCTAATCTAAGATTGCTAGGTAACTGGAGGGCAAAGCGGGAAATGCGGCTTATTGTTATTTGGGTAGAATCATTCTTAAATTTGATGTATTAGGTTTGTAAGCTGACTTGACAGAGTTTCACACTATGTGGGCGCAAATTTCCATCCCATCACCTTCCTCTTTAATGAGGCATTTTTTATTTTCTGTTTTTTTTTGCCCTCAGATCAACCACATGGTGCGGGCCCGTAAGCGCTCGTTCAAACAAATCCTGGAGCAGCTTCTGCAGGTGTCCCGCTCTCACAAATGTGCACTGCTGAGGCTCGAGGAGCAGGAGAGGAGCCACAGGGCTTTTATGCACAAGAGCAACTGCCTCACCGCTTTACTGGAGCAGGACAGAGAGAGGTTGGTGCACCAAGGGGCTTTCAGAGGAATAAATATTTCACACTTTACATTAATTTGGCATCAGGTGCAGAAGTTTCCCGGAGAAATACTGTATTCGGAGCCCCTCCTGATGTTAATAGATGAGGATTTACAGCTCGTGTAGAAGAGGCGTTGGGGTTCAAGTATTTTTGGCAGGATGGGACAAGCCAAATCTGAACTCTGTGATGTACACTTGTGCCGTTTCAAGATTATTTCACTCTGTGTTGTCCTTTAATGCATTTCATGGCTGAGTAAAAGAGCAAAAGCGCAGCTGACTGCTATAAGTCTTCTACCGCAGAGTGTCTGACCTCAAGACTGTACTTAAAAGTTTCTCCACTCAGATGCAGTCTATTATATTCTGGAATGGCTGAAACCTTGCGGCCAGCGGGGCTCTGTTCACTCTCCCTTACCCTCACATGTAATTACATCTACAAATTGGTATGTATAAATTGGCATATTCAACAAGAAGAGCCTTTCTTCTTTCTCAAAGTAAGTAGGTTGAGGTTTAGCTGACACGCCCCTTAAATTGGCACAAATTAAACCACGGACCCCAAGTCAAAATTGTTTCCCCTCAAGGCCGCCCATCTTCAAGGGATTTGGCCTTTACATGTTTTATGACATAAAATGTACGAAGCTGACGATGAGAAAATAATCATCCAACCTGTCACTTTGTTATTTATGGACGGAATTTTTGCAGAAAAAGATGATTCACCCTTTTGCTCGAGACCCCCCTGGAAGCTCCTAAAAAGCCCCTGTGCTCTGTGCTGGAGGGTGGAAATATTCTCTTCTCAAAGAGAGAACACTTTTAGATGTGGGAATGACTCGGGAATGACTCGGTCTAACATGAAGGCGGACACTGAGTTCTTTGAGGCCTACAGTGGGGCTGTTTCGTTGAACTCCCTGGTTGTCTCGGCTCATGAACCGTCAGAGTCCACTCTGTAATCTAGCAGTGCAGAAACTGGGCCAGCGCTGGGCTTGTAGATTTGGGAGGAGACTAGTTGTCTGCAATTGTGTGCCAAGATGAAAATGCTCTACTGATCCGCCACAGCCTCGCACTCAATTAAAGACCAAAATAAGTCCTGGCCGTAGAGTGATTAACTTTACGAGAATTTTGTCCATTCGAATGCAACGTGGAAAGCCCAGGCATGCACACGTCAAGGCTTTGTGGTTCATCGTGGCTTAATGATGATTAATACGAGTGTAGCTGGAATGTGGTGCAGTGTGAACCCTGTGTGGCACCAACAGTTCTGAGAGCTTAAACACAGATGATTTCACCTGCCTGCCATTCTTCCTTCGTCGACTCCTTTTAAGAGCACGTGTCTAGAATGCTACACAGATCACAATGACGTATCGCCTGACAGCAAGGTGAAATTGTGATGATCTAATGCAACACTGGACACAAGGCATATCAACAGGTGTTTAAACCAGGGGGAAGCTGCAGATTTATTTCGTACGAAGAGTAAAATAAGCTTGAAAGTATTGCAGACAGGGTCATTAAGTGGAGCTGAAAATCCCCCATAACTTCTTCACATCACTTTCAAATAAACTGCTACTGTTGTAGAAATAAAGTGAGGATTGGCAACGCACAGTACGGCACTCTCTCTCGTAAGCACCGCCCTCATCGGTGCTCGTCTCAAAGCCAGAGAACATTACATCTCCGAAAACAGAACTCCTTCTGGTGATTTAATGGTTTCATATCCACAATGCGAAATTAATATCAAATCTTTTTTTTCTTGATCCCCTTATGGCAATGAAAAGGAAAAGCACCAATTCTTTTTTTTTTTTAAATGTTTGCATTTTAAAAACAAAAAATCCAATAAACACCTGTTTAAAAAAAATGAGACTACCAAGTCTGTTGGCCCCATTTAATCTAGGCTTGAAGAAAATCTATTATTAATCCTTGACTTGATTTGTCAGAAAAGCTGGGGCCTGCAATTATTTTGATAACTAATTAATTGCTCCAGTCTTTATTCTGTCATCGCTCAGTAGGCGCAAATGCTCTCATCCAAAAGTGGCTTTTTGCCCAGCTTAAAAATAGCAGCTCGCTCTCTCTTTCATTTTCCATTGAAAGTAGCTCCACAAGGTGCCAAATGACTCATCTAACCTACGAACTGGGCATGGTTTCTCAGAATATGGTGAATTATAAACTCAGAATAGAACTACTTATAACCGCTGCCATAGAATGATCTCTTTTGTGAGTCAAAGGATGATTAGGACTGCAAATCGCAGAGCAGAAATCCGGTGGTATTAACGTCTTTTCTAAGCTTATGTGTGCTTCCTATGGTCTGTCACTATCTCAGACAATCAGCACAAAAAAAATCTAGGCTACATTAAATTCCATTTGGTTACCGTGTTTTGAAGGTGGTCCCCATCCACAGGTGCACCATGCTGTTGTGTCCAATATTCATTTTCAAAGCAGCTAGAGCCGGTACAGATGAGCTTTGGCCACAGTCCTACTGAAGGACATGACGTTAAATAAACATGAGGCTGTTAACACAGTGGCAGGTCTACTTACTCCACTTACAAAATGCTTTTTGTTGAGAAAAATCTACATATGAACATAAATAATAAATGTAGTGGTTGCTTGTCAGTTCTTTCCATATCATTTAACCAATACAAAATATGCTTTTGTATTTAGACAAAACCAGCTCTGTTCCCTGATCAACCAATCATGATGATATAATACTAACTTTATGAACTTTCCTACATTCCAATGTTACTGTTCATCACCATGTCCCTCTTCAAAATCAGATGATTTCCCATAATATACAAGTCCTGGAGACATTTGACTTGAGTTCCTCTGGGGAGCTGGATGTCAGAGACACTTTGTGATGGTCCAACGAGTCCAGCGGCGCAATAGTTTTCATTTCAGAATCTTTGAAACACAGCCTTGAACCGCGGTGTCTTTTTGGAGACCATCTTAAATATATTCACAACAATAAATCTGACACAGTATTTCATACTTTGAATAAGAGGCTGTGGTGAAGTTCAAGGCAAAGGGAAGTTATCACAATAGGATTTGTCTTCTGGGAACCATGAATAATGGTACAAAAATATAGATATTTCAGTCTGGACCGGAGTGTTGGATCGACGGACAGACAGACTGGCATGATTTTTCCTAGAACATTAGCAGCAGAACTGAAACGCAGTCAATGGTAAAACAAATCAATAAGGACTCAACTTGGCCAAACATGGAGGAAACTTTTTGTAGATTTTGCTAAAAGGAAGGGAAAAAATGCACTTAGCTTGGCCATGACAGAAACCCACAGCTGTTCTGTCCATCCATCACCCTGAAATCCATCAACTGCCGGCTCGTCCAAAAATGTGTCAGAAGATGTGTATAAATTACCATACGAGTTTGGCAAAGCTTAATGTCAAAGCAGAACTGCTGTTCTGATCACAAGCTGGAGCCACTTTTTAAAAAAATTTTTTTTAAAGCTATTCAAGCATGTGAAGTCACTTTCGCCATGTCTGCGACTTTATTAAATGTGCTGATAAATGAGGGGAGGAAAGCTTGGACAGACTGCCTGAGCAGCTACTTTTTTTCTTTAAGCCTCTTCATATACATTTAAAAAAGAAAATGTATAATTCAATACACCAGTGTTTGATACAGCTGGAGGATTTCTCAAAGGAGACACTGGATCCCTCCAAATTTAACCCCTGAATGAAAAAGGAGCAATGTCAACAGAAATTTCCCTCCATTCATATGGATGTTTGAGGGTTTTTCTTGGAAATGCCTCGGAGGGATTGAACCATGCTTGTAATTGAGGACATGCCAACCCCTCCTCTCAGAGAAACTCTGAACTCTGCTTTGGGAGTTGGTCTGAGAAAAAGGAATTCCAAAAAATGAACAGCATTTTTCTTGTCCATTTGACAAACGGAGCAATATCTCAACTTACTGACAAAAAGGGTTCTTAATCAACCGTCTTAATTTATTAGCCACATCGTTGTAAGATCTGCCATGGCCAGAGGTCAGCAGTCGACTGAGTCTTGCTTCTGGTTGGCTTAAGAGACAAATATACCGTATAAAGTATTTTGCATAAAAAAAGTATCATAGTTAGACCTGATGAAAACATAAAGACATGTCCCAAACTATTTTTAAAAACAGCCGCTAAATCGGAAGCTGGCAAAAAAATTTCCATAACCCTGGAGACGTTGTTTAATATACGGAAATTCCACTGGTATTAATACGGTTCTTGTTAATTAGTGCATAAATGCTCAGCACTTTTGCACACCTTTATGGCTTTCTTTAAAGATAAAGACAATTGGCAGGTATTTTTACGACTTGTGTATAAATATTTCATAATAAGAACGGTACATTTTTGTGTGATGACAACATGGCACAAAAAAACCCAGATCCCCTTTACTTGGAAAAATGCCGTCCGAGGTATACGCTACATTTATTATATTAGTGAAAGCTGGACGAAGGGCCATCGTGCTACTAAGTAGTCCAGGAAGAGCAAATACATCACAAAGAAGATCCATAGAACTAATTTCTCTTGAAGTATTGGCAGCATCTTGATCATGTGAGCCAAAATATAATCTATTTTTCCTACAGGATTTTTTTATCATTCTTTGTGAGACAAATGAGACATCCCTGCTCCACTGAAAAATTAGATTTGACTTCAGCAATAGCATAAGTGAACACATGGACAGGGAAGAAATTGATGTTGACAACATAAATGTAAAAAAAATACAATTGATATCTGAGAGAAATGAGGAAATGGAGGGGGGAAAATGAAAGAAAAAGACAGAAACAACGTGGGGAGGAGAGTGAAAAGAAACATATGGATGTAATTGAGGGCCGATGAGCTGATGATGTCATCTCACAGTCAGGTTATCAGGCCCCAGGCTGAGCAGCTACAACTCACAAAACATGCCTGTCCTGGGAAGCAACAAAGGACATACCATGAATTCGGCAAACTTCTAGATGAGCTACACTTCCTTTGACATAAGCAACTTAAACCCAGCACTTAACGAATGTTCGACGAATGTTCGCCGTTTTACTTTCTAGTTTAACAATTTTGTTTTGTTCTTGCGCGCACACACACACACACACACACACGCACACGCACACACACACACACGCGGCATGGCTACCAATGACCTCATCTGGAGTGGGCTGAACTCCAGTAATAACACACACATACAAGCACAAGCGCACACACTCACCAGTGGAGACTGTACAGTCCCATATAAGGACTTTTGGATGATGTAATGGGCGCCACTGACTATGAGTGAGACTCAGTGTGCAGAGCACTTCTCATAATGTTTGGTTTTCCGGATGGAATGTCCACATTACTGGGATCTCCGGGAGAAGACAAAAATGAGAGAGCAGAGGCAATCTAGTCACTGAGGACTTTACAGGACAGAGGTGAACGGCAGAACAAAGGTAGGGACGGTCAAGTCTTATGAGCAACTGAGAGATATTAATTTGGAAATATGTGTCCTTTAAAAGCTAGCTTTTTATATGGAAAGAGAAGTATGTGGGCAAACGACATTTTGGTCAGTGATGCATGGGTTTAACAAATACAAAATCTTATAACATCAAGATGATGAGAATATCTAGGTGTCTATTATTGACAGTTTGTTCGATCCAACACATGAAACCTTTACTTTACTGAAAAATAGTTCCATTTAAGTATTATATTAAAACAAGAATCCCTTCTTGAAATCATTTGCTTTGTTAATTTAACCCAGCTTCACACACATAGACACATAATAGCTGTGAACATGAATCTTAATAATAAAAGTACAGATGCTCTATTTGTTATATTTCAAGATGATATTCTCAAATAAACCTTTGACACACAACATACAGTGCTATTTGACCGGAGCTTCCCCACTGATGTTATACAAGCACTTCCAATGCAGGAAACAGGAAAGCGTGCGCGTACTTGCTCAGAGTACAAATGTGATGTGCAGACTTTGAACATAAAGCAAGTAGACCTTAAAGACACTACTCCAGATGCCACCGGTGTGCAAGAGTAGTAACAGAAGGTGCACATATGAGAATAGCAACGGAAAAAGAGTGAGAGACCACTTTAAAGTGTGCTTCACTTACACCAAAACATGGTAAAAAAAAAGAAAGAAAGTAAAGCGTGCTCTAAATTCATTTGTTTATTATCGGTATGCGTTCGGGTAAATGTGAGGAACGACAGCACTTGGTTAATGTAGCCCATCTGTAATTACTTGTGAAACCAGGGGGAATTCCTTCCCCTCCTAGCTGGAGACATGGTAGCATCCAATGTGCACAGAAGGAGGGTGATTGGGCCCAGTGTTGAGGGTACTCAAGGGTAGAGGCACTTCTTAATTAACTAACACTTCTTGACAAGGGACCATCTGCTATTATAGTCTAAACACCATACAGATCACACGTTCCCTGGAGAGAGGGGCGAAACAACACGTAATACATGCACATATTTGCACGTTTTAGAGTTAACAGGTGGGAACACACGGATTAGGTGTAGGCATACACACACCGAAATAAAAAAGGAGAAGACAATAGACGCAGTTGAAGATGAAGCGGAAGGGACATTTTTTAAATCTGAAATAAACAACAATTTTCGGTTGTATATTTCTGTGGTTTCAAAATCGTCTGCAGAATGCAAGACTAAATAACACTCCTTTTAAACCTGGTTTTAAAATGGGATCACTTCATATATATTATCAAGATAAGAGAAAAAGAACATCTTTCCCTTTTTGTTTGGACTCGGAATTTTAATGCTTGGTATCTCTTATTCTGATTAGCCTATTCAAATGTCTTTACTACGCTCTTTCTGTGAAACACAGAGCAAATCAGTCAAAATCTCCTTTAAAAAAATAGAGATCTTGCACCGTGTTTTTATGTGAAAGTCAAGTCCCGCACAGCAGCTGTAGCTAATATTAGCATGCCTTAAGCCGGGACTGTACTTGTTTATGGAGAGTTGGAGCCTTCATGAACAATGACACTTTGAAGCATGTCAAGTTGTCTTTGTTGAAAGAATTAGACTATTGGACAAGTTGTTGTTGGAAGAAAAAAAAAGAAGCTTTTTCGCTGCATTAGGGGTGACTTTAGCTGAACATTTTCAGTAGCTTTGGCTGGCAGTAACCAACCACCTGTGTCTAAAATTCCTAAGCAACATGCCAGGTACGACGGTAACGGCATGTGAATAGTTTTTTTATGTTTGACACCTTAGTATGAAACCAATATAATGAGAACTGAATATTATTTATAGCAAAATATTACTGTATACAATACTGTTCTGGTGATAACAACAGCAGAATTATTACAAAGAGATGGTGTTCCTAATTGTTTGGAGAAGGCAAAATAGAAATTGCAATGGTGTACTGCACCCTTAAATGGCATCGAATAGATTTAATCAATAGTTAGAAACTCTCTTTTCTCTGACTTTACACCACTTACATTTTATGATGGACAACAACAAATGGTGGAATCGTGTCTATGTTGTGCATGGCCATGAGCACACAATGCAAACTGGGTTGTCAAGAAACAACTTGCATTGTAATACAAGTTGGTAAGGCAGTCCATTACGTCCTTATTTTCATCCGTATCATCTTTTTTTCTCTCCAGACTCAAGCTCCTCATTGTAAAGGAGAAAGAATACCAGGGGCTTAAGGAAAAGAAACGTGAAAGAGAAGTATCGGCTCTAAAGGCCGAGCTGATCAAGTTGAAATCTTTAGCACTCCTAGTATTCAAGGAGCAAACGTTTCTGAGCAAGCTGCTGGAGGAACAGGGGCATCGTGTACAAGAACTGACTGACTTCACTGACCACATCAAGCCGGACATCGGTGGAGTCAAAAAGGAGAAGGAGCTCCAATACCTGCACCAGGAAGCGGATAACCAAAACAACGTTTCCATCTTTGAGCAAAGTCAGCAAAACATGACTGCACCAAGTCTGCTGTCAGAGGTTGAGGTACTGAGGAGAAGAATTGTGGAAATGGAGGGAAAAGACGAGGAGCTAATTCGCATGTGGGACCATTGTCGAGACCTGGATTGCAGACTAGCGGAGGAGACGAGGCACTATCGTAGCTTAAGAGCCGAGTTGGATAAACTGAGTGGCAGAATAAGTGATTTAGACAAGATAGAGCAGGCTCTAGGTAAGAGCAGGCAGGATTGTAGTATTCTGAAAGGCAACTTGGAGAGAGAGAGAGACGTTAGCAAGATTCTGTCAGGTGAGCTTGAGACTCTAAAAGTTAGAGTGACAGAGCTAGAGACAAGTGAAAACAAACTTGGACAAAGTGAAGCCGTGATTAGGCAGAACATGGCCAAATTCAGGTCACTGACTGTGGCTTTGGTGGAAGACAGAAACACCATGGCTGAGAGGCTACGACAGACTGAAGAAAAATTCACCAGGAAGGAGTGCAAAACAAATGAGCAGAGTAATTTGGCAACAATAACAGAAAGTCTGAGAGATGAGAGGCAGCAGACAATGATGTCTAAGGCAGATTTAGCTGAAAGGATTAAGGTCATAGCAAAGGAAAAGGATGAGCTTGAAGATAGACTACAAAAAGAGGAGGAGAAAAACAGAGAACTAAATAATAAAATCACCGTATTGAAGAAAATGATACAGGACAAGCACGCAAACACTTCCACTCCAAACAATCCTGCCCATCTCCTCCAAACAAAAGACAACAAAGTAAAAGAACTGACCAGGGAGTTAGATAAGCTGCGAAAGAGACTACAAGACAAAGAGAAGTTGGAGGGAGAGCTAATCAAGGTAGAAGAGGACCTTGAGACTCTGGAAAAGAAGTTCAAGGATGAACAGATGAGGTCCCTGGCTCTCACAAAGGACCTAGAAGTGGCAAAGAGAGAGCTTTCAAGGTATGACCAGGCAGAGAAACCGGAAGTCAACCAGGAACACCTTCTCCTTTGCCGCCTTCAGAAGGAACAGGTTAAGTCCAGACTGTTGAGCAGAGAGGTAGATGCCTTGAAAGAAAAAATGCAGAAGCTAATGGGAACCGAGGAATCTATCTGCAAGGTTCAGACCAATCACACCGCACTGCAGAGAACACTGGCCCAGCAGGAAGCCAGGAACAGAGAACTGGCCGGCAAGATGAAGGAACTGAGTAGCGAACTAGACAGTTATAGACAAATAGAGAATCTTACAACCGGTGCAGCCAGACAAAACTCTTTAGAACGCCATCAAACCACCAAAGAGGTTCAAACAGAGGAGAGGGGTTGCCTGCCTCATGTCTACAGTGAGCACAGCATGGAATTAGTTGAAGGTTATAAGCAAGAGGACCCAAACCACAATGGAGAGGTCATCAACAGAAGGAGTTCTCTTGTCAATAAACTTAACTGCCTGAACACTGCAAATAATAACATGTGCCAATACAACAGCCATCTAGCTAATGGCACAGACATGCAACAAACTGTTAATGGAGAGGTGATGATGCTAACACACACACCAGGACAACCTTTGCACATCAAGGTTACACCACACCATATACTAAACACAGCCACTCTCGAGATCAGCAGTCCCACTGGAGACACAGCTACATCGTACACCAGCGCGGCTGTCATTCCAACCAGCGGAGCCTCACCCAAACAAAGAATTACCATCATCCAGAACCCAGCAATGTCTACGGTTACTAATAAAACCCCACCTTCAAGCCCTGACCGCACTATCTCCCCTCTAAATGGGACACCCGTCTCTAGGGTGTTAGGTCCAAATTCACTACGTCCTGGGACACCTGACCTCAACAACACCCCCATTCAGATTGTGACAGTCAGGACCTGCTCTCCAGAACCAAATGAGTTTCCTAATCAAACGGTCTTCTGCAAGACTTTGGAGCGACAGCACAGCTGGCAAAGTCATAAGTCCAACAGCATCGACACAAGTCCCAGTATCATCACCACAGAGGATAACAAGATCCATATCCATCTGGGAAGCCCATATATCCAGTCTGTAAATGGAATGACGCACAGCCTCCCACAGCCTGTTGGACCATACTACATCCGACATGAGCAAAGAACTCAAGTGCTAGCCAATGGTTGTCATGTAAAAGGTGTTGGCAAGATTACAAGTAGTATTACTATATCTCCTGATACATCTACAGCTTCACAGTCTTCAAATATTTCAGTGAGTGGCCTTTGTGATTAGGTGAAAAATGTACATATTCTAAATGAGAGTTCTACATTCTCAGTCACATTCCTGGACTACAATACTAAAACTCTCATAAGAACTGTGTTTGTTGATGTCTATTTTGGTATGTGTGCTAAAAGGGCTTTTCGTAAGGACTATTTGATCTATTGATTAAACAACCATTTATTGAATGTAAAAAAAACTGTGTATACTGCCTGTATCGACATAAGGATTCATTCTGCAACCAACTTATGATTTTTCCCTGCTCATTAAAATGCGTTGTTCCCTTACTCACTTTGGTTATTTCCTGGCCGAAGCTGGGGCTTAGGGTAACTAATCAGCAAAGACAACCGCAAATTTACATGTAAAAACAGCTGAAATCATGGAGGACCACGAACAGTTTTACTCTGCATGGCGCAACCCTTCGAACACCTGGAAAAAGTTAGTAAACCCTCATCAGTTAATGAGCTGGATTTTACCACAAAATGAAGAGAAGAATCTAAGAATTGCTGGGAAAGACAGAGTTCGTGTGTTTACTGAATTAGGGTTGAAAGTAGAGTCAGTCTCTATGTCAACCACAGCAAATGTCCTCACAACAGTGTTTTAACATGTTCAATAAGAAAACTTCTTTCGAATATGCTCTGGAAAAGTCTGATCACCACTGACTCATAAAACTAGGAAACATCCTGCAGTGGTGGAACTTCAATTCTTGTGGCAGATGGACTACTACAATGTGTTACAAAGCACGAAACATACATTGTACTTATCCGGGTCTGGCATGTTTGAAACTGACAACCAAAACATGATTCAAACTCCTATTCGAACTTTGTATAACCACAGTAAAATAGGTCCGCAGCTTGTATGGATTTAATGTAAAAGAATAATAAACCCCTTTAAATCGAAAACAAACAAGGTGCAACAATTGGCAGACCGTCAATAATCCTACTTCGGCTGTTGTGAGACAAG
>JBBDHG010000040.1:4972500-5027500 GCA_037951165.1 Lophius americanus | reverse complement strand
CTTTCAAAACGTTGGATTTGTGGGGACTTTGTTCCATCACATACAATGACAAACAGGGATAACTGCCCTCCAACACTAAGAATATTTCTCCTTTAACAAATTAGAACCAAATCTGAAAAAAAAAAAATAAGATTCTTTTTCCTCTGTCTCTCTTTTGTCTGCGCAGAACAAGACATAATATTTAGGGACAAAAAGAGAGAATCCATGAAAGATGTGTATACGAGCCTGAACGGTGGCATTACTACCTTATATACTGAGGTAAATTGTCAGATGCTGTTTAGCATTTAGGATTTATGAATAATCTTCATTTGTTACATCAGGTATATGTTTTTTCCACTGCTGCAGCACATCCCTGGCATACACGACAGTGCATTCCAAAGAGGGCAGTGTAACCACACATGATAGGATTGCTCGATGCGTTCCTGTATTTCAGCATCAATCTGTAACACGCATGTTTTTGCTGTTTCTCTCTATTTTGGCTCAAATCTGCATCTTTGTGAACCTTTCCAGAAGTTTTTTTTTTTTTTTTTTTTTTTAAACCAATTGCAGATTTGTCAGGGAAAACGGCTGGAGAGAAAAAAAGGAAGTGTGACTAATATCATTTTAACAATAAGTGTGCAGATTAAAGTGGTCAAGCTGTGAGGTAAAGACGGCTATAAAAAAAAAAAGCCATAATTGCTCCAGCGCCCACTGACCCCTATCCACCGAGCATCAACATACCGAGTAACTACTGGTAAGAAAATTGCTTCATAGTTAATATATTATTGTTTCAGTGATGGCAGAGAGGTCACTCTGCCTGTTCCTGAGTGGCATCATTAGCACAGCCTGGAGTAACACATTTGAAATCAGGGGGCATTTTCACAGTTTTGACGACTGCTGTTCATGAATGTGATTAATGTTCCCTTTTTTTTTGATTCATTTACATTGGCTGAGAAGCCCCCGTCTTTGTGATGAATTATCCTGCAACCTAATATAACTGCAGTCTGGTAACATTTTGTGTACGTGGGTTTGTGTGTGTCATCTCTTCATGAATGATACCAGAACACTGGTTAGCACTTTGAGATTTGATCCAAATGTAAAGTGCATTATAAATTAAATGTATTATTATTATTATTATAGAACACAGACCTTCGAACCTCAGTTTCACTTTCCGCGTCTTGAAAATGGAGTCTGGTCTCACTGTGGGGCCGTTGGAGAGGCCGCATACCGGGCCTCCCTGAAACATTAAATCTTGGATGCAAGGATAAGCAAGCAGACACAGAAACTGGCACCAGTGGCCTTGCATGTAAAGTTATACATGCATAGACTGACACAGCTCTGGTCCCATGAGTCTAATCTTCTGTGTCTGCCTCAGGGCTGAGGTGGGTGTGACCAACATGTTGCAAACCAGAGCGTCACACTGCGCCTCTCTCCACAGGACTGAAGGGGAAAGGGTGTAGAGTTTGGTTATACTCACTGTTGACCTTTTGATGTCAAAGTCAATATTCTCCTTTTTTCCCCTCTCTCAGGGGTTCTTCTCTCTATTGCCCCACCTTCCCCACCTCTCCGGTGGTGACAGAGATGTGGACACTGGGGTCTGTAATTAGCTGGTTGACCCCAGGGTTGGGTTGTGTGACCCCGGCAGCCGCGGAGCGCGGATCCAGCCTGATCAGATGAGTAGTTCTGAGGGATCAGTGGTTGAAAGACAGCCGCCTCTGCACCACAGCCAACCCAGACATATTAGCCAGCGCGGCTGAGAGGGGCACAGTTACAGGAGCCCAGCTGCCGGGCCTAAACAGAGCCACAGACACCTGTCTGGGTAGAATACAAACATACAGACACATGCTTTTCAACATCCACAGACACCGATGCGGCTGCAAAACATACTACCTGCCACCAGTCAAGGCAAGGAGGAGGAGAGAGGGAGGGGGGGTAACATGACCCAGGTAGGGGAAGGACAGGGGTTGAAGCGAAGGGGAGGGAGGAGCGGTTCTGGCCTTTGGTCAAGTGCCTTGTATTCCACAAACAGGCCGCATCCAGTTACACTCCACCTGAGACGCCAAGCCTGAGGAGAGGATCCAAAGAAAAGCATGTAGACCCACCTTTGGTGTGCCTTCTCCGGCTAATGGAGATTTCCCCCTTAGAAAAATACTTTCCAATTTCTCTTCTGAGCTGGGATTTAGGGAAAAACAAGACATGCGCCATTCTTCTCAGCCAGTTCATCAGCAATTGTATATATTTATCCCAGCTACAGAAGTATTAAACGCACCAAATTGCAGATGCAGAAGCACCTATGAGCAGGTTGATAATTGGTAAACGTGGCTCAGCTGTCGGTGCTGCCTTTACTCCTCACCACGCTAATTAAAAGCAGCGAGATGGGAGAAGGGGAGAGAGTGTCATCAAGGACACGCTGGGAGACGTACACCTGAGACGGCAGAGTCACCGATGCTCCGGGCACATCGGCATGACATGAAGGCCGGTGCTGTTTGAAGTTGTGACAGAGGGAAAAGACACACAAAAGTGTCTGGAGCTGAAAATGTTGCCTTTGGGGAAATAAAGACATGGGAAGGAGCGGTGAGGAGAAAGCTCACGGAAAGAGATGGAGCAGATGGAGATAAGTAAAAAAAAAAAAAGATGAGAGCAAGATTGAGAGGAGCAGAAGCAAAACAGAGAGTCGAAGCAACCGCTTTAGGATCTTTTATTTATTTATTTTGGTTTCACTTTGCATCGTTTAGCCCTCATCTCTACCTCTTTACCTCTCTCAAGTCATCATGTTTACACAAGCTGTTACTGCCATTTCCCTGTTGTCTAACCCTCTGCTGTTTTTCCTCCTTCTCTCCCCTCTTTCTTTGTCTTTCTCCTGCTGGTAGGAAATCTGCAAGGCTTGCTCATCGGCGCCAGGCTCTGTTAATCCCCTCCCAAAGCACCTTAGCAACGCTAGGAATTTAGAAATGCTAAAAAAAACAAAAAAAAACAAACAAAAAAACACGACGACAACAACTGTTCTTAACACTGGGCTCATATTGGCAAGAGTGGCCACATCTTGAGATGTGTGTGTGTGTGTGTGTGTTTTCCATAAGTAGTTCAGAACAATCTGGAAGGGTGTGATAACCAAGGATCTCTCAAGAGTGTGTGTGTGTGAGTGTGAGTGTGTGTGTTTGTATGTTTATGTGCTATAGTTCCTATAGCACCAGCATCCTAGTAATCACTGCATGTAGTCACCTGAGATGCTCATTATCTGTCCCCCTACATGTTTGTCTGTGTCTGCGTGAATCTGGACACACACCCACACATTTGTGAACTTCTTGCTTGAGACGCCCGAATCGTTACAGCCAGTCGAGAAACAACTATCGTTAGTACGAGCCCAACTTTCATGCGGGCCTAATGCCTTGATGAAAATATAAAAATCAATAGAGCGAGTTTATAACGCTGGCAGCAATCACGCCGTTTGTTATTTTTCCATTTGTTGGCTTTGTGGTTTACCCCCCTTTTCTCTACCTAAAATCAATCACTTAGAGGCAACGGCGAAATAATTGAGGGCCTTGAAATGAACTTCTTATAAAACTTCTCACTCTCGCAGTCTTAATTCACCCTCCAATATTGAATGTGGACACGAATACAGAAAGCGTGGTGTTTTATTCAGAGGCAACCATAAGATGCATGACTTTATTCGACATGTATTCTTTTTTTTTTTTTTCTTCAGCAGAGATAAAACAAGAGAAAAAGAATTCACAATGATCTCACAAGATGACACCAAAACATAGTGGTACCTTTTTTTTTTTTTTTGAAAATCCAGAATGCCATTTAGATTCATGCATAAGAGTGAAGTTATTTAGAGATTATCGGAATAATCTGCTTCTCCTGGTGAAAGTCAGTCCACACTCTTCCTCCGACGCTCCGGTCCCTCGTGCCGGATCAGTGCACGTCTCTTATTGGTCCGGTCAAACAGCATATTAAACACACTCAAGGCTGCGGAAATATTCATTACAGGCATTTTGACGGATTTTACAAATCTGGAAATGCAGCGGGTTCTTGGAAAACATGCCAACTGGGAGACTAAGGGTATTAAGACAGTGAAGCTTACTGCAGTGAAAGGGAATGGGAGCTGGGAGCTGTTGCATACACTGCTGTTTTTTGTGGTTTGTCTGTGCTGAGATCGGTGAAATATCGGGCCGGGGGGTTATTTCCTAACGCGTCCAATCTTCAGGTAAGCTGCATAAGATAAAATAAAATCTCCACATGCTCTGAAATCTGACACCGCACTTCGATACACAACATTTTGCAGAAGGAGAAAGGGGTTTTTGTAATTAAAGGGTTTACAGTAGAATCACATGGGAAAGAGTGAAATGAGGGAATTTGGGGCTTTGACTGTTGTTGACATTTTGCAAAAGGTCTTTCTGCCTACAGAACCCATCCTTTAGTGCTCGTGGTAATGATGGCCTGTCAGCAGAAGAGGCGAGGTGCTACCTGATAATCACAGGTGCCCGCAGTGATCCATGTCTACTGCTGATGGCCACGGTGGACACTTTGCTGGAAGAGAGAGAGAGACAGGAAGAGAGGGAGATGGACAAAGAGAGGATATTGATTTCTAGGCATGTCAAATGTCAAAAGTTAATAAATAGAGACAGAGCCACAAAGAGAACCGTAGATGTCATTTTATAACAACATTCTGAACACGTGTACACACGCACATGTATGTAGGTTAATCCTAATAGACAGAAGGTTATCGGTGAAATTACAAATTAATCAAATGCGTCCTTTTCCTTCACTCGCTTGATAGGCGACAACAATCTAATGGTCGCAGAAACAAATTGACCGGGGTTATAAACATTAAGAACAATGCATCAGCGCCTCTTGGACACATTGCCGTGACACACGCATCCTTCACTTGTTCCAATTTGATCTATCTAAACGACCTGGTTTGTGAATCGTTTGACCCGGCACAGTTCAAAGGTCAACCGGTTCCAAACAGCTATCAGTGTGCAGCAGGCACCATAAAACCGCTGTTTCTTATTCGAACACTTTGACCCCTCATTAACCCCATCTCTGCCGCGCTGAAAATTATCACCTGCCACACAGCAGCAGAAATTCTTTACAGCATCTGGTGGGTTTGCATGTGTGCGGCCCGGCGATAGAGGGATACTGCAGGTGTGTTGTAAACAGCGTTTTGTCGGGTGAATTGAGGAGTTAGTGAGAGTAATTTGACGGTTTTTAGCAGGTCTTAATGAGTTTTCTTTTCTTTCTTTTTTTAATTATGCATAACAGACTGTTAGGTTTTGATTACAGCAACAACTGAGCGTAAATGAGGCATGTGACTTAAACACATCCACTGAGGCCTAACCCTAACCCAAGGAATTAAAAATAGCAAAATATAAACATCCCACACACATTCATTTGCTTGAACTAGTGAAGGGAAAGTAACCCTCCTCAAAGGCTACATAAATAAGAAATGTATTTATATCTACGGGTTTGACTGGGGATCCATCATTGGTGGGTTTATCCGAGCCGCCAGATGCTTCTCATGATCACCAACTACCACCGAAACGCTACTAAAACCTTTGTTTCGCCGAATTTCTGGAAATCTAGCAAATATTGTGCTGTTTGGATGGCATGAATGAGACAGCTGTCATTTGGCAGAGCAGGGCTTTGACTGAAATGCTGAGATTCTGTGGATGGAACTTATAAAAATGTAAGATTCCCTGTTAACAACTTTAGAGAGACCCCATTTGTCCAAATTAAATGATACTACTAAACTGGCTGATTTGAGGCGTTCAAATGTACCTATTTGGTTTTTGCACTTCCATATTTTTTTGTCTTTCATATTCTTCCTCGTCAAGCTTACTGTGACTATGAAGTTATAACGTAGTAATTACTACTAAATGCAACCATCCAATTATTATGGTTGCTATTGCAATTGTTGCTGTCCATGACAATATCCCTTCTTCACCTCTCTCTCTTCTGCCACCTATCTGTCACCAACACCCTATCGCCCTCTTTCTCTCTCCCCTTTTCTCACTCTCTCCCTCTTTTTCAACCCGGCCTGTCATGGAACAGATCCGCTCAAGGTTTCCCCCCGTTAAAAGGACGTTTTTTCTCACCAGCGTTGCCAAGTGCTTGCTCATGTGGAAATCAGGTTTCTGTAGAATAAAGACGGGGGTAATGCAGCCATGAAGGGGTCACAAATCAGTGTACTTCTAATGCCGGTACCAAGACCGGATAAATGGGGAGGTTTGTGTCAGGAAGGGCCTCCGGTGTAAAACTTTTGCTAAATCAATATGCGGAACATGAAACTTATTTCCATGGAAACATGACCCCGAAAGGGAACAGCCGAAAGACAAAGAAGAAAGAGGGAAAATAAGAACGAGTGAGAAAGAGATTAAATGAAGAGGAGGGTCTAGAACGGCTCCTCTTAGAAAGATCCATCGGGATAAGATCTGTTATGATTTGGGGCAAGATATATAAAATTGACTTGTCTATTTAGAAGATGATGTTTCTCCAACTTCAAGTCAGAACTGAACGGGTTTCCTGAGTGGCTTGTAAATAAGATTAAAATGAGATAATTCACAAAGAAAGTGGACTATTCCACTAATGTTCTATAACCTGGTTACCTGTGATTTGTTCCAACCAGATGATTTTCAGCATTTTGCATCTTTCCCAGTCATTTGTTGGCCCCATCCCAACATTTTTGCAAGTTTCTACCATTAAAAATATATTTGCAAATTCACTTTTACATACAATCCCACTTTTGCAGGAATATGATTATAGCTGACAGATTAGACAATCAACAAAGTGATTACAATCCATTCTGAGGAATGCAATAAATGTATCCAATAGCTGCTGATAGATTGAATTTAAACCTCAATCTGGTGGGTAAAGTAAAGGTTAAACGCATCATGTGAGGAGCATGAATGCCTTTACAAAACGTTGTGTTGATCCATCAAGCAAACTTTGAGATATTTCGCTAGAGAAGTAAAATCTTTGACCTGCTTGTGGCTCTTGAGAAAAAAGCAGAGGATTCCTGGAGTTGTTAGGTTACATTCTCTGGGGACCTGTGCAACACATATAATAGCTTTTGAGATGATTCACTCTGGAGCAATGTCGACCAAACAAGCTCATATCCCTTGATCCACATGGTGAGCAGAGCTAAAAACACACTAGAGTCTGATTTAACACTGTGGCGTCTGATGTCATGAACACAAACCCTGATGCGGAACCCTTAGCCTTTATATTCCACATTAGATAATGTTGAACATGCCAATCTTTGATATCCTGTTTTCAGAAAACATCACCTCAATGACCTGAGAATTATTCATTCACTTTAACATAATATTTCAGCGTACTGAACCCAGAACCATGCAGAGTTAGAGAAGGGTGAGGGATCCCGTGGCCTGATTTCCTCCGGAGGAAAAGAGGAGAAGATGTTGACGCATTTTCATCTCGGCTCAAAAAAAGCCCGAGCAACTGACTGGAATTTTGGGGTGCATATATGTCTTTGCATAAAGGTGTTTTAAAGTGGGAGGGATGGATGAAGGAGAAAAAAAGAGAGTAATTAGAGGCTCCATGTGATGCCCTTAATTTCGGTCAATTCTACCTCACAGCTCGCGCCTAAGTAAAAAGTTTAAAACACGTTTTTTTTTTTTAAAAGTGAGTCATACATTCGACAGAAACTTAGTGCTTTGGATAAATCTGTTGATTAGAAACCTGGTAAGTTGCATATAAATGAGTGAAAACCACAATTTCAACAACCATTGCTATCTGCTCTAAGACTCCTGGACAATTCACGGTAAATTAGTTTGTCTCCTTATCATTTTTATTATTTGAGTCTTACTTGCAGTCCTGGATATCAGAGGAAATGTTAATGTTCCTACATACTATCCTATCGATTGCAGACTGATGTGAGCCCAACAAGGTGGGTAATACGAGTGCTAGAGTTTCCTCATGCGATCCATTAAACCTTCCTCATGATACTGGGGGGGTGGTGAGCTGCATGTTGACCGATTACTCCTTCTTGGGGTCTTATTGTGTGGCTGCCGGCGTTTCTTCCCGTAGGACTTATTTTTAGCAATGTTCTCGCATTCTGAGATTGCAGCAATTACTGTGTTAATGCAACCGATGGCAAGAGCTGCAGAAGTAAAAACCCATATTGACTTGTCAAAAACAGCAAACCAGGCCGGAGAGAATTCTTCTCCAGAAAGTAGTGCTGCTGTGTTGACAGTGCAGAGGGACAAGACCTCCACAAATCTGCAGCCAACGGCAAATGCTGGCTTCTGCAATTGTGTTTCTCCAGATTACGGAGGCTTGATCATTCCGCTTCTGTTGCCAGTTTAAGTCGCTCCTTATCTGAAATCGGATCGGAAAAACTGTTGCAGAAATCAGGGGGGGCCAGATTCGACAATTTTTAAGCCAATTTTTGAGGTTATAAATATGCTCCAAAACTTGTTTGTTGAATTGATCTCATTCAGATATTTCCGCCATTTCTACCAAACTGAGTTATGTTAGATGTCATTTATAAATCTTATGGAGATATAAATGAATGAATCTATGTGCTAACAACGTGACTGAATTAGGTAAATTCAGAATTATCTATTAAACATGGATTATGGGTCTGAACAATGTGAGTTCAACAAAATACTTTTTATTTTTGCTTAACCTATTAGAGTTTATTTTGTCCGACATGAACTAATCTACAGTGCAAACTTAATGCAAAGTTCTGATTCTGCAATTTGCTCAAAACAGTTAAGTTGAGTTAAATCTTTCCTATAATGTTGGCTTAACAAGTCTTAATTTTAAATTACACCTGCTTAAGTAGACTAAGTTTAACGGGCTAACGCATACATATCAATTACATTGACTATAAGTAAATTTGTTAAATCAATTATGTAATTATGTCTATCTACATGAGAGTTTATTCATTTTTTATACATGTATAACCATGTTGGTGTAACTTAATGTACTTTGGTTCAGTCAATAAAATTATTAGTGTTGATTCAACATTGATGCAGCTTTTGATTCAACTTAGTTATTTTGATTTTTTTCCCAAATTAATTTATTAGGGTTGGTCCACCTAATTCCAAAGTACTAAAACTACCTCACTAAATGGTGTTTATCTAACCTAAATAAATTCAGTTGAGCCAAAGGGTTTGCTTAATGTTGAAAGAAACCAATTTAATCATGTGTAAATATGTTCCACGATTTAATCAAATGAATCCAAAGAATACATGTTGAGTGTAAGAAATGTTTACAGCGACAGGAAGTCTAACTACAGCATGCATCAAAGGCAGACAAAATATAAAACAAACACACACGGAAACTCGATCCTTTCATTTTACATCAACTTGTTTGAATCTAGTAAAAGTTAAGTATTGTTCATTTTCACATCCTACATGATGTAATCATATTTATCTCGCAAACATGAAATTATTTCATTCAAAATGCATGTTTCTCTAAAGTAAATGTGACGACCAGATATTTTTAGTGTACCTAATCATAACACAGAAGTTTTATTCACCTTGAGCTTATTTTTTGGCCACTTGTCGGCAGTGAAATTAGCAGGAAATACAAGACAGACACATCTTCTCTTCAGACAGTTGGGGATTTTTTTTTGTTGCAGATTTTGTCCTGATGTAGCCGGATGAGAAACATTTAGCTCTTCATTTATGAATTATCACAATGTGTTCACAAGCAGTATAGTTGATTACTTTGTGTTTTTGCTGTCAGATGCTGGCCCTGGCCAAGTAGTTTATTGGTGGAAAACTTATAAGAACTTGTTAGGTAAATAAGAATTATTGTTTTAATAGCTTGGAGCAGATACTATCGATGAAGTAAACTAGATTTATGCAAACTGCACACAAGTTATTGCATTAAAACTTTATGTTGGCGGTGGAGACTTTGCAGACATGTTGAATATAATAGCTTCAATGTATATGGAGAAGATAAAGGTGTAATTCATGCAGCAGCTAATATTTTCTTGATTTAGAGAAACTGGTTGACCCTGTTGACCCAGTTCAAAGCTGAAATAGAAAGACTTTCACAGTTTTCTTCTTCATAAAGCCTCTTTATGAAAGACTACATTGCAAATATTTGAATATCTGCAGTTTTTCCACTATAGAACACTCTGCTCTGGCCCACATTGGCTTTTACAACTACATCAGGACAAGATTCTAAAAGCTTTATGTGGAAAGACTTAATATAAATACAATAAATATAAAGAGAAAACATCTAAAAAGTTCCACCAGAAATATAGCTGGTAGTTCAGAGAAACACTCAAATGATGATATATATTACAATAATATAATTTTATGGTCAAACACATCCATAAAATGTGTTGTAACGTCATTTACTTTTGAATACAGATATTTACTGACTTGTCAAAATGTCATAGCGCTTGTATGTTTATGTCCTCGCCAAGAAGAAAATGACTTCTTTGCATATATTATTTGTGAGGGGCATTTATTAATCTATTATATAATAGACTCTGAATTTAACATAAAATAATAAATACATTTGTCACACATTTTTAAACTGTAAAAAGGGGCTCAGACTTTTTATTGATTCATGATGAAATATTACCATTCATTGGAAATGAATGACAATTTTCATTAGATTATCTCAACCTTTTGGGGAACTTTTTTCCGACTCGTATTAGACTTTTTTATTTTGCTTGTATCAAGTAACATAATTCATAATTCATTGGAAGGTCCTTGCATGCTTTAATATGCAAAAAAATAAATCCCACGTTTCAAATAGAACTTTCTCGCTAGGCATGGTAAACCTCCTCCTCAGTGGCCCCTTTGAGCTCTGGTGGCCCCCAGGGCTCCATCCTTGGCCCCTTAAGCTTTAAACTACACATGCTGCTACTGGGTCATTTAATAAAAGTGGCAGACATTTTTCAATAAGAAATAGGAACTCAAAATGCTTGGTTGAGCAGGACATTAAGGGTAAAGTGGGTGAAGCTGTGTCGGGTGGCTTTGGACTCATGACCTGCAGTCTTGGTTGGGAATCTCCTCCTCTTCATTCAGTGAAGCCACTCAGTATGCTGCACCCCGTCCTCACTAACTTCAATCTTCTCAGACTTATTCTTTCCTCTCTCCCTATTCCACCCAACACAACCCGGCTCCTGTGGAGAGGCTGGTTTTGTGTGGCCCCAGCACTGTCCCGTTTTTATCACTCCCCTGACGGGTTACCCCGGTCCCCCTCGCACCTGCGCTGCTCCCAGGTCCCTACAGGAATGCGCTGGGGCTTGTAATCGCCTTTGTAGGGGCCATTGAGTTGTATGGCTAACTGAAACTTCCCAACCTCACAGCGCGCTGGCCGCTGAATGGGTCTCAGCGTGGGGCGGCTCTCCAACCCACGGCCGCTGCCAAATTCCAACAGTGGCGCTCCACAATCACTCCCTCACAGGCCCCGGTGTACCGCCAGGCGGAGGGGGCTAGGAGGGGGAGATGGGGTCAGGGAAATGGAAAGTCGCACCAAACAAGACGACCACTTTGTTTGCGTCATATCGCCAATCATGGATGACCATGGCCCAAATATATTTTCTAAAGCTCTGTTTCTATTATCTCACCTCTTTTCAAAAATGTTTCCAGTGCAGACGCTATTCCATCAACGGAGAAATCTGAAAAATAAAAGAAGAAAATAAAAGAAAAAGAGTTTGAATGCTGGTTTGGGAAATAAGTTGGAAAATTAAAAAAAGGGAGGAGAAAAAAAAGGGCTTTTGTCGCAACTTTCAGGGCAGTTGTGTTGCGTTTCGGTGCATTAGGTTCTGTGTGCCGGCATAGAGCGCGGTGGCTGTGGGTAGATACAGCAGCACTGCAGGATTAAGAGGCAGCAAGATTGTTAAACATGTCAACGTGTAATTGCACGATAAGGCCCTTCCGAGGAATTCATTGGCCCAGTTGCTTTCTCTATTCCCCGCTAATCTCGCCCGGCACATTCGCTCTGTGCAATCTGTCTCCATAATCTTCTGTGACAGAGCGGGCGACGAGAGCAGGCTGCCTGGTAATTTTTTAGGAAAGGGGGGAGGACGCGGAAAAAATATGCAGAGGCGTGATAAAGTGACGCTAATTATCCCCATTTAGGACAGGGAGTGCAAGGGATCGGGGCTTTACGACAACCGAGTGTGTGCTGGAGCTGATGGTCTCCTAGCACAGAATATATCGGCGCCTACAAGATAAGAGTATCGCACGGTGGAGAGATTTATTGGCTGGTCAGTTTGACGCGCGTGCACGAGAACCGCTCACGCACACACGCACAGGCAGAAGCCATCACCGCATGTAAACCCTTCACTTAAAAAACTGTTCCACCTCAAGGTGTAATTTATTCGGGTTAAATTTACCAGAACGCGCCTCTTTTTAGCTCGGCGATGCGCCGTGACGCGCTCCGCCTCTGCGCGCTTTCTGCGCTAATCCGCGTCTCTTCACGTCAACAGATAAAATGCAAAACACGCGAGGAGGCGATCCCATGTCGGAGGCTGTGCTCTGCGGCGCGGAGAGAGATGTCTCCCCAGATTCGGGTTCTCCTGGAGTTTAAAACTAACTTCCAAACATTGTTCCCGTGATTTCTTGTGATTGTTCCCGTGGGCTAGATTAACGCGCAGACAGACTTCACACGCTCCACTGCGAGGCCTAACAGGTTTTATTTGACATGTCATGCTATTAAAAAAAAGGCCATTTAACCATGTATTCGAGATTAATTGATTGGGAAAAAAATGATCTAAGTAGGCCTTAATTTCCTAATCTTGCGTGTATGATTGTTATTATCATGTAAATACGTGTGAGGCCTACAGGCATAATGTCAGCATAATGTTTACTGATATACATCAGTAAAAGATGTATATACTGACTAATTTTTGATTATTTTAAAATGGACTATTATCAGGATTCTTTACATGTCAGATCCACAATGAATTTTTTTTTTCACGAAGGTAAGGCCTACCACAGCCAAGCAATTACAGTTTTCAAATTCTGATGAGTCATCAGTTACCCCATAAATGATTGTCATGGGTTTGTTTGGCCATTAATAATTCCCGGCTGTTCCTTTTTTTGGTTTGCAATTTATAATCTTGAATTGTTTAAAGATATACTCCAGGCAAACCGAGTTTTATAGCTTGGCAAAAATGGCATTAAGATTTCATCTCCCCCATTACAAGCAGCGTATCTTGTAGTGGAAATATTTAATCATAATTATCCTGATAATCATAATCAGCGATCATTAATTTATTTTTTAATCCTCGTTGGTGCCTCGTGCAATTTTCTCATGTTCCTTTATTTCTCTGACTCACAAACCAAAAAAAAAAAAACTCTCACAACTTACCTAATAGATGATTGGAATGTGCATTAAGGATAATAACTCAGTTATTACAAAGAGGCTTATGCTCTATAGATGATGTTTGGTTGATAAGTAAGACAACCAAAATAAAAAAATAACATAATAATATAAATTAAATTAAGGGTTGTGTGAATTGAAGAATCGTTTTTTGATTTTTCAAAAGTATATTGATAAAAACTGAGCTAGGAATATATGATCTAAACAATATCATGTTTCGGTTCAATTATTTCTCCTATGAAATCTGAAAAAAATCCATGAGAAAAGGTAAGCATAAATGAATGAAAGAGTTGTATTCACAGGGATTTTATAAATCAACCTTATCAGGTGAAGAATGACTGAATATTTAGGCTTTAATTTATAAAGATTGAAAAATATTATCAGAAAAAATGTGTTGTATGTTGTATTTAATTTTTCTTTTATCCTCCTCGTGAGTTTAATGTCAACAGTTCAAAAACAGAAACTGTGAAATGGCATCAGATCTTCATTCTTGATTCGATCTTTCCGTGCATTATACATAAATGTGAATTACTATTTATTGTTTATTCTGATCGTGATATTCTCCTATTAAAGATCCATATTTAAGACGTCATTAAACTTTAGCCTTCTCACATAGGTGGTCAAATCATTGGTGGTTTAAATCCAATGTGTTTTAATCAGGAAAAGAAAGTCTAACAAAGTTTATAAGTCGACATGCCAAATAAAAACCTGCATGAGGTCTCAAGATTTTTCTTTTTCCGAACCTTTTTCAAAAGGTTAATTGTTAAAATGAGAACAATTAATTAAGATTTTGGCTAAATGGGAACAACCAAATAAAACATCAATGAAAAAGGAGAAAGTTTGGTTCGGATCGTTAACAGGTGGTCAGTCCGATGCGGCCTTCATGAACTGTACGATATCTTAGTTCTAGAAAATGCCTCAAAAGTGAAAGGAGTCATATTTGAATGAGAGGAGAATGGCGATCATAAGCTTAGCCTGCTTTAAATATTCAATATTCAAAATGATATGAGCATTTAGTTTGGCCTGCACGCCACTGAAAGAGAGGAAAAGATTTTCCCCTCACCTAATTTAGAATATTAAGCCCATGGAACAACAACATCCTCTCAAATGTCCTGCAGTCTGCAGCTTTTCCGAACAATTACGCACAATTAGTCTATTTAAAGGGATCAGTGTCCTGCTGCGAGGGTCAAGATTTAAACAGGTGGCTATATTTTTTCCTTGAAGACGATGAGACTTGGTGATAATCGTGTGTCCTCGTGAGAACATTGTGAAAATAATAAATCTAAGACATTGTCTTAAGAATCAAAGCAACATCTTGTGAAATTTATTCAATTCTTCTTCATTGCAATAGCAGGGCTTTTCACTTGCAGAAAAGCACTTAAATTACAACAGCAGTTGTCCGTGATCCTTTGAAATATTAAAATTATTCACAATTTACAATAATTAGTGTTACAATAAAAAGAGATGAAGACTTCTGCAAATGAACACAAATGTTTAAAGGACGTAAGATTCCCATATCTTTTAAAGCACTTTCTTAAGATTATGACACGTTTTTCTCAAATTCCAATAACTTACATAAACCCCTTCCAAATTAAAAGACAATTGAAGCAAATACCCCCCCCCCAACCCCCACCCCCACCCCCATGTGAATCTGGCGTCACCCTAAACTAAGTCTGTGAAGTAATGGACAAAAAGATGATAGCACAATAACCAATATCTCAGCATCATTATAGAATTCACTCGTCAGAAAGAGCCGAGGTGAATATGCTATTTAACCTTCATTTACAAGATCATAAACATTCTGTACAAAATGCAGGTAGTTCTCGGGACCGGGGTTATTTAGAAAAGAGGTAAATATTTGGTTATGTGTTCGTCTGCAGTTTTCAATTATTCTGTGAGTTCTAAATGTGTGTTAGAGGGACCGTCCCGTTCACCCCAGCCGCGGCGCTCTGGTAATGCTGCGGCAAGGCATGGAGTCTACTCTGCATGGACGGGTCCCCCGGTTCTCCGGTCGGTAAATACATGCTTATCATCTCTCTCAAGTCTCCGGGGCAAGGACCCCGTGAGTGTGTGCTGCTGACGGGGGGGCTTACACTCGGCTCCGACTTCACCAGCGACCCTAACGTCCCCATGGCGGCCGAGGAGGAGACGCCGGAGCCCTGGTGCTGCGTGTAGGTGATCCCGCCGTAACCGGATGGAGAAGCGTTCATGTAGCTCTGAGAGTTTGAGATGGGACTGTACTGCAGGGATGTCATGTCGTAGCGGTGCATTGGCTGGGGATTGTGTGTGTGATGGTGGTGTGAGTGGTGGTGGTGGTGCCCTCCGCTCCCAGGGTGCTGGCTGTAGGCGAGCTGAGCCTCTTGCATCATCGCTGCAGCCGCCGCCGCCGCCGCCACCTGCCCCGGGTACGCGCCGTTCGCCCAGCCGTTCATGTGCGCGTAGCCGGAGCTGGCGGACCCTCCGTGACCCCCGGGGCTCTCTAACCTCTGGCCGACCCCAGCAGAGCTCATTCCGACCCCTAAACTAACTCCACCGCCCCCACTGGGCCCAGAAAGCAGTCCACCAGCGAGGGAATATTTGTCCTTTTTCAGCAGGGTCTTGGTCTTCCGTCTGGGTCGGTACTTGTAATCCGGATGCTCCTTCATGTGCATGGCTCGCAACCGTTTCGCCTCGTCGATGAACGGACGCTTCTCGGCCTCGGACATCACCTTCCACTCGGCGCCCAGCCGTTTGCTGATCTCAGAGTTGTGCATTTTGGGATTCTCTTGTGCCATCTTTCTCCGCTGCCCGCGGGACCACACCATGAACGCGTTCATCGGTCTCTTCACCCGCTCCTGATTCGCTTTGGACCCGCCGTTTGGCCCCGTTTGCCCCGTGGTCGTGTTCGTTTGGGGGCCGGGGGAGTGGAGGTCAGTTTCCATCATCATGCTATACATTCACCTGACTTTAAACTTCACCACCAGCAGAGAAAAAAAAAGTCTTTTTCGAGATGGGTCTTCCGCGCACGGGATCGGGTGCGCAGAGGAGGACTGGGTTAGAGAATGAATGTTGTAGCCCCAAATGAATCAAGTTGAAAATAATCCGAAAAGAGCTGTAAAGTGTTCTCCGAACAGTGATTCACCCTGTCTCGGTCTGGGCTGGTTCACGTCCACTGTGACAGAATGCGCATTGGAGCCACTTTCCCCGTCGGAGTTGAGAAGTTGGTTAAAGCGGCGGCCATATGATGCGCACTGACAGCGGTTAAATGAGCCACGAGCGGCCAATGAGGCTCCAGCAGCAGAATGATTTGCATTGCGTTTGGTCAGGTGACTAGAGGACCAGAGGAACAACACACCGGAGGAGGAGGAGGAGGAGGAGCAGGCAGAGAGGAGGGTCAATCTCACAAATAACACGAGGCAGTTGAAATTTCCAAACGCGCTTTTAGAGACGTCAGGGCAACAAAAATAACTAAGATATGTAAGCAGTGATGGAGCGGCCAGAAGGTGGGTGCAGTCTGTGATGAGTCAAGCATCTCGACATTTAAAAAATTGGCGGCGGATTTTTTTTCCTTTTTCTCCAATTCACTTTTAAAGCACATCATCCTCATCACCCAGTTTATGGTTTCTGCAGGCGTCAATAAAAGTTTGGTTAAAAGGAAACCGTTTACTGATAAAGTATGACATTTTTTTTGCTGCTCCACGCCTCACCCCTTTTTCTTTTAAAAAGTGAGTTTCAAATTCCCATGGCAGGGCCTTTTCCACGAAGTTCCTCCCCCACCTCTCCACCCAGGTGCGCAATTACGGTGTGCAATGGCGTCGGGGAGAGAAATTACGCTCACGTGGTGCAGACGATGAAGTGGAAGAGATTTTGTAACAAAAAAAAATAATAACAATAATGAAAGAGGAAGTCCCTGAGGATGAATGGTAATTCAATGACATGGAATTGGCGAGGCGAAGCGCCGTTATCGCCGTCTGCTGGCGGTGGCGCACGAGGCTTGGTCATGCGTGTGTGTGCGCGTGTGTATATGACGCTAAAGCTGAAATAAAGGCCAAATATAAACAACTCTTCTGTTGTGGTTTTAGTAGAATTTCAATTCCACTCAATAAACATCCAAGAACACGCAGAGGAGGGAACAGGTCCACGTGTGTTCCAGTCTTCGCATATATAATTCAGATTTCACAGCTGACCTCCCTTGAAAAGCCCTATCAACCTCTAATTGAAAGGGAAAACGAAATACCACTTACCGCGGCGAGACTAACGATTTAATCACTCCGTCGTTCTTTGCTGTTTTTTATTTTAACTGGAGCGTATAGCTTGATAGACTCTGGCTCTCTGTTTGGGGCTCGAGGGAGCTTCCTCTGGTAATGAGGGTTAACGGGGTATCACGATGGTCAATAAAACACTTCCAGTGGTCCGATCCCTGTGGCTTGAGGCCCGGGGAAGATGACAGTATAATGATGGCATCTGGAGGGATCCGGGGCGGTGGATGCCAGTGAATGCATCACACCAGAAAATAAATAAAAAAGGAAAAACTAGACTGCTTATTGTGATGAAGACGACAACAGTAGCTCGGCCTTGCTTGATTTAAATACTAATACACAACAATCAAATTAATAAATAATATCCATATTACTTCAGGATCCCTATTTAATTGGCCAAACCATAAAATAATATTATACAAATAAATTGGACTTATTTCAGAATAAAATTCCGCCAATCGTGTTTTGTTTTAAGGCTGAATGTTTGGAATAAATCAATGATTTACTCGTTTTTAAAACAATGCATCCGGCATGGTTAAAATCACACACAATTAATTCAAAAGAAAAAGGATAATTAAAAAAAGGGAGATGATTTATGTTATATAATCGATCAGGAAGAATATTTTAATTATTATAATCATTATTTAATTACAGATTGCCGTGGATTAGGATTTAAAGTGACACTGAGACCCTGGTGGTCCCCGTTTACGTTTCTATCACCCCCATCAGTCAAATCTCTTTTCAAACCTCCTCTCTCCTTTGTAAACGGCCGCTGCAACAGGATGCGTGCGTGCACGCGCTCCGGTGATGCTGCACGACCAGGGGCCAAGGGTCAAAGCAGTTATCCGGCAGTTACCCCCATGCCTCGCGCCCCCTGCATCCAATTGATGGATAAATAATAGGAGAAGGTTTGAGAATAAATGCTATACATGAAGTGCGTCATTGTGCCTTTTAATCTCACGGAGTAATTCTCACGCACAGACAAGTCTGAAAACCTTCGACCGGTCCAGGTTATCTCCTATGATCTGCGTTTTTTTATTCTCCTAAAGCAGCCCCTTTAAACCAGAACAACAACCTGCACGTGTGGTCCGTGGCTGTGCGGGTGCGCACAACCAGCAATCGTGGGAGTGGGTTGCTCTTGAGGGGAGGGAAAAAAAAAAAAAGTTTTGGTCACCTGCAGATGACCTGGACAGAAAATAAGCGTTTTAAATCTTCAGCATAGAAGATGTGAAGATCACCCTCTAGCAGACACGCGCAAACACGCACGTGTGTTTCCCCCGCCTTTAGAAAAGTAAAAGCACTCATGAAACCAAAATACCAACATCCACCATGCGCTTTTAACAATTCCCCCTTTAATAAACTCTGTCAGCAGCTAAAAGCGGCACACGTGATAAAACTCACTTCCCAACACATGCGTCTCAATTAATGCCACTTAGAAATTGACTTAGTCGGTTAGAGAGCAACTGGTTGCAGGATTATGAGCAATAGAGTTGCGCACAGACTCTGGTGGATCTCCCCCATGCACCAAAATAATAATACCCGGCATCTAGAAACGCTTATTTTCCACTAAACAGAGCGCAGACCTATCCTAAATAATTAAGTAATAAGTCAAATATTCAAGGTTACCCTACAATTTTATGAAGCATTCGCGCAGAGAAAAAAAAATTACGCACAAATATATAGGTTAACAGTGTACGATCAAATAAAATACATTTTCTTTTGAAAAGAACTGACATACCCAAACTTACGCACGGTCATTCCATCCCTCTGCTCCGGAGCAAGCAAGCAGGATTCTCCCCTCATGCTCCTAAAGCCGTCCTAAACCCCACAAATCTCCATGTAAGACCGCTACTCCCATTACAGTCTGGCCGCGCAAGTGCCAAGGCCATCCATACCCGGTGCCCAAACCCACCACTCAACACACACTGAGGGCAGAGACAAGAAGAAATGACATTTATTATACACTCTAAAAAAGACAATTCCAACTTATTGTTTCTCTCTGTGAAAGAGGTTTGCTTCTAACATAATGGAGCGTCTTTTGTGTGTCACGGAACAATACAAAACAAGTATTCTAATAAATAGCCACTTTTTTTTTTGGCTCTCCAGGATGAATGGGTTGGAGCTGTGGGGTTCTGTAAGGCAGCTGTGCCGCATTCGGGGAGGAGGGGCGAGAACTTGAGGAGGAGCCCCGCAACCCCATCGCCTCCTCCTAGATACTGACTCCCATTACTGATCCTGGAACAGAAAAAGGATGTGGAGAGGGAGAGTAGTTGGGGGGCGGGGTTGAGGGAGGTATTGACTCAGGAGGTTGTTTTTACTCAGCTGATACACTGTCCAACAATGCAATCCTCAAATCATCGAATATTGCATCATACTGTGAAGTCCACAGTATCCAATTAGATTAAGTTTGTGTGAACCTGCACAGCTTGACAGCATGTGGCTCAGACAGCTTCTAGGTGGATACACACATGCGCAACCTCGTGAAAGGTTTCTCACAGATTCACACGTTTGAAACAGAACGGATAGCATCTGTTTTAGACACACACAAACACACACACACACACACACACACACACACGGGTTAGTGCTTCTACACCGGTGAGGACCCTCAGAAAATTACCCCACTCTAAACCTCAACATCAAATCCGAAACATCCAATTGTGATGTTTTCTGTGACCGCTCATCCCGTGCATGGCTTCGGGGCTACAACGGACATTTGGCAAGGGGCCGGGTAAACCCTTCCTGGACAGAATCGCCGGTCCATCACAGGGTCAACACATAAAAACAACCATTCACAGAAAACAGTCACCTTTATGCATGTTCTTGTACCCAGAGAACACCGATAGTGTGCTAACCTTCTGCGGGTGTCCATAGTGAAGACACATAAACACATGGAGATCATGCTCCAGCTCCTCTTGTCCATTTGAATCCAGAACCTTCTCGCTATGAGGAATCCCTTTGAGGGTCTGTTCCAAAAAAAATGATGACCAGCGAGAAAAAATTACCCTCATTTCCTACAATGTCCTCCCAAAGTCTGAAACTAAGTCAGGCTACGTTCACACTGCCAGTCTCTGTGCACAATTCCGATATGTTCTTAGATCAGATCAGCTGGTGCTGGTCACACTGCCATGAAAAAGTCAAGGAGGACCAAAAAACCTAGTTGATGTACAAGTACGTACATGCACAAACATGCAACCCCTTCAATATGTCCGTTACCACAGATACGGATTTCTCCTCACTATAACATTCATATGTCCCATTTTTTGTGCCTGTTGCACCTTTCTGGCTCCATCACCTCCGTCTGGCGTTGTTTCTACTACCAGAGCCAAGGAGAGAAATTAGTGTGTTCTATGAAAAGCAGTTTCCAAGTCTTCCGTTGTCTAGACAGTTCATCAAACATGTGGAGATGCTTTATTTTATACCAAAGTGATTCATTGTTGTGAAATGAGTTGGTGCGCTGGATAGACGGAGGTTAACCAGTTATTGAGCAAACCGATCGTAATATCGGGAATCTCACCACTTTTTCCAGCCATAAAATCTCATGACAACCCCAGTAATGAAATAGCCCAAAGGTTATCAGTGGATTTCTCCGGCATGATAACCATTGTTGTATTTCTTGACTGGTGGTTAACCAAGTTTGTAATTTATTCTTTGCTTCTCTTCTATCAAAGCAACCTCCAGTTCTGTCCGTTTTTTGTTGATTCACCAGAGATTAGCTTGTCAGTCTCCAAGATGCAGTACATCAGAAAAGGACTCCATACAAAACCATGCGAGCAGGAGATTGACACAAAGTGGTAAAGCTAAGTAAAAAGCATTGCTGGAAGTATTAAATGGGGGAGAAAAACAAGAAAGAGGGAGAGAGCGAGGGAGAGATCATTCAGGTCTAAAAGCATTGAGGGAGGAGTGTGCCAATTGGCTAAAAGCAGTGGTCTTAGCATAAGATTGCTCTCTGGTCCACAAATCTCAATAACAGGACACTCAGAAACCTTCAGACCCCCCCCCAAAAGGGAAAAAGCTACGACACACACATCATATTAAACCAAGTGAGTGATGCTCAAAAAAGAAGATGTCTACTAATTCCATTTTAAGAGCTTTTTAAGAAATAATTTTATTTCATTTTGGGAAGAACTAAGGTTGAAAACTATGAACTACACAAATAAATAAAATGCATTTAACATCAGGTGTTGAATTCATCTATATTAATTCAAACCGAACAGAAGATGGTGTTATCTTCCACCAAAGTGTAAAATGTATACACAAAGAAAAGAAAACTATGGAAATGTATTTTATTTGTAAGGTAATTCTTTCCTAGGGTTCTTCTCTTGTCTCCTTACTGTTTTGTTTTTACACGCTGCCACTGGATCGGATTATAAACAAGTTCCGTTAAGAGGCAAACATTTTTCAAGAAGAAATAGAAACTCAAAGTGTGATCAACCAAACGATAGAGCGGAACATTAATATGTCACAGTGGGGGTAAATAGAAAACAGTAAGGGGCCAAGAATTGAGCCCTGAGGGACACCATTCGTGAAAGGGGACACCGAGGAGGAGGCATTAACCAAGGCTATTGAGAAAGTCCTATTACATAATGTGTGCACAATAAAGACTTACTTAACAGAATTATGTAACTTCATATAACAAAAAAGTCAAATAAGGATCAAATATTTATACAAAAACCTGTTTAACCAAATGGTTGGGCTAATTAAAAGTATTTTCCCTGATATACAAAGTTTGACCATGAAATCATTTAATAAGTCTTATTGCTTAACTGTTTAAATTACATCTGGACCCAACAAGTTGTCAATTTTCTGGTAAAATAAGAGTGTTGAAGATATTAAAGTAACAAATAAATAAAATATGCAATAAGTAATAATATTTTTTCCATAGTTTTATTTCCGGTTAGGACATTAAAGGGTTAAAAGCATGAAGGCATTGCCATAACAATGATTCAAATTGTGATGTCAAATCACACATTAAACAACAAATCAGATCCATATAATACATCACAGAGAGAAATGTAGGATTTTAAGTAGTATGTTTTAGTATTATTTTAAAACAAGATGGTAACCCCAAACTGACAAACCCAGAGTGCGATTTTTTGACGGAGAGAACATAACATGCCATTCAAATCCGGGACACTCTTGTCTACAAGCAATTTGTTCTTTTGTTGCTGCATGTGCTCTATTTTCATCTTCTTCTTTTTGTAGAATTGTTCGAGGAGAGTGTACAAGGGCTTGATGGAGTGATGAGTCAGAGACAGGATGACACGAACAAGTGAGAAAGAGAGTAAGAAAAGAGAGCGAGAGTGAGCGAGAGAGAGACCGGTGTCAATCCCACAGCAAACAGCAGTGGATAATCATGGGCTTTAGGAAAACACTGTGTCCATAATGCTATTACCCAGGATTACCTACTCCAGCGAAGCAGGCGAGACTCTCTTCACAATGTACCACAGACCTTTCAGATAATCATCTTATCACAGATGACAAACCCAGAAGAAACATCCCATTATTGAAGAAGGGGGGAAAAATTCTACAGCACGTTTGGAATGAAGATATATTGTAAGCCTAAATTATTCGAGTGCTAAAATATCAGATTGTGAAATTAGCACGCCAGTTACTTCCCCACTCTCCCTCTCCTCCTTTGATTTTCTCTCACTGTCTCCTTCTCCCAGGGCACTTTTTCCCTTTTCCCGTGGGGCAATTAGAGACCTAGAGAAGATTTTATGCATTGTTCAGCTTATCAATTAGCCATAACACCTTCCCCTCTGATTGGTCTGTAATGAACGTAATGGTTTTAACAGTCAGGAGTAGCAACTCTTAGAGGTGCTGTGCTAATGGTGTCGCCAGAGCGATGGAGTCACAGTAACAGCTCTGCAGAAAAGCAGGAAGGAGGAGGGAAGAGGGTAAGTCAGCTCTCCCTAACACATCTCTAATTAGAGCTCACACTCGGTCATTACTGATGTAATAGGGTGTAACACTAATGGCTATCAGGCAAGCCCCCACAAACAACAGAGGGGGGTGCTTGTAAGGTGAGAGGAGCCGAAAATGTATGGAGGAGTCAAAAAAAAAAAAAAAAAAAAAAAATCAGGAGATTATGGCGAGGAGAGGAGGTGAGATGGAAAGTTGGGGGCGGTGGGGGGTGTCAAGGAGTGATGGTAGTGATTAGAGGAAAGTGCGCCTACTAGGAGTGAAGGTTTTTAAGCACAGTAGGCAGACAAGGTCAGGGCCCATTAGAGGAAAATCGTTCTTCGGCGGTAACAAAAAAAAAAAATCATGTTGGACCTGGTCCAAAATGGAGAAAACTGACAAGAAACGGATGAGAAGTGTGAGGGGGTGGGATTGGAGGCAGAAAGCAGAAAGAGAGCCTGGTTGACTGTGAGGGAGGAAGCCAGTTAGACAGACTCCTTGTTAACCACTTTGGTCACCTTAGACCTTGTTAGCACTGATGCACTGCAGCTCATTCAGCTAGCTGATGCATGTTTGTACACTTTTTGGCACTAAATTGTGGAGTGACAGAGGAAGGTGGAGGACAGGAAACCAATGTTGTGGAGGGACGGATAGATTGTGAGAGGCTTCTAAAGGGAACCGCGAGTTCTCCTCACTGCCTCATCCTCAAACTGGAGCCCGGGTAGCTTTTTCTTAAATTACATTCGTAGATAATCTTTATATTCTAACCCTTTCAGCATGAATTATTATTTGACTAATATTTACAAAAACCTCAAATACAATTTCCCCCCCAAGTCTGTTCACCCTCCTTCTTGAACCTCACTGAACATTGAGCATGACTCCTCATCTTCTCCCCGCTCCCTCTTCTCCCTCTCATCTTCTCTTCCTCTCTCCCTCCATCCCTCTTTCAGCTCCTTGTTCTCGACTCCTCCGCTCCTCCCTACCTCCCCCGTTGAACTGTATGACTCTCTAACATCCGCTGAAGTGGCTGATGTGCAACTATACAATCAGAACCAATACCTGTACTTGAAAATGGCGTTATTAGCGCCACTACGCATGAACGGGTTAATAATTATGTCATCACGATAATTAAAAATGTACTGATTATTTGTGGATCGGAAAAAACACAGAAATAAGAAACCGTTAACCCCAACAGCATCCCACAATACCATTTATTACACGAGGGAAGGGAATGTTTATTTAACAAATTCATAATTCATTTCCAGAAAAAGTGATGATGATGATGATGATGAAAACAGCATTATTGCTACTAGAGCAGTTTTGCAGTGCAGTGTAAATAAAATTAAAAAAATGTGCTCCCTAGTAACACACAATTAAAGTAAGTATTATTGAGTCCAACATTTAAGTTGAAAATATTCAATTTAATTGTGTCACCAGTATCAATCTTTATTTTTTCTAATCACCAACAGGAATCTTTTTACAGTTTGTAGCCTATTATTTGTTTTGAAATGACTCTGCAGGAGTCAAACAATATAAGAAAAAAGCACCATTTACAAACAAATATTTATTAACTGTTTTGTATTAGATCTTTTAAATGTTAAACCGTGAAAAACATTTTTTTTTAAAAAGCTATCTGAAGAATTTCCGAAAAACTTATGCTTTTGCGGTCTCATCAAGCACTGTAAAGATAAAATAATTGTTAAAGTTAAAGTAATCTAGTTTGAATTAAACATTTTTGAGTCTAACTAATTAATTTAAGTTGTAATTACTTAATTTGATTGAGTGTTACCTTTGACTTTGTCGAACAATTCCCGCTTCCCTGTGTGGTTTACACAAAAACAGAATTTATTCCCAAACAGTTTGTGGCTTATTCCTGCATGTCCTTCGACTAAGGAATTAAAAAAAAACAAAAAAACTGTCTCATTTAGCAGCAGTCGTGCAAACTTTTATAGAAATATCGGTTGATGTGAGAATATAACTCACAAACACATATTGTGTAATATCATTAAGAATAACGGTCAGCCAACATTTGGGGTCTCTGTCTGTGTATTCAGACCTTTACAGGGTTATACAGCGGTTAAAATAATTATTGAACACATCAACATTTTTTCTCATATATTTACTGAGAAAAATGTTGATGTGCTCAATAATTAACTGCATTTAGATTATTTCATCATGAAAACACGCAGCTGGAACTTCTACCCCTTTATGTGGATCAACTCTCAAATTTACGAGCTCCTTTTTCAGGATGAAGTCCGTTCTACCGAAAAGTTTTGGGATAATCCATCTAGTAGTTTGGGTGTCATTTGCAAAAAAAAAAGAATTCGTGAATACAACAATGTATCCAAATCTTCTCTAAAATGTACTTTTCTGGCACATGGCTAGCATCTTCTGTAATCCTGTTGGACAAAAATAAAAAAAATGCTGTAACACATTCATTCTATCATGGCTTTTAAAGAAGGATTTTTATGTGTTTTGCAACTCTTCCCTCAAGATTATGGAGATAAACCTCAGTGGAATGAAGCTCCAGTAAAGGTTAAGTCAGGTAGACTATCCTAATGCACACTCAGGCCAGGCATATTTCTCTAACCCCCACTGTCACCCTGACATTTTGCTGTTAATGCTGTTTAAATATGATCTTCTCGTTTATTGCATTCTTTCATTCACAAATTTTCTCCAATTCATTATTCGCAGTCTTAGCATAGTCATCAGCCACCACCACCGGACTCCAAGGAGGGATCAATCAATCAATCAATCTTTATTTATATAGCGCCAATTCACAACAACAGTTGTCTCACGGTTCTTTCCAGAAAGAGCAGGTCTAGACCAAACTCTTTATATAATTATCTACAGGACCCAACAAATTCCTCCTTGAGCAGCAGTGGGCACAATGGCGAGAAAAAACTGCCCTTTAACGCGTAGAAACCTCGAGCAGATCCAAGACTCAGGGTGGACGGCCTACTGCCATGACCGGTCGGGTTTGAAAAAAAGAGACAGAGAGAGAGAGAGAGAGAGAGAGAGACAGAGATTCATGGCTGAGGAGAAATACAGACGGGGGAAAAGCAGCAAAGATATCAGCTATAATCCACTTTCTCCAACAGCTCCATGGTCGATAATAACATTAATATTAATGTAACATTTAGCGATTGCTTATGGGGAAATACTATACAAAAATAATAATGATAACAACAATAATCATCACCATGAGCATTTTGTGATCAGTGGACATCCAGCAACATGCATTATCCAGTGACATGCATTAAAGTGAGTGGGATGTATAAAGAGGGACAGTGAGAGAGGAAGAGAGAAAAGCTCAGTGCATCATGGGAGATCCCCTAGCAGTCTAAACCTATAGCAGCATAGCTAAGAGCTAGCTTATGCCTTAATTATAAACTTTATCATAAAGGAAAGTTTTAAGCCTACTTTTAAATGTAGAGAGGGTCTCTGCCCCCCGAACCCAGATTGGAAGATGGTTCCACAGGAGAGGAGCCTGATAGGTGAAAGCTCTGGCTCACATTCTACTTCTGGAGACTCTAGGGACTACAAGTAACCCTGCATGCTGAGAGCGCAGAGTTCTGATTGGACAATATGGAACTATGAGCTCCTTCAGATACGTTGGTGCCTGACCATTAAGAGCTTTGTAAGTGAGCAGAAGGATTTTGAATTTGACTCTAGAATTTACTGGGAGCCAATGAAGGGAAGCTAATACAGGAGAGATATGTTCTCTTAACCTGGTTCTGGTTCTGGTCAGCACACGTGCTGCAGAGTTCTGGATCAGCTGGAGGGGCTTCAGAGACTTATTGGGACTACCTGCTAGTAGGGCATTACAGTAATCCAGCCTGGAAGTAACAAATGCATGAACTTACTTTTCTGCATCTTTTTGTGACAGAATGTGTCGTATTTTAGAAATATTACGCAAATGAAAAAAGGCAGTCCTAGAAATCTGTTTTATGTGGGAGTCCAAGGTCTACCCTGATCAAAGATAACTCCCAGGTTCCTCACAGTGGTGCTGGAGGCCACGGTCCTACCATCCAGAGTAGATATATCATCAGATAAATTGTTTCTAAGGTGTTTGGGTCGCAACACAATAACTTCAGTTTTATTTAAATTTAATAAGAAGAAGTTGAAGGTCATCCAAGTCTTAATGTCTTTGAGACACGCCTCTAAATTGGATAAGTGATTAGATTCACCTGGTTTCATTGATAAGTACAATTGTGTGTCTTCTGCATAACAGTGAAAGTTTATGGAGTGTTTCCTGATAATGTTGCCTAAAGGGAGCAACTATAATGTGGATTTATCTAGGGGAAATATCCTGGGCATCTTGAGCTTGTTAACGCAGACGCTCATTAATCAGTATCTCCCTGAAGAGTGTAAGTGCCGACAGTCATCAAGCGTTGTACTCTATAATACATTATATTATAGAGCTTTACTAACAATGAAAGCAGCTTGGCCTTTGAGGGAGCTGCAGGACTTCAGCCTTGAAAGTGTTTCTGTCGGTGTGTGCGTGGCTCCTCAGTTGCCTACATATAGTCCCTCATCCAGAATTTGAAATAAGGTCATCGTCCCCGGGAGGCCTTGAGTCAAAGCCTCCCTTCCTTTCCTGCCCTTTACCTCTCTTCATCACCTCCTTTTCTTAATTTAACTCCTCACCTGAGTCCCATGATTCCTCATTTCCATTTTCTCCCTCATCTTACCCTCCGTTTCTCCTTTGTTTAAACCGTAAAGGGATATTCCTGTGGTATGTTTCACAGACTTCCCAACCAGAGCATGAACACCAAAGTAGTGAAACTTAACAATGACACAGCCTCTTCACTTATTCTTACATTGAGCACTGTCTTCTACCTCAAGTTGGAGCTCATTTTTGTTTGTTTCTGTACTGGGGTCTCCAAAAAACCAAACAAATATTCCATAATGCCATTGCGCCTTAAAACTGTAATTCCATTGGAGAAATGAATTCTATGGATTAGCAAAACAGTACAGACAGAAATTACATCATTAGTAGATAAGGCAGGTAATAAGTGTATTAAAGCCCGAGCTGTGTGTGTGTGTGTGTGTGTGTGTGTGTGTGTGTGTGTGTGTGTGTGTGTGTGTGTGTGTGTGTGTGTGTGTGTGTGTGTGTGTGTGTGTGTGTGTGTGTGTGTAGCTGCACAGATGCATATCCAATAGGACGCAGAGTGAGCAGGACAATAACACATGATTCTTATGCTAATCAAGGAGGCCATTAATGTTTACATTCAAAATCCGTCCTCCCAGAGAAATACATTCACTCACTGCTAAACTAAGATAATTAGTTCCCTCTTAAACCCATATTCCATTAACTCAGGTGAATCCATCTGAGTTTCATCAAATTTCTGCTTCATTTTGCATGATAATACGATTTAAAAGCAAATGACATATTCAGACTCCTCACAGCGGGAAGCGCACCAATGAGAAAATAATATGTTTAAAAAGGGCTTTTTACATATATCTGTAAATATTTAAAAGTGTTTCCCATAATTCAGTGTGCCTGAGTTATGCATAAATTAAGTCTTTAACTATAAACAGCTTATTGGAGATTAGTGACTGAGGCATTAAATGTCTCCCTGTTGGTTTTTTGCACACTTTGTTTATATGACACCTTATGTTACAGTATAACTATGATGCTCTGAGGGTAATACTATTTTCCTCATTTGTTCAGGCGTACACAAGAGAATCCAGCTGTTAACTATTCGCTTGCATTTCTCTATTGACACGTTTGCGCTTGGTTTGTTTCACAATGGGGAAATCTACACTTTAAGAAATAAAACATGACATTTTCTTAACTTTGTGATGTCAACCAGTCCCCGAAAACTAGTTTGAATAAATGGGAGAAAGATTAGAAAACTAATTATTACTAAATGCTTTTTTAAGTAAATGTCACCAAAATGTCTTGATTAAAAATGACATCATCCAGTTATGATGAATTTAACAAAGTTAAGTTTCCTTTTCTGAACACAACTATGTTATCAGTACAAAACAAAGTTATGTTTAATTTACTGCTCACAATTATGTAATCCCAAAACCTTTTATTATGGCACTAAAGCAATTAAACTCCCTTGTCTTAATTGTCAAAGATGCAACTGTTTATTTCTTTCAACATAAAAAGTGCAAGCAAAGCAAAAATCATCCATGTTTATCATGTTATGTATGTTAAATGTGCTAAAGCAAATCATTTAAAGCCCAAACCTTTTATTATTACATTACAGCAATTAAACTCCCATGTTTTATTTGTTAAAGATGTAACTATTACGTTCTTTCAAAATAAAAAAAGTCATGTATTGCAAACAGCATCCATGTATCCTATGCTGAACACAATTATCATATATGTAACAAACATAATTATGTTGAATTAAATAAATACATTTATATTTCATTTAATGAACAAAATTAAGTTGCATGTACTAAACACAGTTATGCTGACTTTCCTAAACAAAATGATGTAATCACAAAATATTTTACAAATCCATCAACGCAATAAATCCCCATTGTTATATTTGTCAAATAGGCAAATATTTAGTTAATTCAACATAAAAAAGCTACGTAATACAAACAGTATCCATGCTAAAATTACCTTCACAAATATGTTACATGATATAAACACAGTTATGTTGAATTTAGTAAAGACAACTATGTATTCCCAAATGTCTTATTATTACATTAATGCAATTAAACTCTCTTGTTTGCATTGTCAAAGATTCAACAATTTTTATCTTTCAACATGAAAAAGTCATGTAAAGCAAATGACATCCGTGTTTCCTTTCTAAAAGTGTATTGAGCCATACATGGACACATGAATGCATCATGCTAAGAAAAGGATGTCTAGTCATTTTTCATCATAATAATGACAATTCAACAGACTTTTCAGCTCTCTTACTTTGCCGCAGTGACACAGCGCCGAACAAAGCAAAGCTCTCATAGAAAACTTGGCCTGAGAAAGTCAGTTTTCCCATGGTGAGGGAATGTGTACGCCGAACTGAATGTGAGAGAGTGTGTATCGTGTGTAATTTAATTTTATCTCACAAAAACCCTAAAATGATGAAAATCCAGCTCATTTTCCCTCGGCTATATTAGCTTTTATCCAATATCTGTGTTTCCCCATATTCTTTATAATAACAAAGACATTTACCGTGCTTAAAACACTTATGATTAATATAGGTGGGTAGCTTCACGTCTCTCTCTTGCAAACGCACGCACACACACACAGAAACAGACATACACACACTGTAATGGATAGGAGCTGGCTGAGGGCGTCTGTCAGGGGCGACTGTTCTAATCAGAGCAGTGGGGAGAGAGATAAAGGAGAAAATAATGAGTGTGGCATCAGGCCTTTCATAGCACAACAAAAGGCCACGGGATCAGATAGACAGCCACAATGTGGAGAGGAGAGGAAGAGAGGGAGAGAGGGAGAGAGGGAGAGAGGGAGAGAGGGGGAGGGATGGGAGGAGGCAGGGTGGGAGAGAGAGTGCGGGATGGACTGGGTTTGCTAATAAGCCTCCTTGCACTGTAGGTGATGTAGGCAACAGTAGTCGACATCATGAAATGCAAGCTTATGTCTGGCTTCACTTGAAGGATGCCATCGAGTCGGGTGGATGGAAGTTTCTATGACAACATCAATCATCTAAGCTCAGAGTAGTCCTCCAGTGGGAGCTGATTATGAATGCATTTTCCCATCCTTCCATTTTCTGTCTCAAAATACCAACTGCCTTGTGCCCTCTTCTTTCCTGCTGATTAGTGCCGCTTCATTTAACGTGCGTTTGATAATTTCCAGTCACCCTTTGATTATTAATGCTTAATTTACCCAGATTACACTCCTTTGATTATTAATGCCCAATTTAGCCTGATGACTCCAGTCATTAGATGGAGCCCAAAATGAAAGCAAACAACCTAAGGAGTCTTCCAATGTACAGATATAGCTCTACAGATAATGATACTTTTCACAGAAGCCAGCAGGCCCACGAGTATTAAGTCAGCGTCCACGTTTTTACCCAAACTCCCATCAAACTTTAAAGAGAAAAGAAATACTAATTAGAAACTGCAAGCTAGGAGAAATGAGCAGGCCAACGCAGAACAGAAAATCCTATTCAGAGACTTAATGAGCTTGTCGAAGCTGAATAATTGATTTCTAATTCTAGCCTGCAGCTGTTGACCCAACCAGGGAGGGTTTTGAAAGGAGCTGAAATATGTTGCGCTCTGACTTGGCACTGTTGGCTTTCTGTTTCGGAACCATTACTAAATCCCCTCATGTCTACCTCACACTTTAAGCCTTTATTTAGGCACAGACATAAAGTTTTCACATTCAATTGCTTGACTTTGGTGCACAAAGCAAACAAAACCGGACTCTCCCTTTGAAATCCGTTGCAGGAACTCCCCTGACGACTTAATCCTCCTTCAGATCTTGTTTAATATTTTAGACTGGACACAGTTTAAAAAAAAGCTGTTTAACTCGGAGCTGTCAAAGCCCAGTGAGGTAAACTCTCCCAGCGCATAAAGCATTGGGATCCACAGTCCATATCAGATTGTAGGTGTTTTATGTTTCCATCATTTGCTGCGGAGTGATTCTTTGTTGCCCTGTGTGGACGATCATATCCTGGGGGTTCTGGGGCAGGAACAGCACAGAGTACCCTGTGTGTGAACCACAGCCGCCCAGCGTCCCTGTAAGATGACCTCACGGAAAATAGGCCTAATTATTGCTGTGACAGCCTGTGCTATCATATTCTGCCAGATCAGTCACTGCATAAAAGAAAAGGGAGGGGAGGGTAGAACAAAAATTAACAGAAATAAATACCACCATGCCAACCCCCTTCCCTAAACTGAACCCATGTATTTTTAATACCCTAATCAGCAGGGTCTCACTGGGGCTTGGCTCCCACTCGCAGACACAGGTGAGCACAGGTAAGGCAGGTTCTCGCGGTGCAAAGTCACCGGCATCAGCCACATGAGTCAGCTTTAGGGAAATATAATAACTGCTTTTAAAGTCCTTTTTTTTCTGCAAGGTACATAATACATATGGTATAAAGTAGAATACAGACAGGACATGGGGCCAGGAACACGCAGCAATTACAAGACGGAGGGTTTAAGGCAGACAGCAGTGATTAACGTCCTATTCCTGAAGCCATAGTCATTCGGGTCGGATCATTATATGATAGATTACAGGGCTATTTGCCTGGTTTTGTTCCCAGAGACAGTATTACGAGAGACACCCTGGGAATGGGACATACTACACCCACGGCTACCTCTGTGAGAGAAACATGGCAAATATCAGTCTTCTGTTACAAGCTGAGGACTGACGCTTCTATTTGTGATGTTCCAAACTAGATTAAAGGTAAACCCGGGCAAAATAAAGTTTCTACAGAAAAAGCGGGTTCAAGCAATTCTAAAAATGTTCAAATCTTTGTTGATTGTGTGGGGGAACCCTCTCTTCCTTTTACCGTTAGTGGTGCTCGAGTCAAAGCGCCTTCTGCAGACAAAGGAGATTTGGTCAGATTATCCATCAGGTTGTAAACAAGCTAATAGTTTTGTCAGATTCAACCTCTTCTCCTACAGGTGGAAGTGATGCCCGTTGACACTGGAGACTGGTTAGGGTTATAATAGCAGGCATTCGGTTGTCATAAAATGTCCATATGAGAGTGAAAACTTGGTTGCAGTAATTACAAATATCAGTAGCAAAGCCGGAAGTTCTGCAAGTCTGCAAAGAGATTTTCAGTGGGTAGATGCTCAATAAAAAGTGAGTATTTTCTACAGACAGATTTTAGTTTAAAAAAAAGACTACTATCTTTACCTACAAGATTATTTTGCAACCCTGGGTATTAAGACAATTATGTATTTTCTTGACCCCTAACAAAGTTGACCTTATTCCTAAACTTTACAAAAACACCAACCGTACTGTTGATGCATCATCAAACCTATGTTGTAATTTACTATTGCGCTGGAGGGATTTAATAAAAAAGGTAATTCTGTGGTTCAAGGTTGGCCCACTCGAAAACATCTGTATGTGTTGTTTGGGGGAAACATTGAGGTCAAATTAAATTTTGAGTGTTTTTACTGTTTGGATGGAAATAAATTTGTTCAACCTGGAGGTTCACACATGATCTTCTTCTCACGCTCCTTTCCCCATCTATGTGCGATGTAGAATTCAAGTTCTTCATCAGAATGGAGCCAAAATCTATTCAGCTACATGGCAAACATTCTTTTTAAAATTATGGTTTGACCAGATTATTCAAACAGTTGCCATCAATGAACTAACTTGACCTAAGCTGTATAATACTTGGTAGATAAAGCCACTTTGACAACGCTCCTCCATTTATTCCCATCATCATTGCTTTTTAAAACGACAGGAGAGTTGGGCCAGGAAGCTTAAATGTTGCTATAAGAACCTTCTGTCCACTGCTGGCTATTGCGATGATGAACTGGGCTTCTCCCTCATCCTCCTCTCGCTCTCCTTGCCTGAACATTCATGTCTCCTTAATGCATGTTACTACTCCGATTTCATCGCTGGAGTCTTTATGCTTTTTCATCTCGGGTCCCATGGATCATGGCTGGACCTACTGCTGCGGTCCTGGAGAATGCCCCCATATCGATGTTGGGGTGAGTTTTTAGACAAGGAAGATTTGTCCACCTCTGACTCTAAAAGGTTTGGACAAAAAGCAGCATGAAAACCTCATTAAGTAAAAAGAAAAGAAAAGAACGCACACTCACATACACTCTCACAAAAACACACACAAACACCACTCACACACATACTTACTCTCTCTCACGCACACACACACACACACGCACACACACACACAATCAAAATATCTTGGCAGGGGCAGTTGGATAATAATGTGATTAATTCGACTGATTACAAAAAGAAAAAGTAAAGCTTTCTTATTGAGTGCGTATGTTTGAAGGTCTTTGTCACTTTTAGCTGGTAATAAGAAAAAAGAACACGGTTGTAGTCTTTGTAACCAAGCTCTGCCCTCCACCCGGAGCCCCTCTCACTGTCACTGGCCATGTGTAGTGTGTAATCGGCACTGACAGTCGTTGTGCAGGTCAGTAACCCGGTGCCCCTGTCTAATTGAGGCTAAGGATCCCGGCTTGTCCTGCCATCTATAATTAACCATATCATCTGCAGCCGTATGAAAGATTCAGCCGGACTGGGAGTGGCCGACACACGATCCTGCTGTTGGTGTTTACCGCTCTGTGTGTAGAAATGTGTGTGTGACTGCGTTAGTAGAAGAAGAATTCATGCAAATACCAAGTGTGTGCCTTTATAGTTACGTTGCAATATTTATGTTTCGTCCCAACAAAAGTTGCTGAAGAATCTAGACTAGATTGTCGCGCACAGGGATCAAGTAAGTAAAGGCTCACACATTTTGTAGTAAGACCCCTCTGTACCCTTTCTGCCGCCCCCCCTCCTCCTTCCCCCGGCTTGATCTTTGGAATGGCAGAAACTTGAAGTATACTCTGCCCCTTCAAACACCTTGGCTCTCCCTTCTCCTGCCCTCTCCTCCTCGTCCTCCTCCCCCTCCCCCTCCCCCTCCCCCTGTGCGCTCAGCTCTACCTACTCCACTTAGCTCCTCTCTCTTCCCAGACGAAACCTTTGAAATATGGCTTTCAAAAAATGCTGCTTTTTGAATTAATGAATCATTTTTTGCCAGGTGTCGTCGGGTGGGGGGTGGCGGGGCAAAGGCGGGAGGAGCGAGAGAGAAGGGGGCTAATAAATACGGAGCTCACCACTACTAATACCTAGCCACCCTCCCTCGTCTGATGCACCCCCTCCCTCTAGCATCCACCCCACCACCACCGACCAACACACACACACGACATTGCTTTCCTCCCACAGCCCTCCCGCCCCCAGCCCTAGATGAAAGGCCTGGCTCGTTCCTGTACCTTTAATTTCAAGCTGAAAAGGAAAAACGAGAGCGGGGGTGCGAAACACGCTTATGAATATGGAGAAAATTGAATGAGAACCATCCCTTTGAATAAATCAGTATGAATGTCCTTTGGCCTTGTTTGGAGGAAGGTCGCTGGAGACCCTTGGATATACAGATGGAGAGAAGCTTGATGGACAAGTGTGTATGTGTGTGTGAGTGAGAGAGTGTGCGCCATGTAATATATGCATGACCTTGTAGAGTGTGTGCAGATGTTTTGAGAAGTTTGGCCCGTTCATGATGCTTTTATTGTTTAGTTTTTAAGTGCAAAAGGCTCCATGTAATTGAAAAAGAAAAAAAACACAGTGTGTTCATTAAACTGAAAGTGGTCATTACCTTCTCAGAGGGTTGATTTAAATAACTGATCATATGGCGGCTGTAAGCGCATATTATGATTGTGCCCATTTGCAGATGCACATTGTAGATGGGATGTAAGCCCAGGCGGAGAGGGAGACGGCCTTGGAGAGAGAGAACAACAACAGGAAGCAGTAAAATCTGCGTGCAGAATTGTGCTGCTGGTGCGTCTATGTGGACACATCAGTACTTAGATGCATTCTGGAGCTGGTTGAGCTATATTTGATTGCATATTCTGATTTTTTGAAACAATTTCGTATCACGGTTTTAATTTTAGAACTTATTTATGCCATAGCGGGGGAAAAACATATGCAGACTTAGAAATTAAACGTGGGGGTTGTTTGCATTACATGATTTTCTTGTGTTGAAAGATTTGAATAGTTGCATCTTTGAGAATTAAAACGAGTGACCATCATTGCATTAAATGTAATAGTGAAATAGTTTTGGGATTATATTATTGTGTTTAGAACATGCAGCATAATTATCTCCCGGAAAAGTTTGTGAATATCACCACCACCTGTTTGTTACAAATCCTTTGTGTCAGCAGGATAACTCGAAAACTATTTGATAGATAATTTTAAATTTGTATACCTCCATTGAACTTAGTGCGAGGAAGAATTGGATTGATTTTGTGAAGGATTGGTTGTATATTTCTACCACTATCGGGAGAGTTGTAGCTCCCAAAGTTATTCACAAAAAACCATGTCAAAATGATTAGTTGATGAATTGATTACTCATTAAACAGAAAAATAATCGACAACTACCTTCGCTCTTCAATATTAGAAAATGGAATTCGATGGTTCTGGGTTTTGCAAACGTTCTGCTTAATTGTGTCTAAAATAGTCATAAGTTGAATATTCTTGGGTTTTGGAATGTCTTTTTCTAACCTTTTACAGCACAAACAATTGCTTTAATTAATAAAGAATTACTAATGTGTAGATCAATAAATATGGAAAAAGAAAATCCGCTGCAGCCCTAGATGTGAGGGGACCATGCTACTCTAATACACAATATCTCAGAAATACACCCATCAGCATTAACATTAAGACCACCGACAGGTGAAGTCAAAATAACATTGATTATCTTGTTACAGTGGCACCTGTCAGCGGTCGGGGTACATTAGGCAGCAAGTGAACATTTCATTCATGAAGTTGATGCATTGAAGGAGGAAAAATGGAAAAATGGACAAGTGTAAGGATCTGAGGCTGGCCGACGGGATCAGAACAACTCCAGAACTGCAGGATCTTCCTGGTCTGCGGTGGATAGAACATACTAAAGCTGTCGCAGGAAGGACACCTGGTGAACCGGCGAGGGGGTCATGAGCGTCCAATGCTCAGTGATGCGTGCGGCGAGCGAAGGCCAGCTTGTTGCTGTTGCGCAAATTGCTAACTGTGTAGCTCCTCCTCCTTCTGCAGGAAGGACAGTCTAATAATCGGACATTACCAATCCAACAATAATACTAATATCATGTGTAATATTACCTTACATGATCATGTGCAATATCACGCCTATAATTACAATTTTGCAGGCACAATATCAGATATAATATCCCATTTATAATCACGTGTAAAAAGACATTACCATGTTGTTATTCTTACTCTTCACTTAGTTATTCTTCAAATCTCATCTGCAATGTGCAACTCATACATACGATTTATTTTCCTTTATTTATTTTCATTTATTTATTTTTGGGGGTCGATTTGGAGAAATCTACGGCACATGAATTCCCATTGCCTATGGGATTAATAAAGATTACCTTATGATATTTAATTGTGTTCTGTTGTATTTTATTTTTGTTTATTTTATCTTATCTTAACGCTGACTCATTGCAAAGCTTTTTTGGTGGCAAAAAAGTGACCTACACAAAATTAGTTAGGGTATTTTAATGTTGTGGATGATCTTTGTAGCTGCTGATATTTATTTTTATTATTTTGAGTTCATATTCCCCCCCCCCCTCTACTACAGACTAACAGTAGGTTAACTCCAACCTCTTTCACTGCAAACGAGACCATGGTCATAATAGAATTGTTCTCAGTCCGTATTAAACTGACAATAAACAGTATATAGTCCGAGCCTCAATCAGAACTGGGTTTTTTTCCCCAAAACATCCATTGAGTTTTTTCCTTATTCCAACAAGCACCTGAGGTTGGCACACACACACACAAAGAAGCAGGGCTCTCTACTGTTCCCATGGAACAATAACTTCCTGTATCCTTGACAAATATAAATCATGTCACAGTCGTCATTGTGTTGACTTACATACAGTCCATGAAGCCAATTTCTCCGAGTTGGTTTATATATTTCTTTTTGCAGAAATGAACAGAAGACGTATCCATGCAACAGGGCACATCCATGCTCGGTTGGTGCAGGGCTGTGAAACTGCTCATAATAGTTTTATTGAGTTGTTCAGCACAATATAATGCTTTTTTTTTTTTGGAAAAAGTTGTCATCTGATGTATCGACTGAGAGATAAATAATGGCACTATGATGATTAAAGTCAGTCATAAAGGAGCAAGTAGCAAGGGAATATGCGTAAAAATTCATTTATGCAATTGCAATCCCAGTGCTGTAAAATTATATAAATATATATCAATAAATAGCAAATGATTAAAAAAAATGATTGAAGAAAAAGGGAGAAAAGAATAACTGAAAAAATAGTCACTTGAATAAAGCAAGGCACTGACTGATAATGGAATAATCCAGTGATATACAAGATAAAAGTAAAAGCGTAAATAACAATAAAAGCCACAAAAGCAAAAATAAACTAGGCCTATTGGTTGTGTCCACAGTATTTTATGGAATGAAAAAAAAACTCCACAAAATGAGTAAAATATGATATATACAGGATGTTTTTTGAAAAAAAAAGTTTCCCCTAGTCAGTAAAATATGAAATATCAGAGTGAAACCCAGTGTATACATAGTAGATCTCCTTGTGTCCACACCAAATTTGAAATAAATCGGATCAATTGTCAAGAAAAGATGTCCCGAAAACTTTTGGAGATAAAGCTCCCTCTAGTGTTAGAAGTATACAACCCACCTTTCCCAAAGTCAATACAGTTCTTCCTCACACTAAGGTCTTTTAGGGTATTCAATTTGAAAGTGAACCACTGAATAGTTTTTGTATTCCGTCCAGAAAACACAGTTTTTCTTTAAAAGAAAATCCCCCACAGTGAGTTAAATAGGGACTATTAGAGTAAAGTAGGATATTTACAAGAAGAATTTCCTCGAGGTCATTCAAATGCACCAAATTTGGACTTAATCAAAACCAACTGTTGAGAAATTATTTCCAGAAAACCTTTGGATATAGTGTTCCCCCTAATGTTGGAAATATTTAACCGGCCTTTCCCATAATCACTCCAGCTCTTCCTCGCACTAAGGTCTACAGAGTTATAAAATTACAAAATATTTCATGAAATTGTTTATGAGTTATTGCGCTAACGTTAGGAATTTGTAGCGGCCACTGTGGCGGTGATGGCGCTTCCATAATATCCACGACTTTTTCGGGGGTATAAATATTTTAATGCAGGTTAGGGTGTCAAAAGTAAAGCAGACTGCAACCGGTGCTCAGCTTAACTTTGAGAGGAGTGGTGAAAAATAAATCCAGTTATACAAGAAAGATGATTAAACACTTGAGGGATCAGCTCAGAACCAAGTTCAAAGAGTTTGCTAAAGCTAGAGGCAGTAAACAGCTACTGCTAACATTAGCAGAGCAATGGAAATGTCCACACGACTTACAGTCGATAAAAATAACGTCAGCACTCAGCCAATATAATGATCTTGATTATTAGCGTCTATCTGTCGTACGTAGTGTGAATTTGTCATCTTATCATGATACAAGAGCCAAACTTTTAGCTAGCTGTGTCAGTATTAGCTGTGTCAGCTAATGCTGGTACCGTATCTGCATTAGCTGTGTCAGCTAGCTCATACTCTGACGAATGGTCTGACAAAACTAGTTTCAGCGCAAACCTATTTTTAATGATATTACAAAAATGTCATTAACGAAAAGAGATCGATAAAGCATAAATAATAAGGAGAGAGATTAAAGACAAACAAGCAAATGTGAACAATCATCTTACCGCCACCAACTTTGACTTTAAATGCGGTTTAAATTGTTTATTCAATCATTTACATGCATGAGAATACAGTATTTCAGGGGGGAAGTGGGACAACATGAATTTCTATTACATGTCTCTAGGCATTAAACATGCTAATACAAGCCTCTAATGTTCACTTACTGATATAATAGTTCTTATTAACATCTACTCTTTCTCCCTCAATGAAAATGTATATGATGTACTTACACATCAGCATGATAATGTGTGCAGCCCGCAGCAACATTATCATAACTCTAACACAAATAAGGTTATAGGAGACTCCATAAAAGTCTTCTGTATTGACCAGGACGTCTGCCCGGGGGCGCCACATGAGATAAAACCGCCCCTGCACCTGAGGGAAGTAAAAATAAGGACTTTGTTGAGCGGAGTGGGACATTTAACGTTCTTCATTCACCTGCTGAGAAGCAGCAATTGACATGAATTCAATCTAATTACACTCATTCGACAGTTTATTGGGTTGACCGAGCAATCCAGCTGAAATGAATGCAGGCTGCTTCAACTGTCCTGCATTTAATCCAAGCCTCATTCAATTCCATTATGTTCAGTTATTGCTGAAACATTACAAACATGCTGCAGTTTGTATTGCTGTTTAACATTACACAAAGAGGTGTTTATGTTATTTAGACCAATGTATGGAAGAAAATGGGGTAAACACTATGATAGCAATAATGATAATACTTGCCAGTAATATTAAATATAATTGATATGCTGAGCAATCTCATCTCTCCTTTGATAAAGCAAATTAAAAAAAACACTCATTATATCAACAATGGTGAGGACACCCCGTTAAAAAAACTTGTATTAATATCTTGTGTGATTATGCGTGTTTGATTTGTTAGGCCCCTCAAAGATCTTACAGCATCATTCATACTCCAAAACATAAAGAAAAAAGGAGTAGAAATATACTATAAATATATATTTTTATTTTTGAAATTCATTGAAGCGCTCACATTACTTTTCTTTTTCATTTGCTCAGAATCCAATCATCATTGTTTCAGAAAAACATTCAACTGAAGTTAAACTTATAATTAATTTATGCAATAACTCGTTCTTTTTTGTATTAAAAAAGAGGGCGTCATAAATAAACGTCATGTGCACAAACAGCAGCAATGATCATGATAGACACAGAGAACTTAAGATGATGTGTTACTGAATGGGAAGGGAGGAGCCACTGAGAGAGGGGAGGGGCTTAAAGAAAGTGAGCAGAACAACATGTCAGCACAAGACTTGAGGGAGGAATCCAGTGACTCCTGTGTTTGCTGTCATTCACAAATATACAACAGACCGTTAAAAAAGAAATATGATATAAAAAAGTTTGTTCAGTTGATTCATTTTCACCAAATCTGGACTAAATCGGATTAACAGTTGAGAAATGATGGCCAAAAAAAGTTTGGAGATCAACTCCCCCTCGAATCGGAAACACACAACTGACCTTTCCCCATATCGATCTAGTTCTTCCTAGCGCTAAGGTCTATTTGGGCATTACATTTGAAAATAATCCATTCAATAGTTAATGAGTTATCATGTTAACACATAATGTGGATATAATAAAAAGTATCACAAAATATTCTAAAAGTAATATTCTTGGTTCTACAAATATTCCTGTATCAAAAAAATAAACCCCCAAAGTAAAACACTTGCTTTACATGGAGGCATGTGGCCCAATAATACGCATGCATAAGAGTTTCTATGAGTGGAAACTGTTTTAAACCTGCTAATTATACTTGCTTTTATTCTGAAATGGAAGGGAGAAGGAGAGGGTGACAGTTTAAGGGAACACGTCGGAACATTTTCACAACTTGTATCCCTTCATATCCGTGTAGATAGGGTGTTCAATGCAATCCATCAAGTAAATATAGAGTGTAATGTTAAACAAATGGTCCTTCACAGAATGGCATTACTTTAAAATTTCAAGCAGCATGAAAAAACTCAACTGCGAGTCTACTGCAGGGCGTAGAACCCGGACAGCTGGATGAAAAGAGCAAAGTGAAAACTCAACCACAGTTTCACTTTTAAGCTTTAAAAGCAAGAGCGGATTCATATTCTAAATGTTTGCTTACCCTCGAATTCACTCATGTTCCACCTGCCCTTTAGGAGAACCTACTCCTGGCTACTCCCTCTTTTTGCCCGGCCTAAAAGATTTATTTCACGCTCCTGCCTTCCATTGAATCTCCAGGGCACCAAATGTGAGCACTACCTTATCTGAGTGATGCTTATTCAAACGGATATGGAGACCCTCACAGTCCAGTGAAGCGAGAGGTTACACCAGAGGTCTGGAAATAAGTCTACATTAGTGCAATAAAATGTGAAAATAGTCCAACAACTACTGATACCACTTAAAGCTGATTCCCCTTCAGTGTTTGTGAGAGCGCCATTCATTCGAGCTGTTAGAGACGCCGAACACGGCGCTGAGATTCGGATCATAGCTCAGAGTTTCTTTCTTTCTTTTTTTTTATATTATCCTTCTGATATGCTGGAAGTAGTGAATCTCATTATGTTTATCCTTTTAAGAAGCTACTCCTGGAGCGCCGCTCGATTTAACGCTGCCGTGTCAGGGATCATTTGTAAAAATTTAAACTGAGGCAAAATCAAAGTGACAATATGAGCTCCTCCATTTTTGAGGAAGACGAGCAAAGATGAAGCAAATGCATTAGCCTCAAAGTCTCTCTTACTGTATGTAACCCATAAGAACCAAGAACCGATTCTCCTTAAAAAAAAAATGATATACTAAAATAACCTTAAGATAAAACGTGTTTCTGAATGTTTAAATGCTGCCCTTTGTCAGAGTCCGGGTTTTATACTAACTACCCTTCGTAATTTGGAAATTAATAAGATTAAGTGTTTTCTGCTAAAAAAATAAACATTCTTTTATGTTTAATTTGCAATTCCAACCAATATATCTAAATTTGAATTTGCCTGTTAGGTTTTATGACATGAAAATACGTCAATATTTCCTAACTTTTTTTCAAAATGTGCATCCAGAACAGGATAAACGTAAACGCAGGATCTGGTATTAATGCTTTAGAGATGCTAAAACTTTTCTATAGCAGCAAAAACAAGCTTGAAATGAGCAAGAGTAGAACGTTTTGAGTTCAAATCAATACCGAAGCTGAATAAGGAGTTCTCCATAGAGTTGCTGCTTGAAATCCATATGAAATGTATTATTGTACTGTACTGTAAATATCATCTGAATTATACCATATATTACCTGTATTTAAAGATATATATTATTAAAGAATGTTACTGTAATCCTGCTACAAACATTGTAAATTGATTGTGCTTGTATAGCAGTGTTACGGGTGGGCTTTAAGAAAACAGACCAGCGTTTCATCACTCAGGTCACCATATGAGATTAGCCCGGATAAATTCGGAGGTAGGTGTCAGGAAGGGCATCCGACCTAAAACCAAATCATGATGCAGAACGAGATGATGCGCTGCGGCGACCCCTGAAAGGAACAGCCTGGAGAAGAAGAAGAAGAAGAAGAAGAAGAAGAAGAAGAAGAAGAAGAAGAAGAAGAAGAAGAAGACAATTATAAGACACCTTCAGCGTCTCTGCAGACCACGACGGAAATTTCACTGACTGTGCAGCAGATTTTGAGGAGATGTAAATAATCCAAACTTCTTAACAAACCTGTAACATGTGCACAGCAGGACAGACGGACAAGAATAATCCTCCACACCTCTTTGGTGGGGTCACAAATGCAGATCTCTGTGTCACAAAAGCTGAGGAGGTTGCGGCTTTTAATTTTCCTATTGCATTTCGCACACTTTTCTCTCTCCTTCCCATGATGCACTGCTGTTCGAAGTGAAGCTTACTGTGTTTCCTTATTTTCTGTTTTATTATTTACTGTACTGTCCTCTTTATTACTGTTTATTGCCAGGCTGGGAACCAGAATGAAGCTGTTCACTTCTCACGCTTAAACTTTGACGGTAGTCTGTAGGGGAGGGGAGAGAGAGGAGCGGTTGAGTGCAACAACGAAAATCCCGTTTCCCGTTACCCTGTGTGTGAAACTATTTTAACATCACAATGATTGTGGTTGCAGGTGCAGGGCCATGGGCTTAATGTTGGAGAAAGGCTTCATATGTAAAAATAAGTTTACATATGACACAATTTCTGATGAGAGCTGTTGCTTCAGATATCACCTTATTCCAATTAAGAGGACTTTGGTCGGGCAAACATGAACACACACACATGCGAATTTCAGGATGCATGGGAAAAGCAAACTGTAGGCAACATATTTTCTAAGAGGATGTGGAATTACCTTGATTGAAAAACAAACAACCCTAGAAATGTTTACTTGTACTTTTTTAATGGATGGAGCTCATCTTAGGGCCATGCAGCTCTCGCTGCTGCGCTAATTACAACCTTATTAGGACTCAGGTGCTGCAGAAATCCTTCAGTGAGGGACATCTGTGGCTGACAGAGGAAGGCCGTGTCATCCAGCCTCAATGGCTCCAGGAACAAACACAAGGATTTTCTCTGAGATTCATTATCGTCACAATGAATGAAACCCAGGTCCTTTTGCTTGTCGCTCTCAGCATATTATCTTCCCATCAGCCTGCCAATCACCCTCAGCCCACAAACAAACCCCTATCTGCCGACACAAACATAGATGCACACTGTCAAGCACACACAAGCGGAGATGCACCAAAACAGGCACAAAAGGCACACACACACACACACACACACACACACACACACACACACACACACACACAGAAATCAGATCAGCTAATTAAGATGTGGCGGCTGAGTGGGAAGTAAACTCAAACAGGGCCGGACAGATGTCTCACTCCGCTGACTTCAAAAGGGAAATAAAGAACACAAGGCCGTGTAATGTGATTTAGATATAATGCTTCCAGGTCAGGGGTGATGGCTCCACTGCTGGGCAGTGGGAGAGCAGCTGACAAGCGTGTAACTAACCATGACGGATGGGAATTCAATGGACTGCCCACACTACACACTTGAAGCCAGACGGGGACATACAACGCTGCCGACCACCTTGTGGACTACAGTAGAGGAGAATTATAGGTTCACAGAGTTTTTTCTTTGAAAGACGTATGCGATTTCCCCACGTCTTTGAAAGACGTGGGGAAATCGTCTGTTTTAGCGACATCGCTACACAATGATGTCATGATTAATGGGATAAAGATGCACCGTTGCTCTTGCAGCGTTATTGTGCGATCTACTGCTATTACTGCCATTTACCAGGAAGAAACCTTGGAGCAGACCTCGGCTCTATAAATGCGTGGCCACCTGCCTTCATCTTGATTAAAATCAGGGAGAAACATTCAGAATACTTAAGTTCCAAAGCTCTCACAGTCGAGCCACTTCCTGTCACCACAGATGGAATCATGACGGAGACGTTTAATTCCAGCTTGAGCGCCGGCCGGTGTATTCTGTCTGTTTTTCTGCACAATGACATCAGATAGAAGTCTGTTTTAAGAATAATCTGTAAAAACCTGGAGATTGACATTCAACTTCTGAAATATAAGATGGATAACCAGTGGGCTGGCTTCCATTCTCCATAATTAAAATCAGATATGAGTCTTCCAAGATAAATGTTAAAGACAATATTTAAAGATGTTGGATGTTTCTTTTGATACAAACCTAGGACTTAAGAATTCTTTAAAAAAAAGAAAGAGAGAAAAAGTAAGTATCAGCATCAACTGCCAGTCGACTGATACAATGGGTGTGTTAAGATACACTTTGCACGAGTGCAAATGAAATTGTAAATATTATTATAGAACATAATGCAAAATGGCTGCAATTTTTCATCTTTGTGTTTTCTGATGTGTAATAATGAAAATGTAATACTGTGTAATTTTGTCATGATGACCAGTAATGAACACGTGGAAACCATCATCTAAATAAATCCGCATTGCAATTATCATTTCTGTCAAACTACCAGGAAGGGGGAAAAAATGATTTGAAAATCCACAAGTTGCAGAGAAATGCAAAATACAAAGGCATTCTTAAGCTCAACAGAAACCCGAGGTGAGTGCATAAGTGGTGGGGGAGCGGAGGTGTGCTATTAAAATACAAGGAGCAGAAACTGGTGACGACGAGGTGAGAGGAGAAATCAAGGCGATGAAGGGTTAAAACATTTTGCCCATTATGCTCCCGCTCTTTCTTACAGTCTGAGAAATTAATAGGAGAAATTAGCAAAGCAATTACCACTTTTAATTGGACTAATTCTTCTGGTCCTGTCACAGCTGCATCCACAGATTCCACTTTTAAACCTCGTACATGTCTTTTCCACCCTTTTACAAACACTATTATTAATTTCACAAATTTCCGTGGACCTCTTTTAGCCTTTGACACCCGAGCCATCAAGGGTGAAGCACTGACAGCTTCCCCTAGATTATTATCTTCCGTTAGTATCTCTCTCTCGCACAGACACACTACGCCCTCCATCCCTCTGTGCCTCATCAGTTCTCCTTCTCTTAGTCTTGAAGGAAGGAAACAATGGTGCAGGTTTTTGTAGAAGAGGGGGGATAGATGAGCTTTAATGTTGTGGACAAAATCATTTGAACAAACAGCCCCGTCATTGCCGAACCTCGTCGCCACTTGTGTTTGATCTCAATATGGAGTCATTCAATCCTCTGTTGGACCCAATCTAAAGTGGAACTTTATTTTCTTTGAGGACAATGGCTGATCTTTTCCTTCCCACAGAGAACATGCAGAATATAAACACCGGCTTGATGAATATGGTTCTCCACAGTTGAAGGACACCAAAGATTCATGAGAATAAAATGGACTAAAGTGATACACAGCATTAAATTGCCCAAACACAGGACACGGGAGGCTTATGCACAATAATGTTTGGAGATGAATAGCATTTATTGTGAATACGTGGCTATTTGGTCATTATCTAGGCGAAAAGGAATCGGTACCCGTTAATTTTATCCTTCTGCTACATGAAATCTTCTACCCTATTGGACCTCAGGGTCTGCAGGACTTGCTGCAGCCGCAGGTCCAGGAAGCTAATGGGGATTTGAAAGTATGCATCGGACTCAGCATTTTGTTCTGCTATCTTAACGTTGTGGCTTCGCAGCATTTTCTTTAACAGACTAAAATGTATACAGAGTTCAGCATATTTACGTGCGGGTAGGTGTTCACAGGACTCTGAGTTTGATTTTGGATTAACAGAATTAAAGTGGACATAAACTGCATATTTTAATATTTAATTTAGTTTAATCTTATTCGAATTGGGCCTGTGTGAAAATAAATTGGCCGTCTTTGTGAACTAAATAAAAAAAACAAACACCAAACTGCAATTACAACTGGCTGCTGCTGGACGGAAAAGGAAAAAAGATAAAACAATAGTGAACTTTCCCGGAATTAACCGACTTTCTAAAAACTCAGGTTGAAGGCTCATTCATTCATTCACTGCACGCTCTCTCACCCTCAGTAAAAGTGAGACATCATAGCTCCACTACTTCAATGACACAGAGGGAAAATGCATACATCATAGAGCCAGTAGCATCCAAGAAGAGAATTGAGTGGTGTTGTAAACTTTGCTTTAAATTGATGGTTTCATAGTTAATACTTTTTCACGGCACTGTAACTGAATCAATCACCTAGAGTGAATCATTGTAGGCATCATAAAAGTAGAATTATGTGGTCATTGAATGATTTCAATACAATAAGGCTAAATCACATCTGATATATTGATGATGTCATGGGTGGAATTTAAGCTGTGAGGTACAAGTCCAAACCAGTAGGGCAGGACTGTAGTTTACCTCTTTCATCAAGTATATATTTAGTTTTGATAACACAAATCGTGACATACAAGACAAAAATCCAATGACCGACCAGGGACTTTTTCTGGACATGAAGGAGAAGCCCATCCTCCAAAATGTCGTGAGAGTCATTCGCTGTTGCTCAACACCGCCGTCTCACTGATCCATTGATTGGATTGATCCTGGAGTGTTCACTTGAGACCCAGTCAAACTGTATTTTTCACACAGGGAGGAGAGACGGGAGCATCTGCTGCGCCTGATAGCTTTGGCTTATTTGACTTTTCCTGACATGGAAAGATGGGTGCCTGCTTTGAAGCCCCTCAGATATGCGAGTCACAATCCGTTATCCCGGGCCCAAAGCAGCGATTCCCACTGGGGCCGCTCACAGAAAGTCCTGCCCTGATGGACTGATGGGAATCAGAGGAAATCAATAAGCAATGATAGACTTCTGCGGTCCACTCAGCTAATCCAGTTAGTGATAGCCGTGGATTTAATCGAATGGTTGCACACAGTACAGACACTCAGAAAACTCGCGTACACACACACACACATACACACACACGTATCCAAGTACACTTAACCCTGTAACAATCTTATGGATAAGATCTGCAGATCTTTCAAACACACTCTAAGCTGTCATTTTGTTGAGACAAGCACCAATTTGAGAGACAATTCATCCGGCACCCAGAGGAGAATCTGTCAATTGAATAAATCCTTTGCACAGAGTCCAAGTTGGACTAGATTGTGGAAATATTTTCATCGCAGCTCATGGAGCGGTAGAATAAAGACACATTCTGTCCCTATGATCATTTGATAATGGATCTCCTTTTTGATATGGAGATCAGCATAATGCACGGCAGTGTATGGGAAGCCGAGCAGAAATGGACTTCCTTTGACAAAGACGATCTCTCCACATCCTGTATACATATCAAAGTGACATAAACCCTGATAACTGCACTCAATACATGAGCCACACATATGTTGCAAAGTATTTCTGGGTTAATACTTTAACCCCCCCCCCCTCCTATGAGTGAATAGACGTTATAAAAGCAAGGCCCCGGTGGCACATGTTTAAAGGTACATTAAGAGAGCACATCAATTAGATGACATAATCCCCCAGCCCTCTTTTCAGTCCCGCTCTCACTTCCTTAATCTCTCCGTTCTTTAACCCTCATCTTCTAAGAGGCTGAAAGCTCCCTTCATCTTCTCCTCAAGCTAGCAGAGGAACCGCAAGCTGCCCGGGGAGAGAGGAGAAGAAGAGGTATTACTGAAGTCTGATTAAATTAACACTGTGATGCAGATTTCTTGCCTTCTCCTCCCTCCTCTCGCCTTATCCGACTGCGTGGTGTCTTTGAAAATCAGATGAACTTGTTACACGAGGGTTAGCATGTGTGTAATGCGCGCATTTGTTTGCTTGAATCTGTTTTTAATTAATTACCCTCACGAGTGTCATTCGCAGAATCCATGACTCGGGATCCTGACTCGGATTGAAGTCTTTGACAAATGAATGCAAGATAATGGGAGCGACTCTCCACCTCATCCGCCCCATCCAGCCCTTCCTTACCTCCATCATCGCCTTGTGCCAATACGAGGGCCGGGAGCAGAGCCGTCCCCCCTGTAGAGGTACTTTAATTACAATGTCCCTACAGCAAAACAACAAGAGGTTTACGTAACTCCCGCGTGAGCAGCTCGACATTCAGAGATCCTTCTTGCTGGCCCCTGTCTCCCGTGTCTAATACAAACGGTCCACCACAATGTCTAAGGTCCCACTACGCACACAGTTTCATTTAAAGTGAACATAAAGAAAAGTTCACTCTGTCTAACCTTGTCCAAGCGCAGATTTAACTCCTTACATGTGAACCAAGTTCAAGCCCAGGCACTGATTAAATTCCATCTATCTGAAGCTAATTAATCATTTCCATTGTGTCTAATATTGTCGTGAGAAAGGTGCTTAGTTGACACTCTAATTCACAGAATATGGCAGCTCCGGTAGTGTGATCAGTACAATATGCCAGAACTCTCGAGAAATAGAATCAAACCCTACAGAGAGCATTAATTATACTCAATTCAGACATGGATGAAGACAATATTCTGCGTATGAAGCTTGGAATTTTAAGATCTAGTTAGGAGACTCTGCTGAAAGAAGCAATAGTGCGAATAAGAAATATACCTTCGCAAATGTGCTCCTCTACGCATGCATATGCATGGGACAAACATGCGACAGACTGAATATAATTCCCACATCACCTTCCAATCTCCCTATATCACATTCGATTCTAATTCATCAAGAAAAAGTCCACGGAATGGAAATTGTGCAATTTTATTACTGGCCATTCAGTGCCTGAACCAGTGTCATTGTCCTGCTTCTTCTTCATTGACCCCATCCTGCCTCCACCCATCTGCTCCAACAAGGTGATGTTTATCTCCAGCAGGAGGAAATTAAAGCCTTGCTTCATGAGCTGCAGATATGCAAATCCGGCGCCGTGCAAATAGATTGCATAGCCCGCACGTTGGACGGCTTGCATTGGGCCGCCCATCGAGTCTCACCAATTTGAAATACAAATCAAGACACGTGAAAAGCACACATGTGGCTCCCCCTTGAAAAAAATACCCACTCTGAGATATTAAGCAAAAATAAATAAAAGAGGATGGGATGGAGAATTAATGGCGGACCAAAAAATTAAAAAGCAGATTACTTATTCGGCGGCTCCGCGAGGCGAGATATAGTTTAATAACTCTTGTTCAACCACAGGTGAAAGCTTATCTCAAGCTCTGTCACACAAAATGGAAATAACTTCCTATGATATCACCATTACATGGGATGTGTATTTTCTTGAACCCACAAAATTGGAAAGTAATAGCGGCCATGCAAAGCGGCGTGCAGTTGTGGAGTATGTAATTTTGATATGCATTAGTGTTATTGTCATGTGGGGCACATGGGCTGTGTCCTCGTGTGATTGTAGGTCTGGCTTGTACTTTTGTATAGTGGGAGGGAAGCAGACAGGAAAAAATACTATTAAACCTGTCCTTGCCATTCCAATCTGTCTGCATGTTTCGCTTTATCATTCTGCAGTTTCTATCCACTTACGCTATAATTAAGTTTCCTGACCCCTGCCTCGCAGCCTTAACTAGGCATTGGGAAATATACAGCCACTGCAGATCTCTTAGCCTGATGGGCTCCCCCTCTTCCTCTTCTCCCGCCTCTCTCTTCCTTTTCTCCTCCGTCCCTATTTCTGAAAATCTCTCTCTCTCTCTCTCTCTCTCTCTCTCTCTCTCTCTCTCTCTCTCTTTCTTTCTCTGAGTCTCCATGGCACTGTAATGGAATAAGAATTATTAATCGAGTAATTGTGAAAAAACACATTAGTTTGCATTGAATTTCTCTCGCTCTCATTTTCGATGCTTGATTATCAGGCCATTGGGTAGACTGTACACCCACCCCCCCAACCTCACCTTTCTACCAACCACACCTCAAGCACATAATACATGCCCAAGCACACACACACGCACCAAAACACACACTGACCACATCAAACTTACCTCAGTTTACATGTAAACTGACTTTCAACTCAGAGTTTGCATCATACCTGATGAAGGATGCCCAAATTGAAGTATATAGAAATAATTAATTGGGAATATATATTCATTTTCTAAAGGACGTTTATTAATTTAAAGCAAACACGTACAAATACTGAGAATACACCACAATTGGTGCATTTCATTGGAGAAAGACTTTCAGAGAAAAAGTTACGTCAGTTTTATTTGTAAATTCTTATTAGTTGCATACTTACACAAAATAGGCAAGAAAATATGAAATTTAAAATGTTTAAGAAGAATAAATTAAATGCTTAGAATAAAAAATATCTGAAACAACTTTTTCAGATTTCTAAAAAACTTTAAAAAATATATATATATGTATATTACTTTAAGTTTGTATTCTTCAGAAACACTCACCTGAACCAAACCCCAGTGAACAGTAAATGATTCCTGGAACTTCACTACTTGGTTAGTGTGTACGTGAAGTTTTCCAAGTATATATGGAATCGTTTTTGTTTATGAAAACTCTAAATTTTTTCACGGCAGGGGATAATAAATGCAGCCAATAGATGGTAGTTAAATTACGTGAATTCACCAAACACAGCATCTTAACATGAATTCAGTACAGGATGCACCTTTACTGTTACACAGGAAGAAGAATAGAGCACTGTTGTCATTCTCATGATGTCATGATGATGTTTGCTCTGCTGACTGCAGAGCAAACATGTTGTTGTCGATTTGCAGTTTCTCCCACCAAAAAGTGGGTTTCAATGGTGATGGAAAGAACTCTGCAAATTCAAATTCAAAAAATCTCATCAGAGTTTATATGAAATATCAAAAACTCTGGCTTTCTTCCCCTCAGGTGTAGGAAACGTCATTTAAATTAAAAATATTTAAAGTTGTCCTTTAATGTATTAGTGTAGTCCATGAGGAACAAGTAACTATCTGTTAAAAGTTGATATTGTGCCTCCCTACACGGGCATGATGAAGGAAATCTGGTTGTGGAAGGCTTTTTTTCCTTTTTTTTTTGCATTTCGGCTTTCAACCAAGACATGTTTGGAAAAAAAAAAAACCCAGGCACACAGAACATAACCTCTAGCATATACATGAATTAAAAAATAGGAAACAAGCCTAAAACCCCCCAACGTCAGAGACAGACATACTGGCATTCATCATAAAAATCCCTCTTCAATCATAATTAGTCTAATTAATTTAAATCGGGGTTGGATGCCTATCTAAATACAGTGACAACACAAAATGAACATCCACTCTGCAGCACATAGCCTCAGCCTATACGTTCCCATAGTGAAACACACCCTCGTAGGATTAGAGCAGAAGAATAGGGGGATTATTATTTCATGACCTTTCAATCCGCTGCCTGTCAGGTTGAACTAAAGCCATATATGCTGCTGGAGGACTAATCTCCTTCTTCCTTTGTGTTCGCAAGGGATGTGTCATTTCTTTATCCCCTCTATACAGATTTACTCCATAAAATAAACTTCCTAGCGTGATCTGATAAGAAGCCATCTCCTTACTGGGATAAGGCTGTGCTGCCTCGTCTCCCTGCTTCGCCGTAGTCGTATTTTTTGGGTGTCAGATAACTCAGACGGGGATGGGAACAGTCAGGAAATACCACTTTGTCTGGGAGCAGGTGACAACAAAACGACAGTGACTCTGATTAGAAAACCCTCCCAACTGCCCCCATTCCATCTCCCTCTCTGTCTAAAAGCACCAGAATGCTTTGCCTGGAAGTGTCATTTGCAGGCTCACCTGCACACATGCAAAACTTGGTGTATGACAGACAAACACTTATGCAGCATTTGTTATCACCCCGTCTTAATGACTAGTAAGCCATTACTCCTCCAGCTGTCAGCATGATTGATCCCAAGCCATGATTTCTGATCTGGTCACCGATGCCGGCACTCCCAGCCTCGCTCTCTCTGTCTTTATAATTACTGTTTCACATGCTTCATATTTAAGTTACTTTGTTGGCCGGAATTATATGCACAGAAATATTTCATGCATTTATTCTGATTCCTGCATGGCTCTGTTGCCTAAAGGTCACTGCCTACAGGTGGCAGGAATAATCATTATGGATTGAAGGTGCATTGCATCCAAAAATAAGCACTTCTGCAAAAACATTTGAGGTGAATTTCATCTCTGGCCACAGGAACGAAGAAGCCAAAATGACTGAGAAGATGCAGGTACTGTTCAACATTCAGGAGTAGACACTTAGCAATAGAATGAGAGTAAATGGATCAAACATAAATATTTATCTTCTCATCAAAAGCAGGGACATTTCATGGATGAGGTCAAATTAACCTGTATTCCTTTAGCGTTTTAAAGGATTCTGTGCAACCATTTTCTATTTTTTCCTGCTTCAACATGTTATTTAAGGTTTTTTTCGCTTTTTTTTTTTTTAAAGAAAAGGGAGGAAAAAAAAGAAATAATGTACATATTTCGTTTGTTCTGTTAGAGATACTATTACAGCTACTCAAATTTACTAGTTTATGTGCAAGAGTTGCACTTAATAGAGATTGTCCTGTTCTGGATGCGAACCTTAAACCCATTCACGGGCTCCTTTTTTTTTTTATTCCACCTTTCCTTCATCGCGCGTTACCTCTCCTCCCAACTCTGCACGACATTATTGCTCTGATCGGCACCGCGCAACATTTCTGCTCGTCTGCAAAACAGGATAGGTACACACACATGCAGGAGCGCGTTTCTCCTCGCCTCCTCCGCGCGCGACTCTATTAAAAGGCAGGTGCGTCCTCGGAGCGCCGCCGGTATTTACGCGGCACCGTCTCACCAAGATTGCTTAAGAAATAAGAAAGCGCAACGGAATAAAAAAAATAAAAAAAATCCAGACTATCATAAAAGAGAGAAAATGTCTCTTTTAAAATGTCAGAGTTATGCTGATAAGAATCTGAGGATGCAGGGGAGGACTTTGGTGAGAAGTGACTAATTACCCTGTGGACCGTCCTGATAGTGGAGAATAATTAGATCCACACAAAAGACCCCAAACCAGCATCTGAATAACAAGAGCAACATTTTCAATAGAAAATTTAATTTGATTTTGTTGCGAGTTCCCTCCGTGCACTCGAAAGGGAAAGTGAGAGAAAAGCACTATAAGGACAAATAATAATAATTTTCAACAAAAAAAAAGCGTCTTCACGAGACGGATTCACGCGTGATTTATTAGGGAAAAGCTGACAAAAACCTCATCAGAAGACAAGAGAACGGTCTAAGCTATAAAATATACATCTACGAGTAAGGAGCGACTAGATTTTTGATTGAATTAAATAACCCGCCTTATTATGGAAACTGCCTTTTTCATATCCTTTAATAAGATAATTGGATTAAAATAAAATTTTTATCAATGAGGCAGAATTAAATAAGCAATTTCTTTAAAATATAGGCGGGGGGGAAATACTGAAAGCAATTAAAAAAAACGAATGTATGTTTATTTTGTGACGAATTAAGTGGACAATAACTTCCACAAACACACATTTTAATAATTATCAAGATCTGAAGGTCACACAAAGGCAAATAAAAACAGCTTTAATAAATAAATCCAAAAATGTTTAAAATCCTAAAAAACAAAAGAGAAAAAATTGTAGACGAAATTGCATCACGAATGTAAACTACCGAAAGAATTACATGCATTTTAAAATATGTATATATTGAGTTAATATAGAAAAAAGTTTTGACAGACAATTCTTTCAATTTTGTGTAAAATTCTATTTTTTTAAATCATGGCCTACATAATCCTGGATGTGCGGACTACAGTATACAACAATACTAGATGCAAATGGTGTAAGAGTGCTTTAGAAGATTAGAAGATAGACACCCTGAGAGGAGTGGGCTCTCCTCCAAG